>CAFUXE010000505.1:256541-268228 GCA_903364295.1 Serranus cabrilla
GCCTTGGCATGGTTTACTTCCATTACAACGCATTTCAGTGGTAAGTGCTTTAATTTCTTTCTTTTTGTATTGCATGCTTGGTGTCAGCCAGTTTTCTAATGGTTATCATTTTTCTTGTCGATTTGAAAACAATTGGCTGTCCACCTTCAAGATGTACTCTGACATTCTGGCAAAAAGTTTTGATGATAATAATATGATAATTTCCTCTCTGTATGTTCAGTCCGACATTGGCTTCAGAAGGTTTTTGGCCAAGCTTAGCACAAACACTGTCAACTGAATTTAAAATGTGTACACATGAACAATAATACCTTGTGGCTTAACAGTCAGTAAGTTGAAGTGTCTGAGCTCTCTGAGGCGTCCTGTTAACCCATCGCCTGGAACACCCCCACCTGCACCACCTGATCTAATGTGAACAAAAAAACAATTTAGATTTGACTTGGTCAGAAGTGTTTGAATATACAGAAACCCATTCTCACCAACATGCAAGCTTAGCCAGAAGTCTCAAAATGAAAAAACAAGAAAGCTGCAGGCAGAGCTCGAAGCTGCAAGCTAAATAGTTTGTGGTCAGGGTGAGGTTTCTAACCAGGCTCAAGCAATCCTTTATAGGAGTTGAAGTGCAGGATAGAAAATTGGGGAATGAGTTTGCTTTTATGACAGTATACCTGATGCTGTTTTGCACGTGATAAAGTGCAGCTAATAATAAGAGTTAAAATGGGGCATTTCTCTCAAGGCCCTTTCATACTGCCTTTTCATTCCGCAATATTTACGCCTCTGTATCGTCTCGCTTGCACTGTGAAAGCCCAGAAGTGGGATAGGGGGATCAAGTGATCTCAGCTCTGTAATGCCTTCAGAGGTAGTAAAGAGGCGTAAAATTGGTGGGACTGTTGGTAGCGGGATCACTAGGAATTGGCCATGCCTGCAAGGCATAAAATATGTGACGTATAATCAGAAACACGCCTCCCACTGAGTCTGGCAGTAATCAAATCATGTTTTGCTTGAATATTCGACAACCAGTAACAGCACTGTGACAGTTCCTCCTCCACCGAATGCACTGCTGCTCCGTCGCTAACTGTACACAAACTGTACCGATTATTTTGATCAACAACCGGTCAGCGCTGAAGGTATACAAAGTCTCTGACGATTATTGCAAACAAATGGACGTCGCTAACTGTAGACAAAGTGTCCCCCAATTGTTGTAAACAAACGCACGTCGCTAACTGTAAACATGCTGCTACATTGCTAACTGTGCAGCCCTATGAATCGTCCTGAATATCATGCCTTCCCAGATTCACTATGAATGCCCTGAGATGAAAGCCGGCACAGATCTTTACGTCAATATATCGGGACTTTTGCCTGAACGTACTATGAAAGGACCTTCAGTCTCTTGTTGATGACTCTGATCTGGATCAATGTCGTCAAACAGTCACACTATTTCTCTTCACATGTTGAGCTTATGTGGGTATCTTTATGACTTGTCAGTGTTATTCTCTGTTTCCTATTCCTTGAGAATTAACATATTATTGGCGGGCTACCATGGAATGCAGTGGGGGTGTTGTTGTGCAAAGACATGAGAAGCTTTGACATCCGTTACATGAGGATTGGTTGCAAAACAGCCGCAGAGAAATGTGTTTTTGTGAGGCTGTAGTCATCATGTGTAGATAAAGGCTGATCATATGGTAAGCAATGCACTTGTGTGTCCTCAGATGAACCTTATAGTCAGAGTAGTAGAGATAACAGACACGGCTCTCCAACATATCCAACTATAGCAGCTGACCGGGGATTATCTGTCTTCTCCTGCTTCCTTTGTGCCTGTTGAGCATCATTTTTCAGCTTTACCAAAACAGCACATTTCTTTGGTCTATTTACTGAGTTTAAACCAAGTCTTTTAAGATTTAAACCCATGCTGTTCATTTGAATGCCCCTCTAATTGGACAGCCTGCATTTCTGCTTTTAAGCTCCAAGAAACCTCCCAGTTGATGAGTCCACGAGCACCAGATCCCCACCAGTGGACATGGTTTTACTATATTTGTAGGGATAATCTAAAAAAGGAAAGAAGAAATGTAATGGCCCTGTAATGTTGTCCAGGCCACATCAGCCTCCACAGAGGCCCAGGTGGGTCCTTCACCCACTGTGGCTCAGTTTCTCCAGGGGATTGTGCTGTCAAACATGGGCTTTTAATCATACACATTTCAAGGCCATTTTGGGAGTACATCACGTGCAGTGAGCCTCATCACTCTGTCTCATGGGAGCAGAGCATCACTGCCTTTGACAGCTTTATGATCTGAACCACTAATAACTACAATAGGCTTTATGATCTCCATCCATCCTTAAGCTTTTACAAATGTTTTTCTCTTCCAGTTACACCACGTTGCTAAAAAGCAACACTAACTCTTTGCCCCCGGCACGGCCAGAAACACACAATATGACTCTTGAAATCCAACTGGTGTGTGTTAAACCATCACACCAGGGCTTCAAATAGTCTTTGATTACTATTAAGTCATTTTGTGTGTTTGGGTGTATACCATTGGCTGTTTGACATTTATTAGAGCTGACAATTTCATTCTTGGAAACTGTAGTTTGAACCCAAATGTACAGCTTGGGATTGGGCGCAGTCTTCTCATTTTGAGGCAACACTGACCATTTCATTTCTCACTGAAGCTGTGTGCTCCTGCAGTGGCAGGTGTAATAAGCTAGCAGTTCACACTGCACTGGGTCTGACCCTGAGCCAGTTCACCTTCAGGTCCTGACACCTTTTGTTTCTACTGGTTCGTGGTGGCTTTTCTCCTCTTTTTTTGCCCAGTGCTGCCACTCTAACTCATCCATGACCTTGAAGGCCTCCAGTGTTGTTGCCCTGCCAAGTTTGTATGCCCCATCGCTGAGGCCCGAGGAATGTGTTAATGGGGGAAGGGAGGGTGTCATGTTGGGTTCACGAGGAGGGATTACGTCACCGTTAGGCCAAGGCCCAGAGGAATGCTGAGCTGTCAAATGGTGAATGTTACTTCAGAGGGCTGAAGTGGTGCTCCCACTGGTCCAATCATCCGACCTGTCATTTTGAGCTGGTGATGCTATTAAAAACAAATCTCTGTTTGTTTAGTCCCAAGAAAATATTAGCCTAGAAATATGCACATTTGAATGAAGGACATTAATGTCATAAAATAGGGCACCAAATGGCATTCATGTAGTGGAGCCAAACTGTGCTATTGGCTTGGCCTACTTGGAAAAATGTGCAGTTGTTTTGCTGTCAGATGCCCTTTTCTCAACGAGTGTGTAGTTCTTTGCTCATCGTCTGGCTGGAGTCGGCCTTACGCAGTGTGTCACAACCTATTCTGTAGAAGAGCTGCGCTCTCCAAGCATTCACTTTAGATTTTACCAGTGAGAGAGGAGAGGCTGAGCACAGAGGGGAGGGAGGGAGGCAGAGAGGGAGGGACCAGATAGATGAGGAGGAGGGAGTGGGAGACGGGGAGGAGGGAAAGGGGGCAATGAGTTCAGTGTGTGTGAGTGTGTGTGAGTGTGTGTGTGGGGGGGCACCCAGTCAGCAGTGAGCTCAGTGCGCTGCTGCTTCATACAGGAGAAAGGCTTCATGCTGACATGCAATTGCCATTGTTGTCATAGCTACACAGTGAGTGGGTTCAATTGGAAACTCATGTTTGTTTTGTTTTAATATGCTCTTTTCCTTGTAAAGAAGTTTATCTCATTATTGTTACGAGATGGATGAAGTAAATGCTGCATCATTCATTTGAAACTACTGAATTAAAAAGTCTTTTGCTAAAATGTCAACGCGAATCTTTTCTTTACACTAAAAGGGACAAATGTCACTGGGTCAATATAACAAATTCTTAAGAAATAGTTTATCAGGTGACTTGATTTTGCAGACAGACATAATGACAACCACACTTTTTTTAGATTTTGTAAAAAGCAGTACAGTGGTGAATTTGTTTCTGAGCAATCCCCCTTATTGTTTCATTCATGTTGACATGTAGTTTTCGTCTATCTGTTTTGGTTGTAGAGGGTAAATGGCTGACAGCTGGTGGTCAGGGAACAGGGCATTAAATCTTCCCGTTAAACTTTTAAGCACCTCATAGCGCTGTTATAAGCTTATCATCTGAAAAGCCCTGAATCAAGACGTCAGGGATTTGGGGCTGTGAAGTAATTGTCCATTCAGACCTGGAAGCTTATATTAGCGAAAGTGCAGATTCAGGAATAAAATAATGTTGACATGCAGTTTGCTCTAAATCCAGGTTTGGACATTAGTCTTCACCTTTTTTGTCCTTGGGTCGATTTGAAACATTTCAAGTGGGCTGTGGAGTTATGGACAGAACAAAAAGTCCAGTTATTATTTTCCGTCACTGCGTACTGTTAAAGTAAGTAGAGCCCATTCAGTAGCAACAAGTGTCTTAACCTGGCACCATGGATATTGGCAAGTAGATTGGTTTTATTCCTGTCTCTTTATTAGGACATTCGGTGACGCTATTAGTGATTTTATTTTTCTAATTCATTATTTTTTTAGATCATATTTTTTTCACTGGAGTGACTCAAGGCTCAGTCCTTGGCCCTTTTAGTATTCTACATTTATAAATCCCTCCTTTCTTGTTTGACTCCAACAACACAACAAAATTGGTCAAAATACAGTCCTGTCAGGCAGGTGTTAAAAAACTGGCTCCCCCAAAACGTTCTTCAGTTAAATTCAGATAAATCATGTCCATCATTGGTCCCGACCCTCCACAGCACAGAGCTTCTATTCTCACTTCTATTCTGTTGCATGAAAACTCAGTGCAGAAATCTGGGAGTTAAAAATTGCAGCAAACTTGATTTTGAGCAACAGGTGAAGTCAGTCGTTCAATCTTTCTGCGTGCATTAACAATATCATAAAAAAAGAGACCTTTTTTATCCTCTAAGAATCTAAAAGCTGCTCTTCATGCTCTCATTACATCCAGCTCGGACTACAACTCGCTGTATTTCTGTCTCACTCAATGCAACCTCTCCAAACTTAAATAAGTTCAAAGTGCTGCCGTAAGACTACTCACAAAATCCAATTGAAGAGACCAAATAACACCAATTTTTGCATCTTTAAACTGGTTATTTTTTTTAAAGATATGAAGCATTTTAGACCACTGTCCTATTAACACTCCATACGCCTGAATGCCTCTTGACATGCTGCTGCAGAGGTCAAGGGTAGGTCATGGCTTAAAACCAGAGGGGACCTCGTCCTTGGATCATTTTAGCTGCAGCCTGAGGGGAGGGAGGCATTTGCACCATGTCAACTTCTGTTCTGGCATGAATGCATGTCAGTCCACCTCAGAAATCAGATTTCATTCTGTCTCAAGTGCATTTTGGAGGCATTTACACAGATTTTATTCAAATCTGAAAGCTAGTCACAGTCATACTTAAAGTATCTCATCGAAGTATAGTTGAGTCATTTCGCAATATTTGAGTTTGTCAATATTACTGAGTTCAGTGTTTGTGAAACCACCACTGATTGCAGCTGATTAACAGTCAGCTTATCTGAGGAATGAGGCTGATATTACTGTACCAAGATGTATTATTCTCTGTAAGTCTTGCCCTAAACATTTGCATACATTTCTTTTTTTTATTAATCATGCTGTTTCTGTTTTTTTCCAGGGCAATCAAGGCGTTCCAGGAGGTGCTTTACATCGACCCTGGCTTCTCGAGAGCTAAAGAGATTCATCTGAGACTGGGACTCATGTTTAAAGTCAACACAGACTACGAGTCGAGCTTAAAGGTAAATCTAAAATACTTTTCTCAAATTGTGAAAGAGGATGAAAGAGTCATGGTGCTTATTTTGGTTCAGGTCATGGTCGGGTCAAGCAGGACCTGATAGCTTTGGAGCCTGTTATCAGCCTGACGTCCAGGCACAAGTTCACTTTCAACAGCACATCTAGGTGGAGGAGCAATGATTTATTCTTTCCAGTGTGTAAAGATAGTTTTGAGGTTAATTGCTTGACAGTAATGGGCAACATGAAATACAATGAATCAGGGTATTTTTAGCTCTTGATGGTACTTTCTTGAAATAGATTTTGTGATATTAGATTATTCACTGTGGATGGTTTAGAAAGATATGCACACAATGCAGAAACATGCTGTAAAAAGAAATATTTTAACTAAAATATAAAAAAAATGATTTAATGAACACTGCAGACCAAGTTTTACAAAATCAAAAATTGGCACATTCATGAGTTCTTTTTGTTCTTGGTGCTTCGACCTTCTGTTTGAAGTGAATGATAACATTAACACGGTGGAATCATTTTCCATTCATGCCAGCCTGCTTTGTACACCTGATGTGCAGTCATAGAAGCCTCCTTCCTGCCTAAACAGACTTGACCTCCCGAGTCCTCAGATTAACAAAGGCGGGTGGATCATCTGTCCCGTCTGTCTGAGCTCAACCTCGTCTACTATCTCCTGACACCTGTGATGTCCAGGCACTAACCAAGGGCTTTCTGAATGGAGCCTATGGATCTATTGTTGTCTGAGAGTCCTGGTTCCCTTTAGGGACAGACTGCTATCTGATCCTGGGCTTTGTCCTGCTCCAGACATTCTGTCACTGGAGTTTTCATCATGCATTTTAATGTATTAGCAAAGTATTGAGCCTGGTTTTTTTGCATGTAAACTTAGAGATATAGAATAATTCAGGTTAGTTCTCTTATAGTTTCAAGCTCATGCGCAATGTTGACATTCAAAGTCAAGAAAGCCCTTTTTTGTCTATCCAGTGTGTTAAAACCAAGTATTTCTGCACATTTGCAGATAAACGTTAGGCTGCAATATTATTAGTAATATACTTTAAGATGAGTTTCAATTGGTGACTCCAAGACTTCACCTGATGGAGAGTGTAGGCAGCTTTGGAAACAGACCTTCAGTTAGCAGCTGTAACAACTCAGATTCAGCCAGCGTAAACCCAGCGCTGGAGGTCTGGTCCCACATCGCCCCGACTCTTTGTCACATCAGCAAAGTTTGTGTTGCTGGCCACCAGCACTGGGGTTTGTGCTGGCTGAGTTTGACTTGCTGCAGACACTGACTGAAAGTCCTTTCCTGGTGCTGCTGTGTACTCTCCTCTCGGTGAAGCCTTCTAAGTGACGGGTCACGGGGTTTGCCAGCTGATTCTGGTCTCATTTTTTATCTGATGGACAGAGAAAGTAAGGGAGTAAGGAGCGGCTAAGACAATAAATCAATGCCTTGCAAGTAGCTCTACAATAAAAAAAAATGATTTACCCATTTTAAGTTGTAAAAAGATAGAAAATCTATGTGGCATTTAATGCTGATATTGTGGCGACCACCACAAATAATTTTAGTAAAAGTGATTTATCAGATTTGAGAATTTAATTCACATAATATTGACGATGTTATAAAATATGATGACAGGCATTCAAGCTTCATTCAGAACCCTCAAAAGAAGCCTGACATGTGGTACAGCCATGTAGTATTTATTACAAAGATGTTATGGTGGACGGCCAGTGTTCATGACTGTCTAACCTTTCACATTTACAATGAAAGGTGTGTAGGAGCTGATGCACGCTGTATAAATCTCTGTGTGATGATGCTGCTGCTGGTACAGTATTGAGTTAAGTGGGCTGCACGTGCTGCACGTCCTCACTCTGTCTTGGATGCACCCCTCCCTCTTAGTCATGGCTCATTGCCAGCAGCACACACAAACACCGGCAGAATCTCACACACACACACACACACACACACACACACACGACTGCCCCAGTTACTTACAGGGAGGGGTGGGTGCACGTTCAGAGGAACTGAGATTGAATAAAGGTAGGAGAAGGAGAAATGAGAGAAGGGAAATAGAAAAACTGTTAGTCTGTTTGCTGCAGATGATGATGAAGGGATGCAGAGACAGGTTTTTATGCAGGATGCATGTTTCACTCTGCTTCCTCTTCATTCATATCTCTTTTCCTGGGAGCGATTGATTGATTGAGAGCCGCTGAGTTTCTGAGAATACATATTAATCGAATTAGAGTCCAGCAAATGCAATATCACATATAATCACGCCTAACTTCTCCTCTTCACCCGCCTTACACTCAGGCATTCCTTCAGTGGCTGCTAATTAAGACAATGAGGGAGACATGATTGCAAAAGTGTGTGTGCACACTGTATATAGCTAAGGTGATGAGTTGGCTGCCTTGTAGCCATAGAAAAGAGCTTTGAGCTGAGGAAGGAGGTGAGATAGAGGGATGGGGGGGGCAGAGAGAGGTGGTGTGTGCTGCCTGCTCCAGCTTTGAGGTATTGTGTGTCATCTCTCTGCACTCTCCACTGCAGCCGTCTGCTGAATAGTAATCAGTGACACCAGGATAGAAGAGGGGGAAGGAGGGGGGGAGAGAGAGAAAGAGAGAGAGAGAAAGAAAGATAGCAGTGAGAGAGAGGGAGAGAGTGAGAAAGGCGAGACATGGGGAGGGAGGTGGAATGCCAAGCTGACAATCCTGCTGCATTATCTGCCTGGTGGCAGAGCAAGTGTGAAAGAGAAGGAAGGGAAGGATAGGAGAGACAGAGGGAGAGATCTACAGGAGGATGCAATGGGATTCCAGGAGGAGTGTGATGTGCCAGCGATCTAGGTAACGTGTTTCTGTCTGTGTGTGTGTGTCTGAGTACATTCTCTGACATTTAGGCATCTGGCTGTGATGAGTGTGTCTGATGTCCTGATGGCTCATAGCTCTGCTTAAAAGGAGTTTATTCTAAACAAGGTGCCTCTGTGTGTGTGCACGTGTCAGTCTAGATGGCATTCTGATATCTGGCTTAAAGGTTCCAGCCTTTTCCAGCGTGTCTTTCCCTTCTCAGAAGAAGAAATCCACCACAGTTTGTCCGGTGTAGTACAGCAGCACCAGCAGTACAGTCTGTTCTCACACTGTGTGTGCTAGATTCTTGTGTGCAGTTCCTGGTTTCAGGAGGTGCTAATGCTCAGTGAGTTTTTTACTGACCCAGATAAGAGACACTGGTGGTGGAGCCTCTTTTTTTTTTTAAATGCATGAAGCATTTAAACATGGTGCAGCCTTTAGTAACTGTCACCTTGAAGCCACCTATGGGTGCATGAGTATTCCCTGAACAGATTAACAGGATCAGACACCTCGCTTGGAATTTAATGGTTTTCACTCTGTCTGCTCAGGTGCCTTTTAGCTGCTGGTAGGAGTATTTAAATCTGCTTTTCACATTTCTAAAGCACTACAATCAGAGTCAGAATGGTGGTGTGCATCATGTCAACATGATAGAGTTGTCTGGCAGCCCAAAGGGGGTCAGGAGCGATCCAGAAGAGGAGCTCCAGAGAGTTTTTTTCTGTAGCTATGTGATGTACTCCTGGGCTAATCTGTTCAGTGACCCTGGATGAAGATACCGGCTAGTAGCGTGCCACGCCTTGGCAGCCAGGCTAAGCCTCTGCAGACATCTGTCTTACCCGGCAACTGTCTTTACTTCACATGATGGGATAGGATGCCTTTCTACCTACTGGATATCAGCGTCTCGTTTCAAAGACTGTGTCGTCTGGTTGGGCTTGAGGTCGGAGAGAAGATGAGTGATCCAGAGACGGGAATATATCTAAGGTTCAGCCCCTCCAGCTATCACTGTCCTCTCATGTTACGGTCAACAGGGTTCATTCATGGATTGTTGGATCGTTCAGTAAAGGAGGAGAATTTCCCCTGATTTCTCTGTCCTGAGACCTGTCATTACCAGTAGATCTTTAAAACTTTATGTATTCCTGTTGATAATAAATGTCTTTTCTTTATCTCTGCAGCATTTTCAGCTGGCTTTGATCGACTCCAATCTCTGCACTTTGTCCAAAGCTGAAAGTAAGTACTATCGTCCTAATTACCAGAGGGCCACACGCTGCTGTGTAATGCAATTAAGATTTGATGCACTAGCTTGTCAGATAGCACATATTGAAAGGGCACAGGAATATTTCTACAGAGCAATTTTTCCTCTCTGCTGCTGTTTCCCTGCTGACTCTGCCCAAGACTGGGGTTGCCTAGGAGACAGCACATGGCGAGAGAGAACTGGAAGTGCTTGCGAGCACATTGCACATACGCACTATGATTTCAGATTACATGCACACTCTGGGGAAACTGTCCTACTCCCCCTCCCATCTGTGCTCCATACTGTTTGCAATCTGTACCCACTGAGGTCCACGGGGTGCCTTTTTTTTATAATAACCCTGATTTCAAAACCCGTTCTCATCTTTGCTTTGTTTTTGTTTTTTTCCACAGTTCAGTTCCACATTGCTCATTTGTATGAGATCCAGGTAAGCAATCATTTACAGTTTCCATTTTTAAATTTAGCTTGTGTTGGATAAACTGTTTTAAAGACCTTTCTCAAAGATAAAACAAGCATTGTTCCCATTTTTCCTTGGAGGTCTCGATTCATTCACATCTCTCCTTTGCTTTTAATGCATGTGAACAAAACAGTGTTATTCTGTTAGATTTCACTGTGTCTTTAAAGTAGAGCAAGGATTTATCTTGCCTTGACACACACATACACACACACACGCTTGTTAGCTCTCTTAACTGAAGTCACTGGATAACGTTAGAGATTTTTGCAGTATCGTGCCATAAATAAGGTCACTTATTCCTGAGTTTTTTTTTTTTTTTTATCGTGTAGACGGTAGTAATAGTTTTTTCACTATTTGTTTATATATAATTAATGCCATTTTATTTTGAAGTTTTAGCATACTTCATAAAAGCCTCAAGGGGAAATATTCGGCTCATTTTCAGGTTCATATAAATATTTTGGGTTTCTACTAGAACACGTTTACCTGCCTGTGGCTGCTGCAGCATGAATGTAATGTTGTGCATTGTTAATATATTCCATGTACAATATCACCGTGTTCTGCAATGTTTTTATTGTGCAAGTTGACATCGTAGTGATGATTAAGTGTTAGGTGTATTAAACTTCAGGTTATCATAAACAATATGCTGTTAGCTTTGGGTCAATAACTCACAATTTCTCAATGTTTGCACCGAGCTAATTACAAATAGCACCACTTAATTTAAACTAAGTTGAATCTACTCTGATGATCTCTGAGAGTAATGTATTATTTTTGATAACTGGGAGACAGTCAACCAGGAACTCTCTCCAAACACGTTGTCTCCTCCTCAGCAGCCCGCTCTGCTCAGCTCCAGTAACACTAAATCTGAGGGACTTAAAGTTTATGCTACATTACCACCTGTCACTCATGCTTGGTTCATTGTTTCAGTCTGCAGCAACATTACAATCCAAACTTAAGTCTGAACCAAAAGACACTTTGACAGATTTTTGCAGCAGCAGTAGTAGAATTCAAGTTCTTTACCTGAGTCTTTATTTAGTACATAGTATATTAATATCTTTAGTTGAATTGAGTGCTTTAAATTGATCACAGGAGTCAAACAGATATTCACTTATTGTCTCATGTCAGTGTTTGTCGTCTGGCCCAGACTGGATTAATGACAATCATCAGTCCAGACAGGAAGGAACCACTAAGAGCCTCTCTCATTTATGTGCCCCAAGTGTCAATGCTTACCCTGAGGTGTCTTTATTGTGTGTAGACAGGAAGTCCAGGACCAGACAGTGACTGTGTGTGTGCGTGCATGAACCCTCACACACACACACACACACACTCAAATGGACATTTGGAGCTTTAGGGTCAGTGCAGAAGTGGGCGGGTTGCTTTCAAGAAGAGCTGATAAGAGAACATTCAGCCTTCGCAC
>CAFUXE010000505.1:268278-302604 GCA_903364295.1 Serranus cabrilla
GGTCGCCAAGTTAAAACAAACCGTGAGCTCACCTCCAACCCGCCGGCTCAGGTTTCCCCAAAACACAAAGCGTGCACTGCAGTGGACACACACGTACACCTAAACGCAGACACACACACTTAAACCTGCCAGACGTGTTGAGTCTGGCCTGTCCTCTTCTCTTCACGCTGACCCTCCCCCTTGTGTGTGTGTGTGTGTGTGTCTGGTCATTACGAGTGTGAGGAGGTCTTAAGACTCTTTGTGTCTGTCCAGATAGAACCATAAAACACACCGACCCTCCTGTCTGGCTTAAACAACCTCTCTGTCTCTCTTGTCGTTTTCCTCCCCCTCTCATTCTGCCTGCAGAAGAAATACAGAGCGGCGAAAGAAGCGTATGAAAGTCTGCTGCAAACTGAAAATCTTCCTGCACAGGTGAAGGCGACCACACTGCAACAACTTGGTGAGTGTCTCTTTCTCTTACTGGCTAATACTTTCTCCTCCACATGTGGAGTCTAAGAGATTCAAACATTGGCGGGAATTTGCAGAAACTTTCTGTCATTCTGTGTCTCTAACTGCTTTCTGTGGCAATGAAGGGATCTTGCATAATACTCTGGTACTGTTTAGAGTGTAATTACATTGTGCCGTGTGCTCTGAGCTTTGTCTTTTGGTCTGCCAGGTGGTTCAGTGAGATTTATCTCCACATCACAGCTTGTTTTCTGCTACTTTCTACCTGTTTTCAAAGTGCTGGTTTGAGTATGTGTGCTGTAACAGAGCATTGTTCCCTTCCCCCCTCACAGAGTGTAGACACACACGTGCATTTAAATGCAAAATTGTTGTTTGAGGATGAAAGTTGATTTAACAAATGAGTATCATGCTGCAGAAACAAATTTCACACTGAAATGAGAATTGCAGGGTTTGAATTTCCATTACACACCCTTCAAGTTGACTGGATTTTATTGCAAAGTTAAACATGGAAGATGTTGCAAATGTGAAATACTTGTTGATTATTGCCTGACAAATGTGGCTGTCTTTAACTGGGACAGGAGGAATCTGATTGTGCTGATTATGTGGGTCAGAGACAGAAGGCAGGAAGGACAAATGAAATTATACAATCAATTTGGTCCATCTTATCTGTATATGATGGGATGTTTGAGTTCAGTAATCCAACTAAAAAACACGAGAACAGTTTAATGGAACGGTCGAGCAATAGTTCTGCTTTGCTCTGTTACATC
Source organism: Serranus cabrilla (assembly GCA_903364295.1). NCBI lineage: Eukaryota > Metazoa > Chordata > Actinopteri > Perciformes > Serranidae > Serranus > Serranus cabrilla. The sequence goes on from CAFUXE010000505.1 coordinate 269,490, forward strand.
CGGGTTCACAGAGAGGCTATACGGTTAGCTTGTCTGTTTTCTGAAAACAAACAGCCGGAGCACACCTGACTCCTCTCATTCAGTCACCTGAGCTGTCTTCACTCAGTTTATTAAAAAAAACAAACTCTGCTGCCCCAAAAAACCCTTTTAATGTATCAGTTTGACACCCCTGATCCAGATAGTAGAACTGCACAATAAATCGTTATTCATTTTAATGTATGAGTTCGGATGATGTTTACAAATCAATATTGATTTTCCCGAACTCTAACTACTTCCCTGAGCTCCTGCAGTTCAGTACTTTTATTTATTTTAACAGTTTTGATGCTTTAGGCTTATATGTTCCCAACAGGGAAGTTCATCTTTGTTTGTTTGCTGTTGTTAATAATTCTAACTGAAACTTATTTAAATAACTGTTTCATCTTTTTTAGAAAAGAAAAAACTTGTAAATTGGGTGTGCAAAATAATTACAGATTTTATTTTTGGGGCTTATCGCTCAGCTTTACCAGAAAGCTTTTTGCCTGAAGCAGCTTGCAACACTCGAAGGTGTTAATTAATTACAGTGATGCACAGTGACAGGTGACACATCGTGAGGTGAGAAATGTTCACGGTAATGTAAATGTTCCACGATGTGTCGTCATGGCAGCTCTGATTAATCCAACCTTATAAACTGGCTTCCTGTTGCATCTATGATTCATTTTATATTACTGGCACAGATTACTCTTTAAAATGTGAAATTAATTGATAACCGAACCTTATATGCCCACACAAATGTCATGTTGTGGGTATGCAGAGATGTCTACCGTAATGACATTTGTAGCTGTGCAGCAATAAACTCTTTTTCTTCCCTTCTTATTTCCTGTTGATGACTTTCTTGTCTCTGTAATGAAATAATGTGTCCTTCAGCTTTTAGCAGAATATTTGAGCTGCCTTGATTTATTTTCCTGCATGAAAGTTTGATTATATGATGCATATTACACTGCAGGCTGTTATTTATGCAGTTATGTGCTTTTGAGTGGCCAAAACTAAAGCTTTCCATATTTGCATAAAATACAGAAGAAATTTTGATTGCATTATAGTGTTAAATCGTGATCGGTGGGAAATGTCTATGGAAGGCTGTAATGGCAGTTGTAGCTGTGCAGCAATAAAGGGGCAATGCAACACTTTCTCTTCTCCTTTCACGTACTGTCGCCGACTTAGCTGTCTCTGTCATCAGAGGAGGAGCTTTTTCTTTAAGTCTCTAATGTGTATTGAAGAAGAGAAGACAGTGCAGTGCCTTGTTGGCCAAAAGGGAAGCTTTCCATATTTGCATTAAATAGACTGAATGTTTATTGCATTATTTATCAAATCATAATCCGTGAGAGATGATTGATTGCCGAGGAAATGTTATTTGCCTCATGCTTTCAAATATGGTGAATATAAAGCAGATCGTGTGTAGCTCCAAGGTTAAAACAAACTTGCATTTAGTTGTTTATCAGATGAGGATTTTTGTTGGGGTTGTTTATCATGCATTAGCTTGTTTATTATTATTATTTTCTGCACTCAAGACTATGGATGGCAGTAATGACAGCAATGAAGCAGGGGATTGTCTCTCTGTTGGCGACTTTTTTGTCTCTAATGAAAAGATGTGATAAGTCTTGAGGTATCCTTCAGCTTTTATAGGAAATACTTTGGAGGTTGTGGAGGAAAATCCAGGCAGCTCACAGTGTGATTATATGATGCATATTGTAGGAGAAGCACCTAAGAAAACGTGTGTCAAATGGTCTTTGGTGGCCAAAAGTGAAGCTTTCCATATTTACATAAAATACAAATACAATGGTCTACATCTGCAGTTTTGTGTCAAGTCGTTAGAGATTTTTGATTGCCAAGAAAAATCTGATTTACTCCATGGTTTCCGTTGAATAAGTGAATAATCGTTTGTAGCTCCGAGGTTGAAATTAAGTTGCTTTATCAGATGATGATTTCCTGCACTGGTTGTTCTCAAACTGTAGGCAGCTTTTTTGTTTTGAAATGTGATTTGAGGGAGAAGAAGGGGGAGGGAATAACAACAAAGATTAACAAGGTTTGCTTTTGTGATTTTTATGAATTCAGCTTCAAGATCACCTTGAAGGTCACACCTGATAAAGTGTAGCAGCAGCCAGAAGGTTAAATGTTAATGTATTTTTCACACATTTTTCTGTGCACAAGCAGAGAGATTTCCATTTTCTTCCCCTCCACTGTGCAGATCCCCCCCCACCCCCACCCAGTTATAAAAACCATTTACAGTCTAGTCTACGGAGGTTGCCATGGGGACCTGTGGAGCTTGCCACAGGTGTATAGTGGAAGAAGTGTGGAGGTCTGTGACTGCTGGAGTCACTGTTTATTTGCTGTAAATTGCCCATTACTGCACAGTGTGTACGTGTGTGTTTGGTGTGTGTAAAGTGATTGTAGAGCAGGCAGGAGTTGGTTCATATGAGAGCTTTTGAAGTGTGTGTGTGTGTGTGTGTAAAATACACCCCCTCCTCTTTGTCTGCCTCTCTTCCTCTTTGGTTAGAAAGGTGCAGGAGAACCTGCCGTTTGTTGTGTTTAAATCTAATCCAGTTGCACTTGTATCCTTTCCATTGCACATTGTGTCTTCAGCTGTTTGTTTCTTATATGATTCAGTTCAACACTGCGCTGATTCTGTTGTTGCATGTAAGTGCTGCTGCTCAGGACACTGGAGCTCCGGAGCAAAGCCATCTGTTCTGTTCTAACCTTTCCTCGGCCAACATTAGCACATATATGCAGGTTTTGGTTAAGCGTGAATACCTGCAGAATAAAAAAAGAGAATTATTATTATCCTATTTTACCACTTTCCAGACTCAATTGGGATAATGTTCAATTTAACAGATGTGGGTTCCACATTTCCACTCTAAATCACAAAATTATGACTTCACATTTTGGCTGATATATGTCTTTAGCAGCTCTTTTGTCAACTAAGTTAAATACACAAAAGTAAGATCTGTAACCTCACTGTTAACAACCCAAAACACCGCCGGTCAGCAGGTCAACCACACAATGTTTAATGTGATTTCATCAAGACAGAGTCAGAGTTGCAAAGATGAATGGATTAGATGTCAACTATTCTGGTAATCGATTACAGTCTAAACAGTCTAAATTCGTCTGATTCAATGTGAATCCTCTGTGATGGTAAACTGAATATTGTTGTTTCACAGACCAAACAACTGATCAATGAATTGAGAAAATAAACAGGTTATTCAACAATGAAAATAATTAGTTGGTGGCTCTAATGAGAATTGTGCTTTGTGACACTTGAGAAGTTATCAGATAAAGTCTGTTTGATAAGTCCATTTGCATTTTAAAAGACAGAAATGTTGCCATTGTTGAATTTAATCCACTCTTAGCATCTGCTCTTTCAAAAAGGTAATTTATGCTTTTTAACAACTCATTAACACTTTTTCATTCAACACAGACTTTTTAACAAAATTCCAGGTTCATTTTGGCTCCGTGTAAAGTGAACAACCCTGATGTTCATGATCTGCCTTAATGATACAGTTAACACATTTATAACACAACTGTTGATTCATTAAATCAGAGCAAAAACATGAAGACAAATGAAGCAGAAAACCAAGTGGTGACAATTAGCCCATCCACCTGGTTTCATGTTTCCATCACCGGCTCAGAGCTGGAGCCAATAACACCTGTGACAACTGTCATCTTCTCTGGGAATGACTGCTGATAAGACAAAATCCAGATATTATTGGGTGTTGGTGGGTTTTCTTTTCTCGTTAGAGGTGTTTGAATCCTGTGGTCTCACCCCTGATCTCTCTCCAGGCTGGATGCATCACACAGTGGAGCAGCTGGGCGATAAAGGCACCAAGGACAGCTATGCCATCCAGTGTCTGCAGAAGTCTTTAGAAGCAGACCCAAACTCGGGCCAGTCCTGGTACTTTCTCGGCAGGTATGACAAACAAGGGTGTGCGTGTTTGTGTGTTTTGCAGGGCTAGCCTCCAACCTGTCAAGAGTCCAGATTACACTGTTTGTTTTACCTAGAAGCCATCTGCCAGTGTGCTGTGATGATAATAATCTTGGCAACATGAGCTCTTTGTTGGTTGAATATAGTGGGTCGTGATTAATGCTCCACTGGCCCAAATGGAGCCCTGTGTTTTTATACCAAATCCTCTTGTTCCTGTGTTGTTGCATTGGGTTTCTCCTCTGGCCAGATAAGCAGTCTGAATGCACGCAGACATTTTAGCAGATAAGCATACAAGGTGCTAGCTTAAATCCTGGCTATTACAAAGCTGTCTGTGCAGAACCACCTCAGTGTTATTCTGTTGTACCCTTCTTACACTAAGCAATCTGCACAAAACCCTTAAACATAATGTACCATCATCTCCTTCCCTTACCAATAACTCTCATTAAACAGTACTTTCCTTTGCACCACTTCACTGTATGATTTGTAGTCTTGAACCCGTGCCAGCAGCTAACCTGGGTCTCTGCACAGCTGCTGAAAAACTTTAATTTTAGATCTCCCAGTGCTGCATTTGGTGAGCAAGCTCGGCTACTGTTTGCATACAATGATTGCATATTTTTATGAACTCTAATTTATTAATATGATTATTTCCTGTGAGCACTGTTCCATACTATAGTGCCTGCAACAACTCTAATTTTCCTGATTGGTCAGAGCCTTTTTAGCCTACTGTTTTTATTTAGGTTGCATTATCTGAGTGCTCGTGGTGGGTGTACAAAAAACCCTAATCAATACGACGCAGAAAACATTTAATATATGGCTGTCACAGTCCAGTGAAGGGCTGGGTCACATGACCGAAATCATCTATCCCAGTACACCTAATTTCATATCTCAATAAGAATATATATTATGATATTGTATGTTTTCTGGAAATGTAATAAATGAAAAGTCCATGTTGCTCCCACATGCAAGGATCATAACATAAATCATCATCCAAATTAAATAATGCAGTAACGCAGTTTAGCCACTGTACAATAGAAACGGTGTAGAAAAATATATATTATAGACAATTCACTGAAATTTTAACATAATACTTATATCATTATAAGGCCCACACACAGCTGTTTCTTAAGAAAAGTAGGAATTTATTTTATTGAAGCAGCATTTTAGCTGCTCTATGTGAACTACATTGCATTTTTTTTTATTGTAAGCAGATGTTTTATTGCCCTTTTCATCTCATTTCTCATGCCTTTATTCTCTCTTTTCCCCCTCCAGGTGCTACTCCAGTATTGGGAAGGTGCAGGATGCCTTCATCTCTTACCGTCAGTCCATTGATAAGTCAGAGGCCAGTGCTGACACCTGGTGCTCCATAGGGTAAGAACACAGCTCAGTAAAGGTCACGAGCACAGGGAGAAATATCTGGTTTATAACAGTTCATCTGTTACCTCACGGAGCTGCAGCAGCTGCTGTGCGATGGAGGACAGAGGGAGTGGGTGGATCACAGGCTCTGTAGATAGATGTATGAAGGGTGGGATCTGTCCTCTGAGAGTTGGGATGCTCACAAAGACAAACTCCTGGAGAATCACCTCCCCCTCTGCCTGCCTGCAGGGTGCTCTACCAGCAGCAGAACCAGCCCATGGATGCACTGCAGGCCTACATCTGTGCTGTTCAACTGGACCACAGCCACGCGGCCGCCTGGATGGACCTGGGCACCCTCTACGAGTCCTGCGGCCAGCCGCACGACGCTATCAAGTGCTACATCAATGCTACGCGCAGCAAGGCCTGCCTCAACACTGCTGCACTCACACAACGCATCAAGCTGCTGCAGGTAGGCCTGGATTTAAGAGCAGAGATACCCATCAACCAGCCCTGTTTGCTAGATGTTGTGCAGTATGTTGGTGTGTGCGTGTGTGTGTCTGTGTGTCTGTGTGTATGTATTGAAGTGTTGTGTTTATTGCCAGGCATTGCTAAAACAATCAGCGTTTTAAAAATGCAGATTGTGCTTTTGTCATTTTGATTTCTGACCACTGAGATATGAATAATGATTCATATTGGTGTGTTTAAACACATTTTTCTCACTTGTAATTGTAAAACATACCTTCATGGCATTGAACATTTCTGTTATACTCTGTGTACAGTTTCTTAAAGCACCACCTGTGAGTAAGCAGTAGTCTTTGTAGTGACTTTCATGTTAAGTTCAGCACTAAAGTTTGTGTCTTACATAATTTCTCCTAGGCTCAGTTGTGTAACCTACAGCCAGGTAGTCTGCAGAATAAGAGTAAAATGCTTCCTAGTATTGAGGAGGCGTGGAGCCTACCCATTCCTGCTGAGCTCACGTCCAGGCAGGGGGCCTTGAACACTGCACAGGCACAGCAGGTGAGACCCAGTTTATACAAGAGACTACAGCCTCTTGGAAACTACTTGAACAATAAATTCATGAGGACTTTTAAAGCTGCGGCCTTGCTCTGATACTTTCCGATGTTTTATCTGCATCAGACACAACTGATGTTTCCAAAATCCTGGTCTGACTCTGTGGCCAATAAGGACTTCTGGGCTGAAAGATAAAAGGGGAAACCGTTTGAAGGAATTGGAGCGAGGCCCATATTGCAATAATCTAATTACCAGAGTGTAGTTGACCTTCATAGTGCCTCTCTGTGTCACATGACTAGTGTTTGAAATTAAGAAGCAAAGCCACAAGGAGCTTGTTATGTCCCACAGGTTTTATCTTTAATGAGAAGATGCACAAATCAGTTATTACAGATAAACTTGACAAAAATGCAAAATGCATGCTTAATGGATACAGTATAAGTAGTAAGTAGTACTCATGTATAGGCATGGGCGGGAAAGATATGAGTGTGATTTTCAATACTGTCAAGATTTTATTATGTTGCTATTTTTATGTAACACAAATACCATCAAAAACCGTATATCAACAAGATGTCAACAAAGTTACCGCCCAGGCCTACTCATGAACTTACTTTCTTAGCATTAATAGTTTTTGCTTCAATAAAAACTAGTCAAATCTTACTCATGCACATTAGATCTGAAGGCAGACCCCCATCATCAACATATCAGTTTGATTTAGTCCTCTTCTTTTGCTTTGTCGAATCTGTTTTCATGCAGTTTTGTTAATTCTAATCTTTAACATCGACATCATCCTCTTTTGGCTAAAAATAACATCACTGCCATCATTAGCACCTGCTTGTTTTTGCACCATCACCAAACAGAGAAACAGCAGTAACAAACCAAATCATTCTGCTCATTTAATTGCTCCAATATTGCATTTGAAACATGACTGATGTTGTAACCCACCGCAGCGTTTTGAGAATGTGTAAACAGCCAGTGAGGGACCAGAACATCCCCTGCATGTCCAAACAACCTCCACCAATGCAACTGTTGTTTGCATTATCCCACATCTTTACCTCAGCATGAATACTCTGATTATCACCTTAATCAACATCTTTCAGTTTGATTAAGGTGAAAACACAAAGCACACTTTAATCAGAGTATTGCCACACATGCAGTATTTAAATGCGCATATTGTTGTGCATGTTATTGTAGCATCAAGTTATTCCTTCAGTGTTGTGCAGAAAAGTTTGGATTTATGGCTGTTTGTCCCCTTTTGAAACACCACATTAGGGCTCATTTTGAACTGTAGTGGACTTAAATGAGAGAACTTCTTTTATTGTTAGTCCCGCTTGTCCTCACAAGTTGTGTCTCTGTGGTGGCTTTCCAGGCCTGTAAGGGGGAGGCAGGCCAGCCCGCCAGCAATCACACAGACCCACAGGCCAGTCCTGCCAAGAGGAAACGCACTGCCAGCCCTGCCAAGGTACAGCTACAAACAGTTATATTACTATTCTGGGGGAATATGAGAAAGAGAAGCATGGTTCATATTGTTTTGTTTCACTCTCAGGGTTCAGCAGACTCGTGGACAAACAGCCCCAACCCTCAGCCGATCCCCAGCTGGTACCTGACGCCACAGAAGCTCCAGGTAGGAAATGCTGCAAGTTCATGTTATTTGTCTGAGTAATATTAAAGTATTTTGAAAAATTGCACAGAAATTGAAATGTAGAAATGCAAAGAAACTTAACAAACTAGGTGGATGAGTTTTTTAAATGTAAAATTTGCTCAATGTTTTAAATGTAATGCTCATGTGTTACAGGTGTTGTTTAGCCAAGGAGCTAATTTAAACCTCCTTAAAAAGGCAGTTTAATAATAGTAGTAATATAGCATAATATATAGTTTATATGTAGAGATATATAGATCCACCTTGCTGAAGATGTTGGATCACTTCTTTCTGATATCAGGAGCCCAGTTTGAGAGTTGAAATCTGTTTATTAGTCAGTGCAAAAAATGAAGATGCAAGAGATGCAACACATGTCCTGAACCAGGGATGTTGCAGGTTATAGTCAGTACCTTAACCCCTGCTCACCAAGCTCAGATCACAATTGTCCTGAGATCGATTTAAACCTAAGGTCATATTAATGTTTTAATGATGAAAATAACAGGCTCCTTATTAGTATTCTTTATTTGCAAAACACTATGCACCTTGTTATTCAAACTGATTGAGAGTTGCAGAATTAATGACATTTTTAATGTGCAGCACCTGGATCACTTGCGGACCAACCGAGCAAACCTCAAGCCCCCCCAGGTGCAGATGCTGGAGCAGCTGGAGAACCAGTTCTCCCTCATGCAGCAACATCAGCAGCAGGTACACACATGCAACTTTGATTATACAGGACTGTAAGCAGACCACACCCTCTGACAGTGACATGTAAAGCCTTGGTAGGTTTGTAGCTCTAATGTAGCTGCACAGTGTTAGTGTTACTGTTTGTCTGAAATGTTTCTCCTCCCCTCCGTGTCAGATGAGGCAGCAGGCAGCAGCGGGCGGCCAGCCGCGGCCCAGCCTTCCCAACGGTCCCTCGGCTGAGTCCTCTCTGCACCTCGCAGGCCTCTCCCGCACCTCCCCCCTCAACCACACAGCCATCCGGCCCCCGTGTGTCCCCCAGCCCACAGCCAATGGATCCTGTTCTTCAAGTCCTTCAGCGGGGCTGCTGGGACACCTGGACAAAAATCACACCCTGGGACTGGGAGGTGGCGGCGCGAGCAACGGAAACGTGCCTTACCCGCAGCAGAACTCTCTACCTCACAACTGCACAGCCGCCAGTCACCCCAGCACCAGCAGCACTACCAGTAGTCCCAGTCATGCAGACGAGACATGGAGGAGCCAACAACGCAACACTACCACTCAGGTATCCCGTGGTTCCTCGGATGTTTCAAGCGTCTTTTATGGCCTCAGATCTGCCTCTGTGATGTGTATTTTCTTGTTTTCTCTTTGTTTTATTATATAACATTTACTGTGGTGAAGACATATGTGCATGTGTGAAATTGTTTGTTAAATTTGTTGCTTTTTCATCCTTTTGGATCTTGAAATTCAACATAGTTCTGTTTCTCATTGTGTATTTCTGCTCACCGTCTGTCCAGGGGCTTCAAAAAGGTCCAGGTTCACATTCGGCAGGTCCCAATGGAGAACCCCCTTTCTCTTCCTCCTCCTCCTCCCCTCAGACCTCGTTCTCTTCCTCTGGCATTCTGAATCAGGTTGGACATTCCTCTGGGCCCTGCACTGCCTCTTCCTCAGCCTCCTCTCTGTCCCCCACCTCTCCCCAGACCACACCCAACCACTTGTCCTCGCCCCCCCACGCCGCTACTACCTCAGGGGTCCACACCAAAGACACCACGCCTTCAGGGGGCAACAACGGCAGCAACGGCGCCGCCACAAATTTGCCATCAGGTCCGGAGGCCGCTGTCAGGCATTCCGCAGGGACACCCCTAAGTCCCAGCACCACCCCCGCGCAGGGATTGACTAATCACGTCCAGCCGCGGGTGACGGACAGCTCTGCTAGCCTGTCTCAGCCCGGCTCCCCTGCCCCCGGCGTGCTCAGTTCAGACAATCCTCAGCACTCAGCCTTGCTAAAGGGAAAAGCCAATACGACCAGTAACGACGATAACAATAACCACAGTAACCACGGAGGGCCTTCCTCAGAGAAAATCAACAACGTCCACCCGGGTCTCCACGGTGCCGCCAAGCCAACGTCAGAACAGTCGGTGGCGTCCTCGCCGCTTTTAGCCACAGCCACGCCCTCCCCACACTCAGCAGACGCTCACTCCTCCAACAGCCTCTCCTGCCTTAACAGCCCGTCCAACACCAACAGCCAGGGGCCCACGGTCAACGGGAAGGGGCCCGAGGACTCCCACAGCCCCATGAAGGTGGAGCCTCCTGCAGGAGCTCAGAGACGCTCTGTCCCTGCTGGTCTGGCACCCTGGTCCTCGGTCTCCATCTACCCCAGCTCCAGCGAGGTGCTCAAAGCCTGCAGGTAAGACGCTCCTTTGTGTGTCTGAGTCTGAGAGATTGGTGATCAGTCAGGGGCTGAAACTTTTGTGAGGTCGAAGTAATGAAAACACTGCATAGACGAAAGATTATTTCATTCATGTTTCATTCATGCTTTAGTTTATTTGCACATTTAAAGTCCTGGAAAAAATAAAATACATGTGCAGGTGAGGTAGAAACCCATCACAGGGTTAACTCGCATTTCTAGATTCTACATTACCATTAATCACATGTGCTTATCATGTATTTGAGTTAATTCTTTATCTTAAAATAAATAAATATACATTATAGATATTAAGAAATAAACTTGCCATTTAGAGATTAAATAATGCTCCTTAAACATATAGTTGATTGATGTATTGATATTTTTCTCTTAGATTGTTTATCTTTTAAAAACAACACATTATTTGCTTCATTATTTTATAAACATGCTCCCTGTACCAGCATAAATTAAGAAATGACACTGAATTGTGAGGGTAATAACTTTATTATTTATTATTTTGGGGTTGACAGTGACCTGATAAATTTTATCCTTGAAATAAAAATGTTCATGTGTTGATATTTGCCTTTTTTTAAACTTGTGTTGGCAAATGAAACTGCAGCATTTTTTATCAATTATTAAACCAACCAAAGCTGCTGTGGACGCTGGTTCACAGCTAATGGCTTGATCGACGCAGTTAACCGATCAGAAGCTGTGTTATTGAGTGTTATTGAGTGTTATTGAGCGACGTGTGTGTGTGTGCTTTGTTAATTGAAAAGATGCCACTGCGTGACTCTGAGTGTTTGTGGCAGTTACTCAGCAGCCGATTTCTTCATGTGTAGAAGTGAGTAACGTGTTTGGGAAATGTCACGACATGTTGACCCCTCGCTGTGTGCTGGTTGTGTTCATCAGCAGCATCTTGTTTGGATAAAAACTGCCACTTTGTGTCTTTGAGGCTGAATTGTGGAAATATTTTGACTGTAGCATCACGAGCTGATGTCACACACACACGTTGGAGTGTGTGTTTGGGTGTGTGTGGGTGCGGCTGCTGGAGCTGTCATGATGCTCTCATCAGCCAGCCTCTCCTCTGTAGTTTCAGGGCCGGTCCTCATGCAGGGCCTGCTGCTCTGCCAAGCTCTCATCATATCTGTCAGACCGTCATTAAGAGCAGCCAAGTCAGAAGAAACAGTCGGATTTATAAAACTACAATATCTCCAGAAACGACTATAAAAGTGTCAAGAAACAGCTGGAGAAATGGCCAAAAAAAGGCTCGATTCCTGGTAGATACACCCAAATAAAATCCAATATTACAACTGATATCATCAGTTTGGTTGATTTAAAATTAAATATACACAAATGCAAATCTGTTTTCTCATCTAAACTTGTGGCAGCGTCTGGAGAATCAGGTCTCATTCAAAAAACAAATCTCATATTCTTATCTTAACTTTCTCTCACTTTATAATTTGTTATTTATACAGCATTTTCTAACTTTAATACTTTCAAATTAATGAAATAGACAATGCACTAGTGTCTCCTCCAACAGGTCTGGACCACTTATACATTTTGTTTTTGCCAAAGAGAAAATTCCAAACATGAGAAAATTGGTGAATCAGCAAAGCTGTCCTTCACAACGTGTCCAAGCCGTTTAAGAATAAATCTGTTCGTGCATGTTGCATTGTCAGTGTCAGACGTGTTGGGTTTAGGTGAAGGTTGGTGTCTGAGTAGATTCATAACTTGGTCCTAAACCATTGAGTCTGTTGCTGTTTGTTGGATTCTGTGTGGACGTAGATATTCAACATCTCGTCTCTCCAGTTAAACATTCTCTTCGGCCTCTTTGTGTAAATAAAGTAATTTTGATTTGATTTGATTCTTCACACTCTGAGGTTTGTATTCTTTGGGGTTGGCACCAGCTTTGTGCTCAGTCGAACATTACACTGACTCCATTAAATGTCCAGTTAAACTGATAGTTAAACTGATGTGGACGTTTGCATTTCCAGATGCAAGTTCAGGGGCTGCAATGCAATGTGTGAAAGGGGCTTAAAATGTGAACTACAGCAAAAAATAGATAATTTAGGCTTTTTAAATGCTGTATCAAAAAGGTCACTAATGGAAGGAGCCACTTAGGAATAATAATACACGGACAGTCAGAAGTATGAGTCTTTCCGTTCTGCAGACATTACATGAAAGTAGCGTTAATTATGTGTTGGTTTGCATGAACTGTAATGCAGTTACTTGATTTTTCACGATTGCATCCTAGTTCACTGGCAGATTCTAGCTGTTTCCTGCACATTTTGTCTCCTCTCCTCCTGTCATATCATAGCACAGGATTGTAACTGGATAAGGTGTCATATAGGATTCATTCACAAAAGCAGATTCCTTCTATGCACCTCACTGCTACTACATATAAAAAAGGTTAATCTCTGTTTAAAGTGGTTTAAAGTCCAATGAAGTTCTGGTCCTGTAAACTCAAGTTTTAGCAGTTGTATAGCAGATTTTAAATGTTTTGTTGTCGTGTGTTGATGCTCAGTGAAATGACGTAACAGAAATCGGTGTTCTGTGGAAGTTTAAGCTTGCAGATTTTGTTTTGTTAAGTGGCCTGTTTTGCATACCACATTATGATGTCCAGCTGTTTCTACCTGAGCCGATGAACTGACTGACCTCTCCCCTTGGCTCTGGCTGCAGGAACCTGGGGAAGAACGGCCTGTCGACGAGCAGCATCCTCCTGGACAAGTGTCCCCCTCCACGACCCCCGCGCCCGCCCTCTCCTCCACTGCCAAAGGACAAGCTCAACCCCCCCACGCCCAGTATTTATGTGAGTGCAGCCGCGCCGTACAAGGAAAAGTATTCATGATGTTGTTGTGTGCGATGTTGGAGTGTCCGTATCCTGGTTACAGCACCAAACACAAACACTCGTAGTTAGCTCCTCTTTCATGTGTTGATTCTCCCGATTAAGTCTGGAATCGGTCCCCTGACCGCTCCTCCTGTGTCTCCTCTCTGACTTGCAGCTAGAAAACAAGAGGGATGCCTTCTTCCCTCCTCTGCATCAGTTCTGCACCAACCCTGCCAACCCGGTCACCGTCATCAGAGGCCTGGCTGGAGCGCTCAAACTAGGTACGAGCCCTGCAAACAAGCGACTGCTTTCTGCATTCCCAGCATGTGAATCTGTTTGATTTGGCTGATGGTTTATTTCACGTGATGTTGACAGCAGCTGCGAGCATGTGCAGCTGGATGTTTCTGTCTCCTCCAGTCTCATGTGGCTCTGTGGGTGTGTCGCTGTGATCATGTGTGTGTGGATGAGTTTGACATCTATGACAACAGCACCACCTGCAAGTGGAAACTGTTACTGCACGTGTTTGCTGTAGAGAAAAAAAAAACATCCGGCTTTTGCCAAGAATCTGCAAACATCTGCTCTGCTATTACAGCAACTTGCTGCCCTGTTATGTAATACTGTAATCTGGCTGAATGATGCTGCTTATTTGTTGAGAAGAAATGTAGGCAAAGTCACAAAAAGACAATAAATACAGAACCTCAGAGCCTGAAACCAACCCTGTAAGCTGCTGCACTGCTGGTGTCCAATACCTCCAATCTCAGTCACAAGATAACAATAACAAAAACACTATTTTATGTATGAATATGACAGGAAATTAGTCAAAAATGAAGCTTGAATTGAAGAAATATCTTTTTCTCTTCAATAATAAATTTAACCCTCTAAACCTGAGCAGTTTCAGGCGGTTTTTCCCACATTTTACTCACTGTGGCCTTGTTTAATATATACGTTAAGCACCTCCTATTAAAACAGCACAATCATGGCCGGAAGTAGAGTGAACTTAAGCATATCTCTTGTGAAGGATAACACTGTTAAAATGCCATAAATGAGGAATAAAGAATCAACATTTTGTTATTTTGCTATTAGCATTGGAAGAAATGATCTTTGCTCCTCATGCTGCACATATTTAACTGCTCTCCTCTCCTCCACACACAGATCTGGGTCTCTTCTCTACCAAGACGCTGGTGGAGGCGAACCCGGACCACCTGGTGGAGGTGCGGACCCAGTTGGCTCAGCCCACCGATGAGAACTGGGACCCCAGCGGCAGCAGGAAGATGTGGCGCTGCGAGAGCAGCCGCTCACACACCACCGTCATCAAATACGCCCAGTACCAGGCGTCGTCCTTCCAGGAGTCTCTGAGGGTCAGTGGGACACACACACACACGCACACACACACACACACTAAAACTGAACTAAGTGTGTCACAAAACTTGTGAATGACTTGTTATATATTTGAGTTGATTCAGAGGTAAAAATCATGACCTAAAAACAAACATGAGGTTTATTTTTACCTGTAAACTTTAACTTTGGTTATTGGTTTGGTAACAGTGGAAATAACTGAAATCTAGTCTGAGTAACTGTCAAAACTAAACTGTACTGATGTAGGACAGGCCAGGATTTTGATATTATATCCACAGAGTTGTATAAAATGTGCTATATCATGATACGGTGTGAGTGTTTTTTAAAGGCTCTGCTGTAGTAAAACAGTGTAATATTCTGAATTTTTAACACTGTTCCAGCTGATTTAGTACAACCTTGACTCCAAGAAACTAAAAAAACAAGAAAGAATCTGATAATTTATGACTTTTTGACATATATAATTAATTTAAAACTGTAAGAAGTCAAACGTATCTGATGTTCAAACTGATAAACTTAAATATAAACAGTATTCTGAATTTGAAGCATTCTGTTTAAATGTATGTTTTCCACACCGTCTATTTGATTTACACACTCATTACACACACATTACAGATCATTATTTATCAGAAATACCAGTATTCAACCTTACACTGTCGTTCTAATAACAATTGGTAATAATACTGTGATATTTTATGTTTTACTTCCTTGTCACCCAGCCCTAGACTGATGTAACATTTACATTTTTAGCTTCTTTCTCAGGATTTTCCAATAGATGTAAAGTTTATTTTCCTTGTGACAGGAGGAGAATGAGAAGAAGAAAGAGATGGAGACAGAAGCAGCGTCCTCAGACAGGTGAGTTTTTCCGTCTCGTGTTTAACTTCTCAGCGTGTTTTCTTTCTGTTACTAACTTCTTTAAACTCTCTCAGTGCGATGCGGCGAAGGAAAGGCTCCTTCAAACACATCAAGTTTGGCACCAACATCGACCTCTCTGATGAGAAGAAGTGAGTTTGTGTTTCCCTCCTCACGTTCTCTCGTTCACCTGTTGTGCCCCGTGCTCACCTGTACGCTCTGCCCTCTGCAGGTGGAAGCAGCAGCTGCAGGAGCTTTCCAAGCTGCCGGCGTTCGCCCGCGTGGTGTCTGCAGGGAACCTGCTGAGCCACGTGGGACACACCATCCTGGGCATGAACACGGTCCAGCTCTACATGAAGGTGCCCGGCAGCAGGACGCCAGGTACGCCCGGACAGATTCAGCCGCTCTGTCGTCTCCTGTGTGTCCCGCTCACGTCCTAACACTCTGCTTCTCTGTCTCAGGGCACCAAGAGAACAACAACTTCTGCTCCGTCAACATCAACATCGGCCCCGGGGACTGTGAGTGGTTCGCCGTGCCCGAGACGTACTGGGGCGTCATCAACGACTTCTGTGAAAGGTACGAGGACGTATTCACATCGTTACTGCAGGAAAAGTATGAATACAACACTGTAAAAATACTCCACTATAAGTAAAAGTCCTGCAGTGAAAATGGCGACACTAAACTTTTGAATCATTTACCACAAACAATTAGATCTTTTATCTCCATTTATAAATGTAAATTAATTATTTTAGCCTTTTGATTTATCATTATTAACACGTCTGAATTTTACTTGCTGTATTCTGTTTTTGTGTTTGTGAAATTGCTGTTAATGTGATTATACGAAGACATGCCATGATTTTACTTTACCTCTCTTTTGTAAACATCTTTGTTTTTTAAATAAACTTGACTGAGTATGCAAATATAACAAACAAAAATAACCTCTGTGGCTGTTATATTATTAGATATTATATAATTATTACTAAAATAAGATTTTAATGTTGTATTTGAATTTTGATTTCATTAACTCTGATTATTTTAATCGTCACTTAATCTGCGAATTATTTTCTCCATTAACTAACTGATCGTTTGGTTTGTAAAAGGAGTTCAAACCTCAAGATTCCATTTTTTATTTCTTAAATTATTACAACAAAATATATATTGTTTCAATAATTAAAAAAGATAATTGAAGGATTTAAAGACTTATATGATTCTTTGTGTGAAACTAGAACCATAAAATGTAAATGTAACCATTTCAGAAATAGTTGTGAACTAATTTGATGTCATTTAAAATGTACATTTCTGGTTTTAAATGCAGAAATCCTAATTTCCAAAGTAACTAAAGCTGTAAGAGAAATGTAGAGAAGTTAAAAAGTCTAATATTTTCAAAAAAGATTTATATTTAACTCCAGTTTTCTGACATCACGTCTTTAACTTCCTGCTCTTCTTCCAGGAATAACATCAACTTCCTGATGGGTTCCTGGTGGCCGAACCTGGAGGATCTGTACGAGACCAACGTGCCTGTTTACCGCTTCATCCAGCGGCCCGGGGACCTGGTGTGGCTCAACACGGGCACCATCCACTGGGTGCAGGCCATCGGCTGGTGCAACAACATCGCCTGGAACGTCGGACCGCTCACAGGTGAGGAGAGGGGAAGAAACCGGATGTTAAGGCCGCGTTTATGGATAGTGGTGCTCATCAGCTCGCTGCCTGCTGAGGTGAAGAAAAGCCTCGGGGCAGAAATAAACACATTCATAAAATAGATCTTAAATATATTATACACAATGTATATAATCTGAAAAAGGGAAGTATTCAGGCCACAGCAAGAGATAGAAAGTTCATCTTGGGTTCAAATTGAAGCTTATAAACTTGACATTTTCTACATAGAAGTGAGGTGAAGAGATTCACCATAAAATACTGGAAAATTATAATTTTTGATGAGAATTGATCAAGGGGACAATGAAGTTTTTTGAGATGTTGTGGGTGATATTTTTAAATAAAGACATCATAGAGTCACAGTTTGCTTCTTTCCCCTTTATCTCAGTATATTTCCTGCCAGATTTCATACTTAAAATGTAAATATTAAGGTACAAGAGTTACATAAACAGTTAAACAACATTTCATGTCTGCAAAAAGTGGATTTTTCTCCCCCTGAAACCAAATGATGCTCGTTATCAACCTGTGAAGTCCTAACGTGTAGGCTAACGGGAAAAAATAGTGAAATTAAAGTAGCAAAAACCATCCTGGGGGCAGGACCTCGATCTTTGGCTGTTACCAATGTACAAATTCATGCAAAGCCTTGAAAGTCCTTGAAAGTCCTTCATTTTTAAGTATGTTTCCATGTTTGAAATTTGCTTTAATTTGATTATACTCCTTGAAAAATCTGGTGTTTTATCTCAGCTATCATTTATGTAAACTGTGTTAAAATGAAGCACAAAACAGAGTCAGTGTGAGCAGCTGCAGTAAAATCCCTGCAGTATTTATAGTAACAGTTTTGATTTGGTGGGAAAGGTGCAGAGAGTCTGAAACTCTTTGGTTTAGACACCTTGAAAGTGCTTGGATTTTACCCTTTAAAATCAGTAAATCCCTTCCATGGATGGTGCCGCTCATTACGGCGCTGCCTGCTGGGATGAGTCGGAGCCGCGGGCCGAGAGGATCCGATCGCCCTGCAGCTGGATAACGTACAGATTAAATGAAGACTACCTTGTTTTTTTTTTGCCTTCAGCACATCAGTACAAGCTGGCAGTGGAGCGCTACGAGTGGAACAAACTGCAGAGCGTCAAATCCATCGTTCCCATGATCCACCTGTCCTGGAACATGGCGAGGAACATCAAAGTGTCCGACCACAAGCTCTTCGAGATGATCAAGTGAGGACTCTCTCCTGAACCTTTACACCTGGTTTAGGTGTTCTGTTGTTGTGTAGCTGACCGTGTGTGTCTGTGCGGCAGGTATTGTCTGTTAAGGACTCTGAAGCAGTGTCAGATGCAGCGGGAGCTGCTGCTGGCTGCTGGGAAGGAGCTGGTGTGGCACGGGAGGACGCACAACGAGCCGGCACATTACTGCAGCATCTGCGAGGTGAGTGCACGCTCGTCCTACAGAACGCCGCACGCTTCCTGCTGCACCGCTGCTGCATCACTTCCTGTCTCTGTCTCTGCAGGTGGAGGTGTTCGACCTGCTGTTCGTCACCACCGAGAGCAACAGCAGGAAGACGTACGTGGTGCACTGTCAGGACTGCGCCCGTAGGGGGAGCGCTAACCTGGACAACTTTGTGGTGCTAGAGCAGTACAAGATAGAGGACCTCATGCAGGTTTATGACCAGTTCACACTGGTAAGTATCAAAACCACTAGAAGCACTGGTCTACCTCAGAACAGAGTGGGCCAGTTTACACACAGAGGAGACTTTTAAAGGATCCTTTGGATTTTTTGAAGTGGGGTTGTATGAGGTCAGTGTGTTTTCTACAGCAGATGGCAGTCTAGAGACGCAATAACCATGCACTTAAAAAAAACTACTCAGTATATAGTGCACATTTGAACTGATGTTTAGGATTTGTATTTTTTTACTTTGCTGTAACAGTCCTGTGTAAGTTTGCATGAGGGGAACTGAAGCCTTTTTTGTGCTTTCTTCAAAACCACCAGACTCCCTTAACAAAAGTAGTCATTTTAACTCCCATTATAGGTGAGTTGCTGATCTACAGCGGCCTCGCTGGGTCAGTTTGTTTGTAATGTTGTGAGACTTTGCTGTTTTTAAAGGGTTTGTTTGGGTTCAACAAGGTCACAAACAACACAAACAAACGTACTGATCGAGGCAGCAGTGGACCAGCAACGCCAGTGTAAAGTGATGTAAAATATGTGTTTTTGTCAATGGAGTCTGGTGGAGTTGGAGGGAGTTTAAAGTGGCTTTAATTTCCTGTCTGACAGCAAAGGAAAGCAGTGAAGTTAAACTGATTTTTTCTTTTTTAAATCTACAATATGTTTCAGCTGGAATAAATTAAATGTATAATTTAAAAAAATAGAATTGAATAAATTGCAATATTCGCTTTATTTTGTTATAGTTTTATCTGCATTTTATCTGTATTTTCTTTAACACATCTTTCTATTTCAGTTGATTTTTTTTTTATTAAAAGACTAAGTTTTGGCATTTATTATATGAAAAAAAAAATATATACGAGCAATCAGGTTAAATAGTTTTCTTCTCAGTGTTGACAAAAAATTCTGCTTTCATGACCTAACAGCCCAAGTTGAGGCGAGCCGACAGCCATTCCCTGTGGAAAACACACTGATTATGGATTATTAACTCACTTTAAAAAGCCTGAACTGTCCTTTTAGTGATGCCTCTCTGCGTGTGATGAGTTTCCGCTCACTCTGCTCTCCCGTCTGTGCAGGCGAGTCCCCTGCCTTCCTCCTCTTGATGGTAACACTGCTGTTCTGAGGACAGTCAGAACCACAACGGACTCCATCGGAAAACTCTCCGGGAAAAAACAAACTCTTTTCTTTTTTCTGATATTCAGGAAGTAAGCCGGCAGTCCTCAAACGGCGCTCTGTAGCTCTCCCATATAAGGCAGCTGCGTGAAAGCTGTGTGTCTATGCAACCTGCGCGGAGCGGCGCGGCGCCCCCCGGTGGACTGGAGGGGGGCGGCGGCTCCTCCTGTCGTCATGACCAGACTGTTCTCCTGCTGGCCCAGCTGGACGAAATCCCACAAAAAACAAACGCTGAATTCAAGTTTTGTACATATTATGTTTAACTGGCAACATCAAAGACTACTGACCTGATAGTTTTTCCATTTTTGTATTCTGTTTGTGAGTTGACACAGAGCTTCGGCCCCTCCCCTCCACCAGACGAGTCTTTAGCTTAGCCGCTCTTTTGTATGTTTAGGTAGACACCTCCTCGGTCAGGAAAACCACATAAAAACTGTTTTGTAATGTGAAAAGTCGAGTGACACACTCTTTGCAACATTTCCCCCCTTTTTAAAAAGAAGAAAATCAGTTTATTTTGCTGGAGCTGCGACGAGTCTTTGATTACTTCGGGGTTTGTGAAGAGGAAATCATTTGTAGACAAACCGCCGAGTCACAGAGAAAAAGGGTTGCACATAGACAAAAAGAGTGAACTTTAATTTGTGTTTTTTCTTATTTTGATGTAAATTTACACTATTTATAAATGCATATTTATTGCTTGAAAATATTTGTTGATGGAATGCTGTAATTTTTTCCAGAGTACCTGCCATTAAATTTGAAGGAGCCTTGTGATTTTAAGCACGGCCCCTCATACGTTTTCTATATAAATAAACTGCTTAGTAAGCGTTGTACAGAGACCTTACCTTGAAATGGGTTTATTGTTTGAAGGATGTTTTATGAGTCAATAAACAAGAACTGTCTTTATTTACATCTGCAGCTCTGTCTCTTATTTATTATTATTTTTTACAAAAGCCTGAAGAAGACGGACGCTCACCCTGCTGGAAGCTGCAGAAAGTAAGTATAAAATATTTTAAAATATATTAGAAATTAATAATATATAAAAAATAATAAATATATAATATTAAATTATTTGTTTGGTTTTATTTGTCAATTTATTTACCTTTGTGCTAATTCCAATATTTACTTTAATATATTTATTTTTCTCTCAATTTTTTTATGCATTAAGCGTTGTATTTTTTATATATTTTTGCATATTTGTTAATGTATCTATAATTTAAATTTTAAATATTGTTTTCATTTTCATTTATATTTATACATATTAATTTGCATGTTTATGTAAAGCCGCTGAATACACACGTTTTATATTATACATTTGAAAAAAATTGGATAAATGTGCTGTTGTGATGTCGCACAATTTAAATTTTGGAGCCATTTTTAATTTTAATTTGTGACGTCTTGATTTGAAAGCAATGAAAAGCTGAAAATACAGCAAATATAGTGAATAATGTTCACTAAACTGATATTTTTATATAACTAAGTGCACAAAAAATCACATGAAATATATGTGGGCATAAAATGCTGTTTCTGTTTTTTTTTTATTGATTAGCTAATTAGCCCTTATATCTATATTTTCCATTTATTTTTTATTTTGATCATTTATGCATTTATATTTATTTATTTTTATTAATTTTTAATGTATTTACTTCTTTGTTTAGTGAAAATAGAGCATGTAAAGTGTTCACTTAAACTGATATTTCTATTTTTTCCTTATTCTTTTTTGTAGGTGGCTGTTTGGTTTCCCTTAAAAAAACACTGGAGATCTTCTGACCTCCACCTCCTGCAGGTAACACACTCACACACACTGACTCACTGTGAACTGTCCCTTTAACTGTCCTTTACAGTGATTATTATTATTACTACATTTGTTGAACACATGGCGTGTTCCTAGCTGCCATTTGTCCGTCTCAGTTGGTCGTCTCGTCCTCAGCGGGCTGCCAGAAAATTCAAACTTTGCCAAATCACCAGGAGGACGGAGGCTGTTCTCACCTCCATGTGGGTCAACGTATAGATTATATAGAGCCATAAATAACCCAACACACTCTGAAATCCCAAAGTGTACAAGTTTGTATTCAAATGAGGCCAAAAAAATGCAGAGAATCCTCCGAGTTGCTGCTGGATCTGAACCAAAGAAAGGGAAGAAGAGTTCTGGGCTCGGAGCGAGTGAGAACGGTGCAGATGGCAGCTCGCAGATGAAAGATCCGAGCGGTTTTACATGTTTAAGCCACTTGAGATTTAAAAGATTTATCTCCCTGTTAGTGTATTAAGAGTTATAATAATAGCTGAGATGCATGAATGTTCAAATTAGGAGAAAAAACTGTTTCACATTCAAAGAGCAACAATCTGATTTCATGTTTTCTGCACAGCTGAAGTCTTGTTTTCTGTGTGCAGAGCCTTCAGGGGAGCCTGTTATCGCTGCACATTGTGCCCTGAATGTGCAGCGTGTTCGGTCAGATCCCTGCAGCATCACAGAGACACGGCGCCTCATTAACTGTCCACATGGTGCATCCAGCTGACCGTCTCCAGCGGAGGAACCGTTTCTGTCTGAGGGAAGTTTTGGAGCTCAGAACGATGAAACATCTCGGGGAGAAAATAATGAATCACAACAAAGCAGCTGCGACAAATCAAACGCTTCTCTGATGTTTCTGTCTAAACAAGGTCCTGAACTGTCTTTACTACAGACTCTGAAGGATTAAAACCTCTTTTTTTGCTGATGATGCTAATTTACATTAACCTGAGCAGCTTCTGAATGCAGAGAAAGGAAGCTGAAAGGTAATTGTTGGATTTTTTTAAAAATGTAAGCAAAACTAAATATTTGGTATTCATCAAATCAAAAGTCAAGAAAGAAATCTGATAAATGATTATGAAATAGAGTTTATTATAACACAAGAAGGCCTGACACAGTGTCATATCAACTTATTGATCCTTTGAGTTATTGTTTGCAATCAGCAGCGTTTCTCCAACATTTTCAGAGAAATTGAGCATTTTTTTCACAGCACCTAAACCGACAGAAACAGAAAAAATTAATAACTCCTCGACTATAACTTCTCCATATCAATATTTAATATTTATTTTGTAAACAGAATGTGTTGCCCACTTAAGAAATAAGAAATATTTTAATATCATTGTGCATGAAATGTTTTTTTTGCATTTTCTAAATTTATGAAATATAATCAAGACTCATTTTTAAATATTGACAAATCAATAGGAAAAAATTTGACAAGGACATAGTGTCAGCATTGGATAAAACAATTCAAATAACCAGCAGAAATAATAATCTATTATCTATCTACTATCTAATAATAATGGCACAATAAGCACAAGCTTGTCAGAGAGGCTGCTGGATGGTCTGACTGGGAGCAGACTGACACTTGTTGGAGGATTTTTTTCACTGAAGTTTTGTTTGCAACGACAACAGACAGAAGATATTCTTTTGTGTTATACAAGGACGTTCAGACAGGACAGGTGAGTACACACACACACACACACTCAGAAAGAGAATGTCAATGTTGCTAAGCAACGCAGCATTGTGTGCGTGTGTGTGTGTGCAGCTGCTGTTTTCCTGCTGCTGATTCAAAAGTAAAGAAGTGTCAGATTATTTGAATTATGTTGGTTAATAATACATTTTTTGTGCATTTTTTTAATTGTTTTTTCTCTTTTCTGGTTAATTCTGTTGCAGCTGCACTGAGATAGAAAGCTGCGTATTTCTAACTGATCAGTCGTGTTTACAGGCTGTAAAATGTCTTTAATAAGTAAAATTTATTACAAAATAAAACCACACAACAACAGAAACCTACTCTCTCTCTCTTCCCTCAGCTGTGCAGATCGTTTGTTTCATTTGTCCAGATTTTATGACAGTTTTTGTCTCCTCTCTTAATCTTGTTTTTATACCTATTCAGACTGGATTTAGTGTTTGTCTTTTTTGTGTAATTATCTGAGTTTTTGTCTCTTTTCTGGTTAATTCTGGTGTTTAGGACATTTCTGACTGATAATCTAGGTTCTGTTATGTTTATACGAGTTTTATTCTCGCTGTTATTCTTTTTTTTTATAATTATTTTGCAAGTTTCAGTTTAATTTGTCCAGATTTTAAGACAGTTTTTTTCTTCCACTCTTAGACTTTTTTTCACTTTGTTGTTGTTGTAGTTTAGTTTTTGTCTCTTTTTCTGGTTTATTCTGTTGCAGCTGCAGAGAGTTGGACATTTCTAACTGATACTAATTTAGATTTTTTAACATTAAATGTTATCTCTCTCTCTCTCTCTCTCTCCCTCTCTGCCTTTTTGGAGAGTGCTCAACCTTTTCGCTGGGAGCTACAAGTGTCCACTCCATAAACTGATGTTTTTGTCTCTCAGCTGTGAGATTTAGACAACATACACAGTGATGTGGAGCTGGTGGCGGTCCAGCTCCTCTCTGCCTCTCACAGCCTCTCACACGTCCAAACACACAGCGAGGGTTTCAGCTGCACATTATTAACTGATTCATTCATCCGGGACTTTGACTCAGAAGCTTGTTCAATAAATCTAAAAGGAATCATTTGTGTTTTAGTCCCAAGCAGCATCCTCCGGCATGGGGCAGTGAAGCCTGTGAGGAAACGCTGAAAACTGCTATTCCTCGACTGGCCGCTAGGGGCACGAGGAGCAGATTAGTAAAAATGTCCAACTTCACGGTATAAAAACACTTTTTACAGCCTGGTTCAAAATACGGCTCTACTCTCCAAAGTAAAGGTCCGTCTCCATGACAACTCTTTTTGTATCTCACTAGTTTAATTTTTTGAAATTCGGCATAATTAAGGGTGTTTTCCGCTTTGAGCGACAGGTTGATGCTGTGCGTCACTAGCTGATAGCTTCCCGAGCTAGCGCTAGCTGTCGCGCTAGCTCCCGCGGTTGCGCTAGCTGCCGTGCTAGCTGCCGTGCTAGCTGCCGCTCGGCCCCTCTGCTAAGCTAATGACTCAGCTAAATCGACGCATTGAACCTGATCCGTCCGTTTTGTTGTTGTTGGTGTCGTTCGGATACTTTATGCAAACATTGGATTGATAAATGTCTTGTTGTGCGGTTGATTGTTCTAACAGACCGTCAGAGAAGTCTGTGTTACAGTTTTTTCTGAGTAAAATTCTATTATTATTTTATCTATATGTTCGTACTAATTATCTGCTATAGCGGTCCAAGCGTAGCTCTTTAATTAACGAGGGGCGGCAACTCAGAGCAACATGTAGCATCCGCGTAGCATCGGTAGCATCAGAGTAGCATGTAGCCTAGCTCCTTAGCCTCAGCTAGCTCGCTAGGTGGGCGTGTTTTAGCTTGAGCTCTCTGCCAATGCGGGGACTTGGGTGGAGTCAGCTTTGCCAAAATGGCGACTGTGGGAACGCCCAAAAGGTTCATTTGCGGTTTTCAGAAACCTTTGGCTGACATCACCGAGGCTACGTCCATTATTTTTACAGTCTGTGGTTTTAGTTCGTACAAACATTTAGCTTAAAAAACCTTCAACTGGCAGAAAATCAATTTCCTCTTTTACATCTCTGCTCAAACTCTTTTTTATTTCTTTCTTCTCACTTCTTACTGCTAACTGTTTAATTTATGGCTTTAATATCCTCCTCTCCTCTTTGTTTCACTTTGAAACTTGTGAAAGTCGTTGTGACTTTGTGCTATAAAAAGCTGAGCCTGGAGGAAGGTTTTTAAACGGTTATTATTTATCTCTACATGTGTGAAGAGTGTTTTCCATTAAAGCTATTAATGCATCTCGCCCGTCGCTCAGCCCAGCAGGAGCAGAGCGCTCAGGCTGACGGCAGGTTTTACTTTGTTTTTCAGGTTGTCAAAGTTTCTTTGTGTTCAGGTGAGACAGAAAACTCTGTGAACTTATTTGTTAATTATGTTATAGTTATGTAAGTTATTTCTTAGTTTAGATTTAAAGTGCACAGCCTTTTCTGCAGTCTGCATGCTTCGGCCTGAAGGAGGTTTTTTAAAATTTTTGATCCCAGTTTGTTGTTGGAAAAATGTTGGAAAATCTTCTTGTTTTTTTGGAGCCAGAAGGATGAATTTTAATTGAGAACCAGAGGTCAGTATGCATGCAGTCTGAGACCGTGCACAGCATTTTGTTAGCGGTGTGAACGCAATTCATAAACGGTTTCAGCAGCTTATATTCAACATCAAAACTGAGCTCATAATTGTACTAAATCTAAATCTGAGAGATTTTTATCAGCATGTATATGAGCAGTGAAAACAACTTGAATCCTGAAGTTTAGATTTGTTTTTTGCAGGTTTTAAGATGTTTGAAGATATTTTTTATATGACAAATGTTGCCTTTTTGAAGCTCATAGTTCCTGTTTGCGTTTAAAATTAATAGAAGTACAAAAGTCCTGACAGACTGTATAAAAAAACTGGCTGTAGCTGCGACCGTTTTGAAGCCTGGAGTTTGGCATTGTGGTCATCGCCATCTTGGTTTCTTGGAGCCAGAAGGATGAATCTATGCACGCTCACCTGCATCAGCATCCTGTCTGCAGGTGAAGCTGTGTGTGCTCATCGTGCACGCCATGTTGGCATGGTGTGCAGTGTCTGCAGTTTGTGTGTTTCCTTTTGAGAGACGAGAGGAAGGACAGAAACATCAAATCACGTCAGATTCTCCATAAAACATCTCGTTCATTATTAAAAACCTGCCAATCAAACGACGACAAATTAATTATTAAGTCAGTCAGAGGTGCGTTTTTGCCTTTTGGATGGAAAAGATACAAAAGCACCAAAAATCTGGCAAATGTAAGTGCAGACGGAGCTGTGTGAAAACCTTTTCCATGAACACTTGATCAGCGGGTGTGAAGCGCATGAATAATCCGTTTAATTACACTGAAATGATTCTTTTTGGTCATTTATGGTGCCAGAATCCTCGAACAATAATAATCCTCACCTGAACCTTTTCTCCAAATTTTATATAAAAACATGATGGAGGACTTTCTTTGTGCCGCTCGATGACATTCATTGTGCAGAATTAGTCCTGAGTGTGGGATCGTTGATGTGCAGCAGCTCCTGCAGGCGCCGAGTCTGACAGTTATTTCATTATCACGACCACAGGTGGCTGCACGGGGCTGACAGCCACTCCAGCCACAGCACCTTTCAGTTACTCAGATATTCATGAGCCCTTTTGAATTTTTAGGTTTTAAAAAAAAAACAAAAAAAGGAAAAACTGTCAGGCTGTGTTTTTTTTTTTATCCCCACTTACCTTCAGGAGTGAGAGAGGGAGGAGGGTGACATTTAAGAAATATCCTGGAAGCTGCAGCTCGGCCTTTCTGGGTTTTATTTGAGACGCAGCTCCTGAAAGCAGCAGCTTCTCCTTTGGCTTGTGCATGTGGATGTATATGTGAGGCTCAGTTTGAAACACAGATGTGTTGGTTTCTGCAACTTGAACTCGTCCTGCGTGAGATACCTTATCTGTTTACCTTCTCACGCTGCGGCCAAGTGCAACAAGCCTCTCAGAATATTCACTTCCAAACATTTGATGCATGATAATTCAGTCTCGTCTCTCTGTCTGGTCTTCAGATTTTCCAGAAACGCTGGCGCCAAATTCAAGCAGAAAAGCATATAAAGCATTATAATTAATTTATTAATTCATAGTTCATAGTTCTGGTTCATAGTCTGAGAGTTGCTGCCGTTCTGGAGCAAGTTTTCCTGTCTTAGAGGTTCTTCGGCTGTTTAAACGTGAAGAACTGGTTTGAGATTAAGCACCGGCTCCGACTGGCCCTCAAACTGCCTTGAAACAGGTTTTTTTTCTGCTAGAATTGACTGCAAGAACTGAATTTAGTTCCCTGGTTTCTTCAGTCAAAACAAAAGTTTTCTTCCTGAATTCCTCAAAACTCCAGGAACTTTCTCCAGGATGAAAATGCCCCAATCACAAGCCGTGTTTCTGTTAAAGTCGAAGCAAAGTTTGAAGAGAAATTCTGAAAAGTTTCATTAAAGAAAATGTTAATTAGTGAGTTTAGAGCGAATAAACAAAGCTGCAGTAACGTCCTTTGGTCAACAGGGGGCAGTGTGATGTGTTGCTGTAGGCTAATCCGTCAGTAAACAGGAGAAGAAGAGAGAAAATAACAACAAACAGAGAGAAATGGAGAGAAGTCTTCAGGAATTTGATTCAATGAATTCCAGTTTAGTTCATTAACTATTTTTCCCAAAAAAGACAAAAACCACCTCAGGCGAGTGTAAAAAATGTTCTCTATATTCTCAAACGTTTTATTGAATTTTTGGACTTTCCATCCAGCTTGGACTGCTGTCTCCTCTCCACAGTCTTTACCTGCATTTATTTAAACTGAGACTTGAACTCATCCCCCATGAGATATCGACCCACTGACACGCTCCCACTGGGGCCAAACACAACAACAGTCTCACATTATGTGCACGTCCAAATAGTTCATGCATAATAATTCAGTCTCCTCCCTCCATCTGGTGCTAACACAGACAGGAAGTTTCAGAAAGTTACTCTGAACCCCGGAGCAGATCTAAGGTGAACTATCCTGCAAGAGCTGGATTTAGTTCCTGGTTGCAAGTTTTGGTTCCTGAGTTTCAGGAACTTTCTCCAGTGTTTTAAACGCCTCCATCACTCACCTCGTCACTGCCGTCATTATCTGCACGTCACTCAGAGAAACATTTAGTTAAACTGACCTTTGACCCTCATCAGAAAGACTTTAATTTTATGTGATCCTTCCTCTGGTCCTCACAGATAGGAAGCCCAGAAAGTTTCAGAAAGTTGCCCTAAACGCAGGAGAAGAGAACCTTTTTTAAAATCTGGATTTAGTTCCTGGTTACTTCAGTCAAAACAAAAGTTTTAGTTCCTGAGTTTCAGGTTTTAAACATTATCTGCACGTCACTCAGAGAAATAGTTAGTCAAACTGACCTTTGACCCTCATCAACGAGGGTTTAATTTAATGTGCACTTCCAAATATCTGATGCATGATCATTCACCCTCGTCTCATCATCTGCTGCTAACAAAAAAAGTTGGAAAACCCTTGAGCAGAGACCTTTTTTATCAGCTAAAACTATCCTGCAAGAGCTGGATTTAGTTCCTGGTTGCAAGTTTTAGTTCCTAAGTTTCAGGAACTTTCTCCGGGGTTTTAAACGCCTCCATCACTCGCCTCGTCACTGTGCCCTGTCAGTCATTACCTGCACGTCAGTCAGAGAAAGGTTTAGTTAAACTGACCTTTGACCCCCATTAGAAAGAGTTTAATTTTCTGTACGCTTCCAAATATCTGATGCACGATCCTTCAGTCCGATCCTCACACAGAAAGAGGAGCCAGTGTAACCTGGAGCCAGCAGATGTCACTGTAGTTATGAAAGAGATGGATGCTAACTTAACGCCTCTGACACACACACACACACACACACACACACACACACACACTATTAAAGAGGATCAAAGCTGCTCCTAAATCCTGAAGGTGTATTCCAGATGTCTTAGTCACTCCTGTGAGTCAGCTTGTATTTGTTCCGCTCCTATTTGTTTTTTTCTCTTAAACTGAGTGACTCACGCCGCCGCTGACAGAGAAAACATATGCAAGTATTTTAGAACAGGAAATGGATGTACAGAAGGGCAAAAATTATATTTCTTGGACGGTGCGGATCAAGTGCTTTCAGCAGCCAAGAGGAAATCATAGTCATTTGTGGAAGTGCTGGGTTTGGGAGGAATGTGTCTGCGAGGAGCGCCGCAGACTACCGTTAGTGCTGCACGCCAAGTCTGTGACGGGCCGGGCGGGAGGGTGTCACCAACACACTGTCACTTATCTTTGTTTTAATTTGCTGTGTAAATAAGCAAAGAAAAGCTCCAGTAGAAAAGTTTGAATCTTTGAATCATGAGTTTCTAATTCTGGGTCAGAGTTTATTAATTAAAGTCAAGTTTTATCAATAAAAGAAACATCCTACATTTAAAAAAAAATGTTACCTGAGAAAACTTTTCTACTTTCCCTCTCTAAATGTCCTGTTGAATGCAGAGGTGAAAGTAAAGTACATGTTCAAGTGCTGCTGTGATTGAAAGTATTTCTATATTAACACAAACTATAGTGAACATAATTCTCTGCTTTATAATGTAAATATTACTAAACTGTTTGTAATTGACAGCCGCAGTTTGACTTTAATTGGAGTGTGCACCTAAAGAAGTTACTTTATTATTTATTATACATTATACATACAATGTATTACATTTCAACAATTCTTGAAATAAAAAATGAGAAAAATCAATAAATAAAGGTCAATATGAGCTGGTAAATAAAAAATAAATAAAAGTAAAATAAATAGCTTTATAACCATCAGTATCACATTTCAAAAACAGAATAAATAAAAATAAAATAAAAAGCTAAATAAAAAGCAGTACTGTAAGTCGATAGAAATCTATTTTTAAAAAAATTAAATAAATTAAAACAAATAACATAATTTATATATGGTACATATAAAATGATACCAATAGATATTGATATATCAATAATATCGGTAGTTATATCAGTCTGACTCTATTAAAAATACACATAAATATTAGTAGCTATACTGTAAAAATAATAAGCAGCATAAAAATAGTTCTCTCATAATAATTAATATCATATCATAATAACATTTTTAAATAAATATTGTTATAAGTTTATTGAATGTTTAATATAAATAAAGTTTTAAATGATGGATGCTTGTTTTACCTTGATAAATAAATATATATATATAAATATTACCCTGCATAGATCAGATAGTAACCGTGTGGCTGAGCGGTGGAGAGGCCGGGCAGCGCTCTGCCCCTCAGCCGAGCCCCGCTGCTTATATACGGCTGAGAATAGCCGGCAGCCGCGCGGTGCGGTCCGGTGACTCAGCCGGGACTCAGCGCGCCGCGGTGGGTCGCGTGCAGAGTTTACTGTCGGGATGAATAATCCACCGCAAACTGCTTCAACTCGAGGCGACCTCACGAGGAAACGGAAACTGTGCTGTTCATGTAAACACTCAAACACACAAACAGATGAATGGAGGATTTACATAGAAGGCGCCATTCATGAAATTATTAAGTGTGAAAAGTCCCGACGTGACTAACCAAAATACTGAGTCACTTCCTGTGGAAGTTTTGGGTTATTTTTCATGTGATACACGAAGAGTTAAATCCTCCGTTTGAACTGTAAACAATGGAAAAACACCGAAAAGAATAAGTGAACCATTAAAATCTAATTGTTCCAATAAATAAAGTTTAAAATATTCCCAGTGAGGAATAAAGAAGAATGTAACTAAGTACATTTACTCGAGTACTGAGGGACATTAGGTCTGAGGTCACCTTATTTATTATTAGTTGAATGTTGAGATTAATAATACAAAATATACATTGACCAATAATTTATAATGTTATATTACGGATTTTATATGAAATAATCCTTTAACAGCTGCAGTATTAGTGATGATTACATAATAAAGCACCATTAACTGAAATCCAGTAATATAATATATATATTATGATGAAATAAGTTTTTCCAGAGTGTTTCTGCACAGTGGTAATGATACTTTTCTTTGGTAAAAAATCTGAGTAATCTGAGTAACTTCTCCCACCTCTTAGAACAACATGTTAACATGAAGAAAAACAACAAAAAACTTTGAAATCAGATGAACAAGTTGAGATGAATCTCTGCAGCTCTTTAGATGATGAGTTCGTTAAAACTGGAAATATTAAGTTATTTATAAAATAAACAAACTCTGAGATCAAACAGCTGAAAATAATCTTAACTTTCAAAATAAGAAGTAACTACAGTTTTCAGATCATATATTTGAGGACAACATTTCCCAAATCAGAGGAATCATAGTCTTAGTACTCGAGTAAATGTATTTAGTTACTTTCCACCTTTGAGGAAAAAACGACAGCAGAGCTCATCAGACTTTCCTGATGATAACTAATGTATTTCTCTGCTTCTTACCTTTAAATTCTGCTCTACAAATAAAACTTCTGCATTCAGGAATGTACTCAAGTAAAAGTAAAAGAGTATCATAAGTAAATCTTCTCCTAATGCAGCATGGATGATCTGTTATTTATTAACATTGTATTAACAGGATTCATGCATTCATGTTTACAGATCACGTCTTAAAAGCTCGTCATGTCATTTGCATTGAGAATCTTTATTTTAAGAGAGTAAAAAGTAAGATATTTCTTTTTAAATGTGGTGCAGGAGAAGTAGAAGAACATCTCAACGTCTGATCTCCTAAACCTAGAGACATTTTTTTTTACTAGATTACGTTCCTGTATCATGAAAAATGTTTCTTTTCAAAATCTAACCAAACTGTGATCATTCCACAACATGAACCACCTGGTTACATTGTTGCTCTGTTTCCCTCCACAGGTAACAGAGGATGCAGTTTTGCTGAATGGGAATGTGACTTTTTGGAGTCTTGGTTGGTTCTTTCCACTTCTGCTGCTGGAGATGTGGCGCACATGGTCTGCAGCTCTCTGCCATCCTCCCTAACGAGCAGGTGGATGCACATCACGCCGCGCTCCACCTGAATCACAGGAAGCTCGGCGGCGCCCGGCGTGCAGCTCAGCGCTCTCTGTGCGTCCTCTCTGTGCCAGGGCAACAACAACAGCTTCATGTGGCAGAAGTCCCCTGGATTCCTCTCGGATGAGTCTGGAGGTTTTGGAGCTGTGAGTCACAGGAAGCATCGGGTTAGCATGATGAACGCGTCCTGTGAGTGTGCACACACACACACATACACACACACACACTGAAGTATCAAACTCACCTCCTTTTGTGTGTCCTGATGTGGGAGCAGAATGTCCAGGTGGTTTCACAGTTTACAAGGTAGTTTGATGTCCAATGATGCATCGCTGTTTTGGTTTGTACTCTATGTTCTACAGAAGGAATCTCATGCAGCCACCACCCGTTTCCAGCATTATTACACAACTGTACGGGCGAGTCGGGGCCTGCTCCGCCTCCCAGCAGGTCCAGTAGGTTCTGATCAGCCCAGTGAGTGGACGCCCTCTGAAAACGAAGCAGGTACGTTCAGTTAAAAGGCTGCAGTTTCATTCTGTTCATGCTAAATAACGACTTCTCTTTGTCTTCTCTAAGTATGTGGAAGTTGGACAAACTACACTATGGCAAAATCTAAATTTAAACTAAAATACCAAAATATGGATTAGGGTTATATTTATTCACAAACTACACGTCGGGGCATTTTAAAGTTTATTCGACTTTTTCATGAAAATTTTCGACATGCTATCATATATCCAGAAATGATAGAAAAACACCATATTATGGGACGAAAATTTGAAAAAAAGTCATACTATGACATGTCGTTTTTTTTTTTTCGCCCAAATTTCAAGTTC
>CAFUXE010000506.1:33362-48134 GCA_903364295.1 Serranus cabrilla
ATATTACAAACACTGTTTGTTTTTTTATTTTTTTAACTTCGGAAATCACGGAGCAGTTTAGCTGCAGCTTCGTGTCTCCAACCTGCTGATGTAAATAAATACTGTACATGACATGAAGAACAGCATTTAATCCTGTTTTTATTTGTCACTAAGACACAGCATGCTTTGTGCTTTTTTTTTATGACATCCAAAGGTTGGTTTCATGTACTTTGTGCTGAGCCGCTCATGTATTAACTGACTGTTGGCAGGATATAAAACCCTATAGCAGCCTATAAATCAGCAGGTTCAGGGTGAAACAGGAAGTAACCTGTGTGAAGAACAGGGATGTGAGGCTGAGTTCCTGCAGGGGGCAGTAGAGAGCATTCA
Organism: Serranus cabrilla; assembly: GCA_903364295.1. Lineage (NCBI taxonomy): Eukaryota > Metazoa > Chordata > Actinopteri > Perciformes > Serranidae > Serranus > Serranus cabrilla. The sequence goes on from CAFUXE010000506.1 coordinate 33,729, forward strand.
TGTTTCTTTAACATGAGAGAAGAAGAGAAAACTGGGACACGTTCAGCCGAGAAACAGCCTCAGGAACACATGATCTAAATGGAATCAGTGGTCAGATGTCTTTTTAATGGTGGTTTTATTTAAACAAAGACATTACAGAGAATAAACTACACACAAAGCAAATTAGGAATTATAATTCAAAATGAAAAATCATAAAATCCACAGCTGGGACGAGTAATATTGTTTAATAAGATGATTTTATTATTAGAAAACTGACCTCAGACAATTTAGATTTACATTTCAGAATCAATAAATCTTATCTTTATCTTGGATAAATAAAATATTCATTTTGCAGATGGAAATTGCAAATACTCTGTGATTTTTCAGCTATTTTAAGTCCCTGAAGTATTTGAGGAATTTGAACCGTACAGGTAAATAAATTTGCTCGTCAATATCTAAATATTTTCTATTTCTGTATATCCTGCCTTGCTTTTTAAAATGGTTTTATAGTCTATCTCTTTATCTGATTTTTTTTTTTTTTTTTTTACTATTTTTGTTCTTCCAATCTTGTTATTTTTTTAAATGATCCCTGGTTTGATTTGTAGATTGTCCAGTGTTTTATAAAAACATTTAAAAAAAGAAATACATTTTAACCAACAGTGACACCATTTTGAGCATGAACGTGCCCTGTTAGCCCCGCCCACCTGCTTACATCACAGACATCACGTTCCACTTCCTGTTTGTTGTTGCGTGTCTCCTCGGTGAGTCTCAGCGCGCCAACATGAACCTCCCTCGGTGAGTTTGCCGGTTTGTGTTGCTCTGTATGCAGACGACGTGTTTGTTTCCGCAGCATCACTAACGTTCACACTTTGTATTGAGAAGCTGAACTTGTTGTCTGTGTGTTTGCCTGCAGCATCAGGCGGGATTCAGACCTGCACAGTGTCAAGGAAACGAACAGCTCGGCTACATTTTCGGCCTGTTTTGTCCGTTTTTGACTCGTTTTCATTCTGCCTGTTTATTCCACTTAAAAAATGTTTCCATGCATGTTGGTTCAGTTTATTCATCCCAACCTTTATGACCTAAAAACGTTTTTTTCTCACTGGATCACCATTTTGAACCTTTAAAAACCCTCAAAAATGTTGTAAATCTAACATATCAGAGGTAAAATGAGGAGAACATCTAGTTCTACATTTCTATACTTAATATAATATTATTCTATCGGCATCAACAGGAACTGGCACAGAGTTTGAGTCAAAGCTTTGGAGGGAAACTTACAGCAGGAAACATGATTTGTTAGTTTGTTGTCTTTTTTTGTTAATTTTGTGTTATTTTTCCAACATTCCTGACACGTGGTAAAATTCCATTTTATTCCCATTTTAAAAATGATTTACCAGAGAAATGTATTTCTTTGCATCTCTTTGTTCAAATCTTTGTCACTCTAACTGTGTCATTGTGCACAGAGACGTGTAGTTTGGGCTTCTGGATGTTAAATACACACATGAAGACACACTCAGTGCGACCACATGTTTAAACTTAGTGTCATACACATTCTAGATGTGCTCAGAAGGTTTCAAATCTCAGGTTAAATATCCCAAATATCTGCGTTTGATTGGTTTAAATTCTTGTTTCTTTTCATTATTTCAAGACAAACCACATGGGAAACAAATCACACTTTAAATATCTACCGTACACTTTCTGGTTGTTTCTGCTGTGAAAGCTGTGATCCTCTGGTGCTATTAGAAGGCCAACAGACCAACCCTCCACCACTGAAACACGCTGCACAGGAAGAGGAAGCTGTCACTCGTTATATCTGTCTGAGCTTCAGTGTGAAGCTCAGAGCGTCAGCAGCCGGAGCTCATGGAGGCCACAGCTCTCTGCCGACTCTGTGAGTCCTTTTTATTATTATTCTGACATATAAAACATGAACGTTGTGGAATAATAACCAACTGTTTTCTTTCTCTGTCTCCAGTGTTTCATGTGTTGGTGTTTCTGTGTGCAGAGGATCAGCGCTGTGACGGGAACGCTGGTAAGGATGTTTACACCTGACTGTTACTGATCATAATAACTATAAATATATATAATAAGTCATGTGTCCTCCCGGCTGCAGCTTCCCTCCGCGTGGATCCCAACAGGCTCCAGTTCTTTGAGTACGACTCCGTGCGGATGGACTGTGACGGCTTTGGTGTCGAGGCTGAGTGGAGAGTGATGAAGAGGACGGTGGGAGAGGAAGAAACCTGCGGCTCCTCCTGCTTCATCAAACACGTCCTCCCAGCAGACAGCGGGGAGTACTGGTGTCAGGCTGAGGGGGGACGGAGCCGCTCCGTCAGCATCTCCGTCACCGGTACGTTAAACATCATCTGGTTCATGGATTCAGGAAATACACTGAAATGTTACAGGACGACGTGAGAGAAAAACATGTTTACCAAACATACAACTTTTACCTTGTTTATGTTCTAAAAAGTTCCCCTCAGGAATGTTTTTATACAGACATGATGGACGATATGTGGAGAACTCAGATTTTTCAACATGTTTTTTGGTCATTTTACATGTTTTTTTTGGTAGTTTTGTGTCTTTTTTCCAACATTCCTGACACGTGAGCACCTGGAAAAGTGTTTATATATAAATTCCATTTTATTCCCGTTTTAAAAATGGTTTACCAGAGAAATGTATTTTTTTGCATCTCTTTGTTCTGCTTTCTGTCACTCTAACTGTGTCATTGTGCACAGAGATGTGTCTGACATGTATTTTGGGCTTCTGGATGTTAAATACACACATGAAGACACACACATGTTTAAACTTAGTGTCTGTGACGTGCAGTGAAGGCCAGTTTGTGTGGAAGTGATTCACACTCTACATGTGCTCAGAAGGTTTCAAATCTCAGGTTAATTATCCTCAAATCTCTGGTTTGATTGGTTTAAATTCTTGGCTTTTCTGCAGCAATTCATTATTTCAACACAAAATCACAATAATAAACAAGTCCAAGTTTGAATCTCTGCCGTGCACTAACTGAATGTCTTTGTATTAAACTGATTTCCTGTGTTGCCGTCCCACAGACGGCCCCGTGGTCCTGCTGAGTCCGGCGCTCCCCGTGACGGAGGGAGACTCTGTGACTCTGAGCTGCAGGAACAAGGCGCCGTCCTCTCGGCCCGTGGCTGATTTCTACAAAGATGGCCGCCTGGTGCAGACGGGCTACGAGGGAAACGTAACCATCCACAACGTGTCGGCGTCTGATGAAGGTCGTTATCGCTGCGTCATCGCTGGAACCGGAGAATCAGCTGAGAGCCGACTGGCTGTCCGAGGTCAGACGCTGTTCATTAAATCTGATTATTCATGTAAGAATCGAACGTCATGAAGCTTCTTCTTCAACATCTTCATCACTTAAAGACCCACAGTCGTCCCATCGCCGCTCTCCTCACGTCTTCCTGCTGTGTGTGACTGTGGTTCTGTTCCTGGTCAATGTGCCGCTGCTGCTGGTGGGACTCCAACTCTGCAGAACCTACAGAGGTGCAACATTAATATTATTATTTAACATTCATTTTATTCCTATTTTTATATATTTTTAAAATGTATTTATTATTATTTATTGATTGTTTTAAATGTATTTTATAGCTATTTAAACTGTTTTGTTTATTGTATTCATTATTTAAACACAATTATTTTACTTATTTAAATACATTGTTCTTTTCTTTTTTATTCTTCATTATTTCTTCATTATTTTAATTATTTATTTTTTTCATTATTATTTATTCATTATTTTAAAATGCATTTTATTGTTATTTTTATTTATTTTTATAAAATATATTTAATTGATATTTTATTGTTTTTTTATTAAATTTTATTCATTATGAATAATTCGTTATTTAAAAAATATTGTATTGCTATTTTTAGTGTTTTTTTATGTTATTTTTTATTCAATTAATACAAATATATGTTTAAAAAATAATAATTTTTTTTTTAATTGTTCCTCGTGACCTGAAGCAGCCTGACTGCCTGTTTCTGTTCTGCTCTCCAGTGTTCGACTGTGATTCCTCAGAAACTTCAGCGTCTCCTTCAGGGGAAACAGGAGCAGGTGAGGAACACGGAGCTCGTCTGTGCTGCTTCAGTGACTTTATGGTTTTTAACCTAAGTTTTCTGTGTGTCTCTGTCGCTGTAGTTCATCCTGTCAGGGCCGAGTGTCCCGCCGTCACACAAACCGTCAGTTATACAGGTATTCACCTCACACACACACACACAGAACACTGGGAACCCTCTGAACCCACCAACACATCAGGAATCATTAACCACAGATGGAAACTGTCTGAACTTTCCCACAGTCCTTGAATGCATCATAAGAGACACGTTCACATGCAGAAACCACAGACAGAAAAAAACTGCTTTGTTGTTCAGCAGCAGCGAGTTATTAGCGGCTCAACGTGCGTCACATCATTATTTGATCAAACATCTTCAGGTGCTTCACCACAACAAGCTGAAGAGTTTTTCACAGCGAAGAGAATAAAAACTTCAATAACACAATAAATCAACGTCTCTGACTTGTTGCAGAAGCAGAATGTTTGGCAGCAGATTCTGACCCGAGTTATATGGATGAATACACCTACTACTACACCATCGATTAGGTAAGACACACACACACACACACACACACACACACACTCCTCAGGAGTCATATTTAGTGCAAAATGCAGCAAAAATGACAAATAGTTGAACACTGATTGATCTCTGAAGTTGTCCAATAACTTGTTAACATGGGAAACTTCTGCAGCAGATCTCTCCTTAATGAATATTTATATATATTATTATGATTGTTTCTTTATCGTGTGTGTTGCAGATCACTGAGCTCCGTGTGACTGAAGGACAAACTGCTACAGATGTTTTTTACATTTTAAATGTTTTATATTAATGAATTATCTGTATCATGTGAGGATATAAATGTTTGGTTTTAAAACGAGAGCAGCTGTGTGGGTGTTCAAAGCTTTTCTAAGAACAGACGTGTGGTGTCTCTCTGCGTCAGCGTGTATTTACAGAGTTGATCTGATGTGTGTGAAGACGCGTCTGAAGCTCGTTGTGGTTTCAACACCGTCTGAAGCAGCGTGGGACATAAATAACGAGCTGCTGACCTGCTTCACTCTTCACACGACCTTTAACGTAAACTTTATAACCCTCTGAACCCCAGAAGAGTATCTTTAATATAAAGTCCAACATTTATCTGTAAAAACAGGTTTTAGGTCATTTAACATCTTTTTTTAGGTAAATTTATCTTTTTTTGCAAATCTTACGTCTTTTTTCAAATTTGACGTCATTTCGGGTAATTTTGTCTTCTTTTTTGGTTATTTTACGTCTTTTTTGGGTCATTTTGTTATTTCTTCCAACATTCCTGACAGTTCGGTGCACCTGGAAAAGTTTTTATATATTAATTCTATTTTATTCCAATTTTTCAGAGAAATTCAACTTGTTCTCTTTTCTTTCTGGTTCCTGTCGTTCTAACTGAGTTATTCTGTCTGAGTTGTTCCTGATTGTGCTGATTCCTCAGAGCTGCAGGATTCAGATTTATACAGAGTTTATATGTTGCAGTAAAATACAAAGACACAGAGAGGAAAGTGTAAAAAAACGCCCTGAAACTGCTTGTAAGAGTTCAGATGGGACCAAATAAAGCTGCAGCAAATGCCACAAAGGAACTAAACCCGTTTGCAGGATGAACAAACACAGTTCAGGTCTAATTCAGGCCTCATGGTGACTGTGTGGGCTGTGAAGCTTCACTCAGCACACAGGAAGACGAGGCTTCAGTGTGAAGCAGGACGACATGCAGCCGCCGGCTCTCTGCGTCTGTCTGGGTGAGTTCTGAGTCACGTTTAACGACCTCTGGGAGTCTGAAGAGTCTTTATTTATTCATTCATTTATTCGTACAACAACTCTTCTTCTTCTCTGCAGCTGTTAATGTGTTGATGCTGCTGGCTGACTTGAACTCTGCTCAGGAAACTGGTAAGTATCAACAAACAGTGATGCTGTGCTAACCCGGCGCTGTTCATTCACAGTAACGGTGAGTCTCTGTTTCCTTTCAGACGCCGTCATCGTTCCCTCCCAGCTGCAGCTCTTCGAGTACACCTCGGTCTCTGTGACCTGTGAGGGCGTCAGCGGCTCACCTGGCTGGGCTGTGATGAGGCAGGTGAAGGGGAAGGTGAGTCCGTGCGTCAGCACCTGGGCCACCACGCCGGCGTCCGTCTGTGCCATCAAACCCGTGTACCCCACAGACAGCGGGGAGTACTGGTGCCAGGCGGGAGAGCGGAGCAGCAACGTGGTCTCCATCAGCGTCAGCGGTAACAGACTCACAGGTTACACAGTGTCAGCTAATAATACATGTTTATTTTCTCTTAAATTAGGTTGTATACAGTATTTATATTAAAGTAAATAAAATACATAATTTGTGGTTAGGACTAAAGCAAACACTTCTTTTTTTAAAAAATATGTAAAGTAAAATAAAAATAAATATAAATTTGACGTAAAATGAGCAAAAAACATCGGCATTGTCTTTATATATATATATATTAATATAAGTAATAATTTAAAAAATATATAATTTGTAATAAACTGAGAAAAAAAAGCATTGTCCTTTTTTAGTGTGTTATTTATTTTTACATATATAAATGATAGAAAAATCATAAAAAAATAAATACATGCATAATTTATTTATTTGTTGTTGCTCATTTATAAATAATAGTATATATATATTTATAAATTATTCATTATTTATTTCCACATATATAGATTAAAGTAAAAATAATAATGAATAAATAAATAATTTGTAGTAAATGGACTAAAATAAGCAAAACACTTCAGCTTTGTTCAATCACATACACACACAAACACACACGTTTTTATTTATATTCATTAAAAAAGCAGATTTAGTAAATGATTCATATTTTCTGAGTTTCCTTTGTTTCTCCTTTGTTTCTGTAAAACCTTTTTTAATGGTGTGTTTAAAACGAGGCTCTAATAAGCTTGTATGAGTTGTATTCCTGAGTTTACACATAATGTGAGTTGTTGTATAAAATTCCCATTAAACACTCTTTCTGATCTCTTTGTGTAGCCGGAGCTGTGATCCTGGAGAGTCCAGCTCGGCCCGTGACGGAGGGGGACTCTGTGACTCTGAGCTGCAGGAGCCGAACCGCCTCCTCGGCCCTCGTCGCTTCTTTCTACAAAGACGGCGTCCTCCTCGGCTCCAGGTCCTCGGGACAGATGACCATCCGCGGGGTTTCTAAAGCCAGCGAGGGACTCTACAAGTGCAGCGTCTCCGAGCTGGGAGAGTCTCCACAGAGCTGGCTGGCTGTCAGAGGTGACAAACCACACGGCTCCGAATCAATATCAGAAACTGAAGAAACAATAAATCATGAGTACAGACAGTCATCATGCAATCAGCTGCACAAATCCATTATAACAGCAACCTAATAATAAGAAATTCCAAACTTTATTTTGTTTTTATAACATTCATAATCTAAAAACGCTGTAAAATCTGCAATAATTTAATAAACCTTTGGTTTTCAGTCCTATATTGGACCTTTAAAATATTTTAAATGCAGCCAAAACTGCTGACTTTGTCTTATTGTGTAGTAGAAATATAAACATTTTGACAATTTCTAATTTTATTTCCCTCCCAAATGTTTATGGTGTGAACATGATGCTGTGCCTTAATTATATAACTCTAATCTCCTCCTTATTTTCTGAAATCATCACTTCCTCCTTTGTTACAAGGGCGGTAAACTCCAAGTACATGACTTCATGGGGGCTGGCTTACTGAACTGAAAATCCCTTAAAATCCCTTATAGTTTGAACCAGAATTTAATATATATTTTAGTCTGAAAATCCCTCAAACCCTCCTGCTCCTGTGTCCTTTGCTGATTCAAGTGTTTTAACCTCTTAATCAACTTCATTTTTTGTGCTTTTTCACACTTTTTGCATGTGATAATTATGTAATTTAAGCATTAGTCAGGATTTATACTCGTGCATATTTGTGATACAGAACCATAATATATTTCACTTCTTTTTAAAATCAACTTTCAGACAGATTCTAAAAAAAATATCTGATTCTATGCAGATGATGTCCCATTGTCTTTGACATGCCTTTTATCTTCCAGCTGGCTAAAAACAAATAGTTTGAGCATAAAATAATGATAAGTGATGTGTTATAGATGGACATGTTGTAAAAGCTGATATAGTGCATGAGAAGCGGCTCCGTGTCTCATGCAGATCCTGTGCTGTGTGTTTGCAGCGGTGCTCAGAGAGACTCGGCCCTCCTCTGATCACTCCTGTCATGTTTACCTCGTCCTCAGGACCGTTTTCACGGTTTTGCTGGTGGCTCTGCTGCTGCTGCTGGTGGGACTGCTGCATCATGGGAAACTCAGAGTGACACAGAAAGTAACTGTGACTCGCCCACATGTGAAGGTTTCTGCTGAAGTGAAGGAAACAACAGAGAACACAGAGTTTAATGAGTGACTGAGATTATTAAGTCGTAAATTTCCCAGCATGCCTTGCAGTATTTGGCATACCTCCAAATAGTTTATAAGATGCTGTAAAACATCCTTTATGATGATGTTTTTTGCTTTTTGTTACCTACCTCTTCCTGCTTTTTATGCAGCCTAATTTTGTATTACTCTATGTTTTAACAATTTTTACCTGGATTATTGCAGAATATTTTCAGCACTGATATCTTTCCAACTTTGATCAGGAGAAACGCATATGATGACCTTAACTGGATGCATTAGTGATAAACTGTTTCACACTTGTGTACCTGTGTTGTTATCATGTGCAGAGGTTATAATCCAACTTTAAACGATTGATCTATTTTTAAGAGGCGTGCTTTATATTTTGTTCTTTGTTACAGACAGATGCTTTTAGGACTCCTGAAGAGGTTCTGTGTAGCAACAACAATACTTTTATTTCAGCAGAGATATTCAACTGTCTTTAGTATTCAGTATTAGCATAAACAAAGACCAATAATGTTTAATTTTCCTTTAATAGCATGCACTAACTGACACACATATCACTGCAAACAATACACAGAACATGAACCTGATGTAAAGATAATAATATAAAAGGTGATTAAAAGCACAAAATGATGTGAAGTTTCAACAGAAAAGTTATTCATCAAAACATACAAAAACAAAATACACAAAAATGACAATATTTATATAAAAAAGACAATATAATGCATTACAAATCAACTATAACTGAGCAACTGTGACAGTAAAAAAAATCTTCTTTACATTTTTTTTTATTGAGTTTTCATCCTGGTTTTAAGCTGATTTCACCACCAGAGAAAGTTTAGACTGTGTAGTTATTGTAATCTGAAGTAAGCAAACAAACATATTAAAAAAATATATACATACCAAAAATACAATGTTCAATGTAGAAAGAAACTGTAAAAACATCAGATCATCAGTTCGGAAAGTTCCTATTTGAAAAAAAATTAAATTAATAAAAACTATATTTTAGAGAAATTCAACTTTGAGTTGTTCCCTCTTCTAGCCATGGTTGTGCTGCAGGACTTTTATATATAATGATAGAGATTTAATATATTATAGTTATAAACAAAACAAATCTGCAGTGAGAAAAATATATATAAAGAGCAAAAAAACACTAAAAAAAACAGCTTGTTGGGGTTCAGAGAGTTAACTGGTGAGTAAAACTCTTGGGGACATGAATTATTCATGTTTCATTAATCACAAATCATATAAAGGCCATAAGATTATGCAACACAAAGAGAAATATTTCTATAGAGTGAGGAGACGGCGGAGTGCTGAACTGAGAGTTGAAGTTACTGGAGTAATCTGCAGTATTTATAATGAGTGAATACAGAATTTTAAAAGTTTACACTAGTTTCCTTGGATGATGTTTCGTTTATTTCATCATCTTTCTCTGACTGTTCCGACTGAAGCTTCCTCTCAGCCTCGTTTTCTCTCCTCTGACTGTTCTGGCTGAAGCTTCCTCTGAATGTCTTCTTTCCCAGACTTCTCTGGTTCTCCTCTTTCTGTCCCTCTGACTCTTCCAGCTGTTGATTTAAATCCTCCTTTTCTCTCTCTGCCTGTTCTAACTGAAGCTTCTTCTGAATCTCTTCTATCTGTCTCTCTATCTCTTTCAGACGTTGAATTATTTTCTCCTTATCTCTCTCTAGTTTCCCCTTCCTTTCTGTCATTTTAATAACCATCTCTTCTGTTGTCTCCAGCAGATTATCTGTGTTCTTCAACAGTTCCTCATGTTCTACCCTTCTCTTCTCCAGACTCTTTCTGATGTTTTCACGCTTCTCCATTTTATTCTTTATGTCTGTTTTTGGTATGTCCTTCAGCTTCATCTCGTTCTTCCCTATCAGTACTTTATCCTCCTGCAGTAGTGAGGTGAGTTTCTCTCTCTGGTTCTTCAGATTTTTCTTCTGCTCTGTCAGTGTTGTAATGACATGTTCGACATGTTTCAGTTCTGCTTCGTTCTTCTGTGATTCCTCGTCAACTTTTCCCTTTGCGTTGTCCAAATACGCACTTTTTTCACTTATTGTCATCAGCTTCCCTCTTTCTTCTCCTTCCATCAGAGGCTGGAGCTCAATGCTGCTGTTTGTGGTTTCTATAGGAATTAAAGATAATTAAGTTTAGTTTAAAGTTCAAACCTGTTTTTTTGTTATACAGTGCTGACAAATGTTGAATTCAGGCCCAAAATTCATGTTTTAAGTTTGTTCTGCTTAAAATTTCGTTCACCCGTTAATAACATCATAAAAGTACAACATAATAAGACTGTTAAAGTAATGCAACAAAACAACATTTCTTAACTAATATTTACTCAAACTGTTTGGACAAAAACACAGGTTGTATTTTTCATTAATTCAATAAATCAGAGGTTAAGCCATTTTCATCCTTCACTCTAACATAATTAATGCAAAAACAACCATCACAGAAATACTAAATTAATTTAAGGTTTGGGAAGAGCGACGCATAATGAAAAAAAATGAAAGTTGTGACTTACCGGTTTTGTTCAGTCGCACTTTCCAAAAAATGAGGCCAAATGCAACCGCAGACAGGATCCACACAATGAAGAAGACACTGATGCGAACAGCAGTACTAGCCTGGACCATGAAGAGATCCACTGAAATTACAAAACAGACTTCAACTCTCTGTAACTAACAAAATCAGCTCGCATAAAGAACTCTTCTTCCTAAGGACTCTTCTACCTGGAACATTGATGTTTGTCTCTCTGCTCTGGCTGATGTTCTGCTGCTGGACTCTACAGGTGAAGCTGTTGCTGTGACTCTCCACAGTCACTCTGCTGCTGACAGTATAGAGGTCATCAGGACCTCTGACTGTCTCTGTAGGTCCAGCAGAGAGGAGGTTTCCCTCACCGTCCAGCCACAACACCTCAGGCTCTGGGTACCAGCCCACAGACGCACACACTAACAGAACTCCACTGCTGACTTTGGAGATCTCTATGCTGGGTGGGGAGATAGAACCTAAGAGAGAGAAGAAATATCAAAAAAACTAAAGTTCAGCAAAGAGTGACTATAAATGTATATCCTTTAACAAAAATCCTTCATTTGCCCCCTAAAGTAAATTCCAAGAGCTCCAAAATAGCACTTGAGCCTTTGGTGGCCCAGTTACCCATTTGTTCATTTGAAGTTTACCTTTGTTTAGCCAAACACAGTCCTTGGTCTACCCAGATGCCATTCTGGTCAACCAAAGTGCCTCTGTGGCTGTTTCAAGTACTTTTTTGGCAAACCCAAATACTCTTTGGTAACCCCAAGTTTTCTCTGGTAGTCCCAAATACTCTTTGATAACCTGATGTACTCTTTGGTAACCCCAAAGAATCTTTGGTAAACAGAAATCTTTGGTAATCTCCAATACTCTCTGTTACCCCCATGTATTCTCTGGTGCCCCCAAGTACTCTTTGGTAACCCCAAAAACCTTTGGTAACCCCAAGCATGCCAAAGATGTGTTCTCCTTCCTGGAAAAAAAGCACCCATTAGTCTGTGTAAGTCCCCTTGTTGTTGGCCCAAAGGCCCTTCTGGTAAGCCACACACAGCACCCTAATTCTAGCAAAAGTACCCCTCTTCTTGGCTGTGATCAGCTTACATGGACCTCTAGTCATCTCCGATAGCTCAAAAGGTCCTCTGGTCAACAAGAAGGCCAGTCTGTTCAGCTCATGTACCCGTCTGGTCAGCACTTAAGCCTCTAGGGCTAAAATACTGCAGTCATCATGAGTACCCTTCTTGACAGTCCAAGTGACCTTCTAGTCTCTCCTTTTGAATCCAGTGCCCTGGTCAAAATCCCTTCCTGCTTGACCCTAATGCCATGTGGGGCATCTGCACCAAAGTACCCAAATATCGTATTGGTAAACCCATATACAGCACCTTTCTAGTCAGCACATGGACCTTTCTGGTTGGCCTAAATGTCCCTGGGGTCGGCCTAGTTCCTTCTGAGGTTGGTCCAAAGACCCTGGACTGTTCGAGTACCATTCTTGTCCGTCTAAGAACCCAAATGGTCAGGTGAAATACCCCTCAAGTCAATCTAAGTACTTTTCTGGTCGTCCAAAGTGCCAATTTTTTTAAACTCAAGTGCAACTTTTGTTGGTCCAAATGTCGTCTGATGGGAAAGTCTGTCCCTATGGGACAAAGTACTCATATTGTTGGTCAAGAACCCCTGTGGTCTGTCCAAATGTCCCTTTGTCAAAATGTGATTCTGGCCCAAATGTCTTTACACTGAGGCCACATTCCCCACATAAACTGTCCCTCTAGTGGGCATAAGATCCCTTGTGGTTGGCCCAAATCCCCCAAAGGTTGGCCGAAGTGATCCAACCTTGTTCCTACTCGTATGGACAAGTACCCCTCTGGTTGTCCCCATTACTCAGGCTCCCTTCAAGTACCCTTCTAGTTGCAACAGGTGCTTTTCTAATCAGCATAAGTATCCTTTTGGTCCAACCAAGTGCCCTTTTGGTTGGTCCAAATGAGCCTGTAGTCATGCCAGCCTGGTGACCTTGATATAGTTCAAGGTAGTAAGTCATCTATAGGTACCATATTCTCCAACTGGTGTCAGGAATTCTACACCCTTCTTACAGTATTATCCATATCCGAATTATATAATTTCTGGCTGATGATACTTTACTTATGTACTCAATGGATTACACTTACTTACCAACAGTAAGCTGAACCACAGATTCTCTACCAGATTTGGGAACGAGGCATTTGTAGCTTCCCGTGTCAGACAGTTTCACCTTGGAGAGTTTCAGGGAAACGTCTCCACACTTGAGTCGGTCAGACAGCGATGTTCTCCCCCTGTACAACGGGTTCTCCTCAGACAGATGCTCCACGCCGTCTCGCCTCAAATGGACAAATCTCGGTTTAAGGTCAGGCCTCGCCCACTCCACAGCCATGTTAGTAGCATCCACAGCAGTTTCCAGGTGACATGGCAAGGTGACGTCATCACCTATCATGGCCACTATTGGCTGAGCTGTACCTGTCACCTGAGACCGACCTAAGGGGGCAAACAAGTCTGGTTTTATTTAACTCCTTTATACAGTTCCATGTCATTTCTATATAATATTTTCAGCTTTATTATGTACGTATATATACATTACATTTTTTTCTTATAAAAAAAAAAGTTAACGTATTTTTCTGATTCCATAGAGACACATGACTTATACTTTTTTTTATAAATAGCAGTTAAATACAAAAAGATCAAAATAACGCCCTGAAACTGCTAGTTGGGTTCAGAGGGTTAAACTAAGCAATAAAAGATTTTATTGGGTTGTAAAGTATATTATATTGCATGTTCTTGTAGCTGTCTGACCTCACACAACCTTTAACATGCAATGATTTAAAAAAATATATTATAATATCCAAACTCTGGTCATGATTCGTTGTCTGTTTGTGTGTAATTTACCTCCATGACAGTGAATCAGGAGGATGAAGACCACCACAGTTTGCTTCAAAACCAATTCACTGAAGTCCCTGAGACGAGGTTTCAAGAGACTCATCCTGGAGATCTGAAAAACAAACCAACCCACCGTGAAACGTTAGACCACAGTCAAATGAAACGTCAAACATAGCGCTCATTTTATGTTTAATAAGTAACTCAAACCCTCAGATATCTACAGTAGAAGACTGCAGTTTGACTTTCAGTTCAGAAACAGGCTGAAATAACAACATGTAACAAATACCGAGTGTTTTCAGATGAAATCCGTCATACCTGCTGCGTGTGTCAGAGGGAAGTACGCTGCATGAGAGTTAGGAATAAAAGAAAGCTGGGATTGTGGACTTTGACCCCTCCTCCTGTTAATAGATAAGGTGTTGTGACTTTATTGGTTCTTTCCATTAAACTCAAATGTCTTCATGCATTTAGAGTTTTAGATGACATGAATGAACATTTGCTCATCGATTAGCTGGTCAGACTTTAACACTGACTG
>CAFUXE010000506.1:48286-59005 GCA_903364295.1 Serranus cabrilla
GTGTGTGTGTGTGTGTGTGTCCTTGCATTGTACTTTCGTTTTCAGCCTGTCTGTTTATTTATGACCTGTTCAAGCACTTAAATCTGAACTTTGAACGTCCTATCTGCTGTTTCTGGCAGCTGTATAAAATACTACAGTAGAACAAGGAAGGAGAAAGTGACCAGTAACAATAGATCTTTGTCAGAGTGTTTTAAACATGTCGTGCAGTGAGGCTGAGGTACTGCAGAGGGCAGTGTGGGTCTGAGGTTTGACATGAAAACATGAAGAGAGAATGTGACCTTAACACCTTTGTGATCCCATTCAGACACCAAGAGAGCAGAGAAAATCCATGCTGTGATTTGGCTTCAGAGACTTTTGACATTTAGTAGATTTGTGTCTTGTGCGATTGTGTCTGAGCCAATCATGGAGAAACGCGCTCTAAGTGCCCTCTTCAGGTAAAACGTGCTCTTGTACCATCTTGGGAGGAAAAAAACACCTAAAGTTCCCTCTTCAGTGACGAGAACATGCTGATGTGCCCTTTTTTCTTTTTGTCCCTGCCCTTCAAAACGTCTGTGCTAAGGGTTTAATGTCAAAGGTCTTTTTTTTGTGTGTTATTGCTTTTTTCCAACAACATGAACCTAAATATCCCAAACTGTTAAAAATGTGATATCTGCTAACGGTGGTTGACGTGGCTGTGATTATTCCTGTTTGTTACCACGTGTTGAAGTATGATGTGTATTTAAACCACCATGTGTGTCCTCAGCAGCAGCAGCAGAGCAGGAAGAGGAGGAGCTCTGACAGACATTTCATCTCCATGCAGAGTCGTGGTCAGACAGTCAGCAGCGAGGCCACATGGAGGTCACAGCTCTCCGCCTCCGGCTGGGTGAGTACGGACACAGAAACACGCTTCATGCAGGACGCACAGATGACATAGAGAACGTTGTGGGCTGATTGTGATGCAGATATTACAGATTTGTATGTGTTGCAGTGATGTTCTTTATGTTACATGAGTTCCATCTGATCCAGAGCCTGAACTCTCTTCTCTCTCAGTGTCGGCCGTGTTGTTGTTGCTGCTGGTCGACTTCGTTTACTCTCAGAAAGCTGGTGAGTGAGTTCTAGTCCAGCTTTATGATGTGATGTCGCTACGTTTGGTGTCATTTACAATATATACATCTTGAATTTGCTTCAAATATATTATATTTGTACCAAAATACAAATATGTAAAAGCTAAAATTATGTGATAAACTAATTTTACTTGAACATTAACACAAAATAGTTCAAGGATGACTTTCCGCTGCACTGTAATAAGAATTAGAATAATTAAAAGTTTTTTTATTGCATTATTCTATTTCTTTTCTATATTTTCTATTCTATTATTCTAAATTAAATTTTAAATTCCCCAAAAAGTAATAATATATTTTATTACAAATATCAATCATAAAATAAAAGCTGAAATCTATATATTAATAAAATGGGACATTATATTTTTTGTATTTATTTAGTTAGTTTTCTATGTAAAAATACAAATAATACAATAATAAATAGATATTGCAAGTGCAACTTACTTTTTTTTGACAGTGCATATCTGATAATATTTGGTTTTGGAAGCCGCTGCACTTACGCCGATGATGTTGTCTTGTATTTAGATTTGTTCGGAAAAAGACACTGAATTGAAAACGGTTTAAAACTTCTCGTTCTCTGTGTCTTAGATTTAGACTTCCCTCAGGTTGTTCCAGACACTCAGCAGCTTTTTGCCCATGAGTCCCTTGTTGTGAGCTGTGAGGGCCTGGAGGGACTGACTGGATGGAGAGTGATGAGGGAGATCAGAGGTGTTATTAAAACATGTGGTCCTACCTGGTCGACATCCACCGGACCCTGCCGAATCTCAACTGCCTATCCTGAGATGGACAGTGGGAAGTACTGGTGTGAGATCGGAGGAACAAAGAAAAGCAACGCTGTCACCATCACCGTCACTGGTAAGCAAATACTAAACGCCAAGTACACCGAGGTGTTACCTTAAGTTTGATCCACTAAACCTGCATAAATTTGCTTAGAAATCATATAATAAAGATGCTTCTTTCAATCCTCCGAACCCCAACGAGCTGTTTCAGGGCGTTTCTTGCTCTATTTACATCTTCCTCTCTGTGTCCTTTTGTTTCTCTGCAACATATAAAATCTGTATTCTGTACAGCTCTGAGGAATCAGCACAATCAGAAACAACTCAGACAGAATAACACAGTTAGAATGACAAAAAAAAATTGGAATAAAATCTAATTATTTATAAATACAACATGCCCACATGTGTTACAAATGTTTAAAAAAAACAGAGTTCTCCACATATTGTCAATATTTTCAGTATTGTCATGTTTGCAACCTCTCCTGTCCTCTCCTCTCGGCTCTGTGTAAACAGTATGTATATGTTTGTATTGACACAGCTGGTGCTGTGATCCTGGAGAGTCCTGTCCTCCCTGTGGTCGAAGGAGAAGCTGTGACTCTGAGCTGCAGGCAGAAACAGACGTCCTCCAACTTAACCGCTGATTTCTATAAAGACGGGTACTTCATGGAGAGCAGCTCTACAGGAAACTTCACCATCAACAGGGTTTCCACATCCAACGAAGGACTCTACAAGTGCAACATTGGAGCTGAAGAATCCCCAGAGAGCCGGCTGTCTGTTGTCTCTCCAGCCACTGAAGAAGTGCCCCATGACGGCCCTCAGCTCTCTCTGCCCATCTCCATCGGTGTGAGCGTCTTCCTGTCTGTCCTGCTGCTGTTGGTGGGATCACTGCGGTGCAGGAGACGTCCGATGATCAGCACAGGTACGGAGAACGGAAACGAAGAAACAGCTTTAATATTTGACCCAAAGAGTTGTTCTAAAACTGAGCTGTTTTCTTTTATCAGATGCCCCGACCTCTTCTTCCTCCCACCTGTCGACCCCTTCTCCACAGATAGGTGAGCAACACCGACCTCATTTACTGTTGATATGTGTATATTAGCCTCTATGTAAATGTTTTCTTGTGAACGTGATATCTCAAGAATTACTTGTTGACATTTTTCTCAAGATATCAATCGGACTCATGGATGAACCGACTAGATTTGTTAGAATTCTGTCTGATTCTTACGAACGTTATGTCTCAGGAACCCCCCTTTAAACAAATTTCTTCAAATTTTGCACAAATGTCAACTTGAACTGTTTAGATATATGTACATCCCATTCTTGAGAATTTGATATCATGAATGGCTTATTGACATTTTCAAGATATCCTATTGGACTCAAGGATGAAACGATTACATTTTGGATCCTCTATAGAGCATAAATGAGTTTGGAAAGTAAAACAACATCATTTTCAAAATGCAATTTTATGTTTTTTGGGTTCAAACTTTTGACCCAGTAAGTCAAAGTGAAAATGTAATTATCAGGTCATATCGGTGAGGTTATGCTGACAAAAAGATAAAACATTTTAAGTGGAGTCCAGGAAGGGGAATTTGTCAGGTTTTTCCAGGTGATTTAAAGTCTTTGAATAATGTGCATAATGCAAAGATATTTAAAGAATGTATGTAAAAAAATATGTTTTCTTTGGGGTTCAGTTAATGCATCTTGTGCCAGCTGTCTGCATTAAAACCTACCTGCTTCCTATATGTTGTATTTTGTTACGTTTTAGTGTCTTACGAGCCCAGTGAAGATGTTCCATTCCAGCCAACGTATGCTGCCGTCACCATCACAAAACCCAGGGCGGAGCCAGGTAATTACCTCCGCACTGAGAAACACAGAATGTTACATGTAGAAGTGTTATTATTAGTTATAAAGCTGAACTACACACTACAGAAACTCTGTCAGACAGTGTCTGTTTCAGCCTGTCGGCCACAATGGAAGGTAGAGCTGCTCTATCAGCTGCTCAGAGGAAAACCACGCGAGAAACCCACAGACAGAAATAGACGGGCCCCTCGGTCCGCTCGCTGTAACAGCTACAAGTCACCGTTAGAACAGTTTAAAACAGTCAATGCACATATGAGATCTATTTTTATCAAGCCTCCATGCAGCCTCGGGGCCACTAATCAGAAGTGATACTCACATTACAGTAAATAACACAGGAGGACACAAAGAGTGTGTGTGCAAACTGTGAGCAGGTGAAAGAGGGCAAACATCTGTATTATGTTGCTATTTTAGAGAATAAATTAAATACAAATTAAAGATTTGACTTGAAGATGATTAGAGTTCAGTTTCTTTCTGAACATTTTCAGGATATGTTGGTTTCCTGAAAGAAATGTGGTGTCGTTTAGAGACTGAGAAGACTTTATATCATGTGAAATTAGACGATTTAATACGTTGGTACCAACCATGTTGTGATATCTAGTCAGACAGGAGGTGAAATAATGCTCCAAACTTCAATTTTACTGAGGGAAAACTTGCTGCTTGACAATATCAAGCATGACATCATATATTTATATGATAATGCTCTAACGCAGATACATTTCAATCTTAATTGATTAATGCAAAGATTTGATTGTGTTGAACACAGATAGAGAAATAGTACGATATCATCTGCATAATAACGATTTAAAGACACCATGTGAGCTGCGGGTGGTGTTTCCGAGGTAACCCTGTATGTAGACTTGCGTGTATTTACATATTTGTTTAATAAATGTGTGTTCAAGTTTGTCTGTTTCTTTTGAAATTCTCTCTGTCAGATAACGACGAGTCCTCGTTTATGCCTGTTTACCACACGTTAAGCCTGGAGAACGTCTGAGCAGCCGTCCAACATGCTGAAAGGTGAAACTACTGGACCTAAACACGGTATATGTTCACTCGTTTAGTCTTTTGGTATTTAAACTGGGCTTTTGTGTCGATAAATATATCATTTTTCCACACCAGAATTGTATCCCTGGCAGTATAGAAACATGCTTCATTACATAATTTAGACTTTTATGCTGGTAAAAGCATCTTACTGATAAATAATGTAAATATTTGTAATTCTGTAAACAACACACCGACTCTTTTTTATGTTCTTAAACTTTTGTCTTGCAGGTAACTGAGAGCGGAGACTTCTGGGAGTTTATGTCCGTTTCATTACTTTTTTTATCATTATCAAAATTCAACTGAACTTTTTCTATCTGTTACATTTTTAATCACCTTCATTTGAGAATTTCTTTACAATTTCTAGTTATTTTTTTATAACAAAAAACGAAGTACTTTGCTGGTGAAGTAATTAAATACAGTGATTCTGAAGTGTTTTGACTAACCTAATTATTGATAAATCTGACTTGTTATGAGGTGTAGATGACCTGAATAGATATAATGCATCACACTGTGAGAGCGAGCACGAACTCACAGCACTGTTACCGCGTCTATTTTAGGAGCCCGGTCAGTCTGTAACAGTGAAACCACATCGCTGCATCTGCTGCTGTCACTGTGTAACCAATGGTAAACTGTTTTTCTCATGGCCGAGAAGCACCTGACCTATTTTTTTTGTTTGTTTTACGTGCATGTTGCACTCTTTTATTTCCATTGCCCAGGAAAGTTTGGTCCTTCTTTGTGGACATCAGCGACTCCCTATTTGAAAATAGACGGAGTCTTAATGTAAAAACTGATGTTGGTTCAACCCTTTGACTAAAACTTTACCAACGGTCATGTGACAAATATTCACTTAAAATCGGTTTACACAGAACCCAGAGGAGAGGACAGGAGAGACAGTTTACACAGAGCCCAGAGGAGAGGACAGGAGAGGCTGTTGGACAATATGTGGAGAACTCTGTATATGGTCATTCTTTTGTGATTTGTTTTGGTAATTTTTCGTCATTCAATGTCTTTTTTGTCATTTTGCGCCTTGTTTGGTAATTTTGTCTTTTTTGATAATTTTACTTCTTTTTTTTTGTCATTTTACACCTTTTTTTTTGTAATTTACGACACACAATCTATTAAAACCTGAGTTCTAACTATTGAAATGACTGAGAAACATTTGAAGTGCAGTGCTGCCCCCCGGTGGCACACGCTGGTATTACCTCTGTTTCTGTCTTTCTCCAGGACATAAAAGATGAATAACCATACTGAACTACTAATGAAGGGGCAGTTCATGTAAATATAGATTAGTTTAATATAAAGACATACATTGGCATGGCAGGTACGATTCTGCATCCTGAAGCTGCAGCAGTTTTTCTTTTGTTTAAACCTGAACTAAGAGAGAGATGGAAACACCAGAGAATGTGAAGATACTTCAATTTGGAAATCTGAGCATTTGAATCTTATTGTTGCATAATGAGCATTTACTCTATCCAAAACTTTCTTAACTCCTCCCACTGAAAGGCAAAAATAAATGTTTACAAAATAATAATAAATCGTTGAAAACTAATTTTGGTGTGTAAGAGATGACAATACATTTTTTAGTAAATATAATATAATATTTATATATATATATAATATTTATTTAAAAACATTGGTGATTCCACGGATAAATATGTTTTTTAAATATAGATATTTTTTGTATATTATCTGTACTTTTACAGAAATGATCTGTAGAATAAGTGTGCTGCCTTTTTACTTCTTCTTTTGAAATTTTTTTTTTTTTCCACATCTGATACAAATAACATTTAGGTGATTTTCTTCAGTGTTTCCCCCGTTGGTGTGAGACACCAGGGACACATCAGTCTGCAGACAGACGGCAGCACCTGCTGCTGGTGAAACACAAGTACTGTTTCGTATATGAACACACAAAGTGTAGACAAAGGAATGGAGGATCTTACTCGGGGAAATAAATATTATTATGACATAATAGTTATGTTATTTTCATTTAGTGTATTCATTTACAGGGTTTTTCTTGTTTTTTTCAACATTAAGTGTAAATGCCAAAACAAAAAGTAACTTTTATTACAAATATTAACCATAAAATGAAAATAAAAACTAATCCAAAAAGAGCTTGTCAGAAGCCTGTAGATATATATTGTTGGGATTCAGTGTTCAATGATGGACTGTAGAGGACGACTTCAACAGTTAATGACTCTTTGATTTTGATAAACCTCCGACTTTTCCTCCAGCTCCAACTCAAGGCGGATATTTGTCATTCCAAGTGAAATTAGCTGATTAGGATTGTCTAGTGACACTGAAAAGTTGACTTATTTAATGAAATTAGCATGTCAAAATGTTGAACTAAGATGGCATAACTGCTTAACATCAGCATTAGTGTTAGCTGTGTTGTTAGCATGTGAGCATGCTTATGTTAGCATTTAGTTTAAAGCACTTCTGTCGTGGCTGTAGACTCGCTGACGCCTGGAAAAACTATATTTATTTCAGTTTTTCACGTGTGCGTCTTTTTTGTTCTTTGGTTCCACCCACTGACATTTACTTTCACCTCTGAGGCTTTTTCTACTGCAACAGCAGCTCAGGTTTTCAGTCTAAAACACTAACGTAGTGTTGCGTCAATGGTAGAAATAGACCAAACCGGAAGAGACGTCTCAGCTCCTTTTCAGTCAGCAACAAGGCGACATGGAGGTCGAAGCTTTCTGCATCAGACTGTGTGAGTACTCACTTTTTAAAAATCTTTTTTCATTTTAAAATCTGTAAATTAAAGAGATCTTTTCAGGAAAAAGTTATCAAAGTGATACAAATACTTTAAATTCTTGCACCAGAAACCACAAATTAGCATCATAAACTGACAACATCTAACACAGTCTGAATCCTTTATTTCTCAGTTTTACTAGAATAATCATGGATGATCAAAAAGGTGCATTATCGTCACAGGTGTCTGTCCTTTGTCTCCCCAGTGGTGACTGTGTTTCTGCAGCTGGGTGCTCAGAACGTCGGTGCGTAGCTTTGTTTGTTTTAGCTAGAAAAAGACGATATGTTGATACAACTAACAGTATAGAGTCAATGCATTTAGTTGTTGTTTTTTGTGTCAGATGCAGCTTTTTGGATCATTCCAACCCAACTCCAGGTCTTTGAATACGAGTCCGTCTCCTTTAAATGCGAGGGCTTGACAGGATGGAACATTTTAAGGAAAGTTAAAAATGAAACTTCAACTTGTGGATCAAAGTGGGGGACATCCAGCGAGGCGTCCTGCACCATTACAGGGGCTTACTCAGACGACAGTGGAGAGTACTGGTGTGAGGCTGCAGGGGAGGGAAGAAGCAACAGCGTCAACATCACCATCACAGGTATGTTTGCATTTAGACAACAAGGTTTGTTCTTATTTACGCTTGATATTAAAAATCGAACCCCTGTTGTCCAGCCGTTTCCGTGATCCTGGAGAGTCCCGTCCTCCCTGTGATGGAGGGAGACGCTGCGACTCTTCACTGCAGAAACAAGACTTCTACAAACCTCACAGCTGCTTTCTACAAAGATGGCCGCCTCATCAGGAGCAGCTCTACCAGAGAGATGACCATCAGAAGCGTTTCCAAGTCTGATGAAGGACTCTACAGGTGCAGCATCAGTGGAGCTGGAGGATCAGCAGAGAGCTGGCTGGCTGTCAGAGGTGAGAAGAATTATTTATTTATTACCTTTTAAAAAGTTTTCTGACAGTCTTACCTGCTGGTTTTGCTGCATTTGGGTCAAAGTGGTTGTTGGAGGACATGGTTTGATGAAGCCAACAGAACCACATCATCTGCAAAGAGTCAAGTTCCCAAACGCTGTTAGTGTTGAAAGCCCCGCGCAGGCAAACCTATAGATCCTGGACAGTATCTTTACCAGGTCACCACCCAGAGAATTTAAGTGGATATAAGATAACAAATAACACACAGAGTCACTGCTTTGTTTCATGTTATTATACATTCTGTTCCCTTTGCAGCGCTGCACTCAGAGGCTCCTCCCTCCTCAGATCACATGATCCTCTTCTTCAGAAATATTCTCCCACTTGTGATGATGGCTCCTCTGTTCGTGTTGCTGGGAATACTTCACTTTGGGAATATTGGAGGTAAACAACATGTCCACATGAATGTAAATGCAGCAGTTGAAGTAGTTTGATTACACTACAAGCTGGTTGGCTTGTTTCCTGTTTCTCAGGGTCCAGAAGCTGATGTGTGGTGACGATTCTCAGAAGTCAGATGAAGCTCTTTTTTTTTTTCTTGAGCCTCTGCATTCAACAGTCCACTCTGACCAAAACGCTTTCACACCGTCTGCAGAGCGACCGCAGCACTTCAACCACATGCTAAAAGTGTGCTATGCTACATCAAGTCTAATTTCTACTATCTGTAAAACTCAAATTAAACATTTCATCATACTTATAGTATAATATTTAGATTCTAAAGTAAAGTTGTATGCATTTTACTCTGGAAGCAAAAGGCCAATATTAGCCACACGCCTTTCTTTCTTTCTGTAACTACAGGTAAACTTCTTTGTTTATTTCATATATGTAAATATTAATATAGATATATACTGTGGATGCTGCACTGCAGGGAGCAGACTTCAGATGTGAGTGTGTGACAACTTAAGAGAAGGAAAAGGGAAGTCATGAAGTTGATATTATATTCAACCAGTTTGTCTTCATTGTTTCATGATCAGCTGCCAATAAAAAGAAATCCAGAACTTCCTGTGTTTCAGGACAAAAGGCCTCGTCATATGTAAGTCTTTAGATCCACCCACTGATGTTTAGCTGAAGCACTGAGGCTCAGGTTTTCAATCTACAGCACTATTATTAGTGATGTATATAGCAGAAATAAGCCACACAGGAAGAGACTTTGATCGTTCAGTCAGCAGCCAGACAACATGGAGGTCACAGCTTTCTGCATCACCCTGTGTGAGTATTACCTCCTCCACAGACACGGTACCAGAATCAGTTTTATGTTTTCATGCTTTTTCCTTTGTCTCTCCAGTGATGACTGTGTTTCTGCAGCTGGTTGCTCAGAAAACTGGTAAGTAGCTTTGTTTGTTAATGTGTAAAAGCCAGGAAAAAGAAGATATGATTATTTAATCCCAGTAGTTATTCAATACAGTGTGCTTTTCTGTAGCAGATGCAGCTTTTCGGATCGTTCCAGCCAGACTCCAATTCTTTGAATATGAGTCCGTCTCCTTTAAATGCGAGGGCTTGGCAGGACGGAACGTTTTTAGGAAGGTCAAAAATGAAATTTCAGCTTGTGGTGGTTCAAAGTGGGGGATTACCACTGAGGCGTCCTGCACCCTTATAAATGTTTATCCAGACGACAGTGGAGAGTACTGGTGTGAGGCTGCAGGGGAGGGAAGAGGCAACAGCGTCAACATCACCATCGCGGGTATGTTTGCATTTAGACAACCAGATTTGTTCTGATTCATACTTTATATTAACCAAAATCCTGTTTTTCAGCATCAAATGTTTCCGTGATCCTGGAGAGTCCTCCTTTTCCTGTGACGGAGGGAGACGCTGCGACTCTTCACTGCAGAAACAAGACTTCCATAAACCTCGCAGCTGCTTTCTACAAAGATGGCCGCCTCATCAGGAGCAGCTCTACCAGAGAGATGACCATCAGAAGCGTTTCCAAGTCTGATGAAGGACTCTACAGGTGCAGCATCAGTGGAGCTGGAGGATCAGCAGAGAGCTGGCTGGCTGTCAGAGGTGAGAAGAATTATTTATTTATTACCTTTTAAAAAGTTTTCTGACAGTCTTACCTGCTGGTTTTGCTGCATTTGGGTCCAAATGTTTGTTGGAGGACATGGTTTGATGAAGCCAACAGAATCACATCATCTGCAAAGAGTCGAGTTCCCAAACGCTGTTAGTGTTGAAAGCCCCGCGCAGGCAAACCTATAGATCCTGGACAGTATCTTTCCCAGGACACCACCCAGAG
>CAFUXE010000506.1:69850-82565 GCA_903364295.1 Serranus cabrilla
CCCTCATGCCTGGATCGAGCCGTCTATGAAATCTGCGATCAGAGCTGCTGCCAACATCAACAAAGCAGCAGTCTTGAATTCAGTGTCAGCTAACGATCCAAAGCGAGATTAGCTAGGGTTATAAGGCAAGGCAGGTTTATTTATGGAGCACAATTCATGCACAAAGCAATTCAAAGTGCTTTACAGTGACAGAAAAAATGTAAAAGGGCAGATTAAAATCACTACACAAGAACAGAAAAATAACCATTGATAATCATTGAATAATTAAATGTAAAGTTAAGACTACAGATGGATAATTTCAGTTGTGGTTTGCACAGCTGAACAGAACGCTTTTCAGCCTGGATTTGAACATTGTCAGAGTTGAGGCCTGTCTCACATCTTCTGGAAGCCTGTTCCAGATTTTAGCAGCATTAAACTGAAACGCCGCCTCACTGTGCTTCGTCCTGACTCTGGGCACCAGCAGGAGACGCTCCCTGAGCTTCTCAGAGCCCGAGATGGTTCATATGGCTCTATCATATCGCAGACCGTGATCTGTTGGATGCAGTGACAGAGTGAATCTACATGTTCACCTGCCTTCAGTGACACATAGATCTGAGTGTCATCTGCATAATTGTGATAGGACACATTACAGCTGCGTATTAGCTGGCCTAATGGAAGCATGTAGAGATTGAACAATAGGGGTCCCAAGATTGACCCCTGGGGTACCCCACAGGTTAGAGCCATTCGGTCCGAGACACACTTACCAATTTCAACAAAGTACATCCTGTCCTTGAGATAGGAATTGAACCAGCTGAGAGCTGTACCAGAGATTCCCACCCAGTTTTCTTATCTCTGTAATAAAATCACATGGGCAACTGTATCAAAGGCAGCACTCAGGTCCAGCAGAACTAAGACTGACACTTTGCCTGCGTCTGTGTTCAGGCGAATATCATTGAGGACTTTGATCAGAGCTGTCTCAGAGCTGTGGTGGGGCCTAAAGCCAGAGTGAAAAGTATCAAAAACCTTGTTGGACAGGAGAAAGTCCGAGAGCTGTTTGTAAACAACCTTTTCTAGGACTTTTCCTAAGAATGGGATATTTGATATGGGCCGGTAGTGGTTGAGAACTGTGGAATCAAGACTGCTCTTCTTTAGAAGAGGCCTAATGACAGCAGTTTTTAAGGCCTTTGAAAACTTCCCCGTCTGAAGTGAGATGTTGGCTAGTTGAGTGAGTTGTGATAACAAACTGCTCAGCACAGACTTTAAATCTAGTGGGGAGCTCGTTTGGAAGATTGTTTTATCTCCATTTTTTAAAGACACATACTCAAAAGATGAAAATACCCCGAATTACATTTTGTGGGCGTATATTGTCCCTCAAGATGACACAGACACCTCCACCCCTCTGGTTCTGTGAGGTGGACTGGCCTCAGTTAGGACTGCAGCTGTGCTGTTTTGTCTCAGTTAAAAACATATAATCAAGATTGTAGGAGGAAATAAGATTACTTTTTAAAAAGGATTTGTTGCTCAAAGATCTGACGTTTAGTACTGCGTGTCTGAGATTAGCTGGA
This sequence comes from Serranus cabrilla, assembly GCA_903364295.1. Lineage (NCBI taxonomy): Eukaryota > Metazoa > Chordata > Actinopteri > Perciformes > Serranidae > Serranus > Serranus cabrilla. Next base: position 71,395 of record CAFUXE010000506.1, read on the forward strand.
GTTGAACCAGACGCTGTGTCCTTGCAGGGGACATGGATTAGATTTCTCTGATTGGACAGTCTGACTGTCCCTCTCTTATCTAGTTAATGTTGAAAACAGAACACGTCCTCCTGAGGCCTCCGGTCGATGTGATGTTTTGTAACGTGGAGGCCCTTCAGCTGAAAAGAGATGTTTTATATGTGTTTAAATCCCAGTTTTATCAAAAGCTTCTGCTTGAGGCAGGCTCACCGTGAAGTACAGAAGTAAAACTACAACCAAACAAATGGCTGCTTGCTTCCCAATGTGTTCATTTGAATGATGTTTTAGTGGATTCACACCAACACTAGAAAAAGTGGCTTGTCGTGCTGGTAATCTGTTGTTTCTTACCTACTTCTGTTTGGACATGTGAGTGCGTGTATCATCCATTTCCCAATAAATCCCTGACCTGCTGCTGTGGCCTGATGTCTCTCTCTGGCTCTTGACTTGCTGCCTTGTACACACTTGTTTGACTTTAACAGTCTAACTGTTACCACTTCGGTTAGCAGAAGCTGGAGTTTTAAACATGTTTATCCAATACTTATGGCAAAGTATTTCACATGTTTATCCTCCTTTTTCCAATTGATCCAATACTTTATGGTTTTTATCTGTTAATCCATTACTTTTTATGCCATTTAACCTGTTTATTTATTACTTTTTGCGATCTATTTCACATTTATCAATAACTTCTTGCTATCGTACCAGTTTATCCAATATTTTCTTCACCATTTAACCTGTTTATTTAATTCTTTTTTTGTCATTTAACCTCTTTATCCAATTCATTTAGCAATCTATTGTACATGTTTATCCATTACTTCCTGCTATAACACCTGTTTATCCAATGTTTTTGCCATTTGACCTGTTTATTTATTACTTTTTCAAACTGTTTCACTTTCAACTGTTTATCCTTTATTTGTAGCTATCTTGCTAACTAGCACTCTTTCAGTTGTCAGAACTGAAGGTTTGTGGAAGTGTGGATTGTGTGCTGGGTTACTGCAGCAGTAAAACCACCTCTGGTTATAAAAATCTGCAGAATATACAACACACAGCACTGTTTATACCTTATGATGAGATACTTTGGTGTCTCAGGTGCTTCACTGAAAACTTGTGACTGGGAATTACAAACATGTGGTTATCAAATGAAATGAATGACTGATCCCTGAACACTTGCTGTGTTTCCTCATCGTGGTTGCCATTTGGCAAATTTCCCATAAGATGACTCACGTCTCCCTGTAGACGACGTTGAGCAATCGTACTTTTTTTCTGATCATGAGACTCAGCTGGTTATTTTAGATCATCTGATTGCTGGTAAACTGTGAAACTGAAAGCCAAACCCTGTAACAAAGAGAAAGGCGTGACGTTAGTGATCAGTCCGATCAGATGAGGGAGAAATTCCAGCACTGAGGAGATATAAGGAGCTATGGTCTCACATCAGGTCACTGCAACACAAGAGTTTGGTGTTTCAGCTCCGCGGAAGGTAGGAACCATTTCTGTTTATATATTTTATATTATATTCTCTTTAAATCTGACTATGAATATAATCAATAGAATACGTTTGTTTTTACCCTAAAATTTAGAAAAACAGCCAAACTATCCAAAGACAATGTAGAATAACAGATTCTTTATTATTAGATATTGCAATGTTTTACTGATTTTATTTCATGGCTGATACAATGTTGAGTCGGATCACGAGATATAATCTGAATAAAAAAGATGTATTGTCACTTAATAAACTATGACTTCTGTATTAAAACATTTTCTCCTCTCATGTTTCTGTTTCAGAGAAGACCAGCTACCAAACTGAGATGGATCACCATCAGCTCAAATGGAAATTATGTGAGTATTTTTGAAGACAAATGGATCATAAAACCTTTAAAAACCTGAAGTAAGCTGCTCTGCTCTGCAGACTGGTGGACAGAGTTCGGTTTGGATTATTTTCTAGTTCCTCTGTGCTCTCAAATATATGACGGTTGTGTGGTTAGTTCCTGAATCTGTTTCTTCTTTTAGTGGTTTTGACTCATTTCCTTGGTAAATCACTGCAGGATGACATGAGGAGAAGGCAGGCAGACGGACTTATGGGATTTAGGATTCGTCCATGTAAACAAACAACAAGCTTTTGACAACGTTCAGATCTGAACATTACTCTGTAAACACAATTTAAAAAGAATTTAACATCCTCATTTCATATCTCCTCATATCATACAGATATCCAGTCAGAGTTGATGTCTGTGTAGGTGAAATGATATATTATTATAAACGCTAAAGCAGCACTAAATGTTGAAAGACGACTCAATCATTAAGATTTTCTGTCAAATGTTTTCATATGTTTCCTAATTAGAGCCTGTAGAATGTAAAGTGAGGTGTATGGACAGTAAACCTCAGGAACATACTTCAGTTTTTAAAAAAAGCAGTGAAAGAAATGCTGAACGAGAGGTTGTATTGAGTGAGAGAAGCCGGTGGAACAGAGGCCAGCCGGACGTCCTGCCATGACCTTTCTGTGTTTTAGAGGTAGAACAGTGGCAGAAACCGGAGTCTGGCTTTAATCTTCTCCTTCCTACTTTTGGATTGGAAATATCCCATCAGGAAGGTTAACATCTTTTCACCAGAGTTCCCTGTCGGGTTGTTTTCTGTGTGTTTGCAGCTGCTGCCTGTGTGCTGCTCCTGATGTACCACAGCAGCACTGCTGCTGTCAGCATGAAGGAACATCTGGCTGATTGTCTGGAGGACAAAGACTACCACGAGCTGCTGCAGACTGTGAAGACCGGCCTCCCGCACACCAACACCTCTCACCATGTGGTTGTTGTCGGAGCTGGCGTGGCGGGACTGACGGCTGCCAAACTGCTGCAGGACGCAGGACACAAGGTACCTGCGACACGCTGACACTGTAAAGATACTTTAGAAAGCAGCTTCCACCGATTAAACGCCAACCAGCTCAGGGATGTAAATTCTGTGGAAATCTGTCCAAAGAATCTTTTCTTATCACAATCACAACAGCAAAGCTAAAAGGCACTAAAAACATTTCCAAATTGGATAGAAAAACATGCATTTAATGTGCATCATGTGGTTCATGTCACAACATTTTGTAGAATAAAACACATATTTGTTGATTAAGTTAAATAATACTTTGCCTGATGATCATTTCTGTACTTTCTGCCCTCATGGACGCAGATGAGAGAATGTATATTGTCAACCAGCAAAGCTTTCATTGGGTTTCCAAACCAGGATGAGACATTGATTCAGCACTTTGTTTAAGGTAACTGTAGTGGAGTCGAGTGGTCGTGTTGGAGGACGAGTGGAGACGTACAGGAATGAAGAAGAGGGCTGGTACGCTGAGCTGGGAGCCATGAGGATCCCCAGATCTCACCGGTACGTTCAAATGTCTCTTCACTTTACAATAAATAGCCAAAAATGTAATTTATTGGGTCGTAACTATTGGGTGCATTACATAAATACTAAACGCTGTTTGACAGGTGGTGTTAAAAAGCTACATGTCAACTCGAGCGTCTTGTTTTTTCACAGGATTGTTCACTGGTTCGCCCAAGAACTTGGAGTCAAGCTGAAGAAGTTTGTGATGGAGGACCTGAACACATTTTACTTCGTCCACGGATTGCGGAAGAGAACGTACGCAGTGAAAGCAAATCCAGACATCCTGAAGTATAAACTGCGTAAAAGCGAGAGAGGGAAGTCAGCTGACCAGCTGTTTGATCGAGCTCTGCAGAAGGTGAGCACGGACTTATTTATTGGTTTGCTTATTTGTGCTGTGTGTGTGTGTGTGTGTGTGGAGAGGCGACACTGTAAACAGCAGCTGGATGTGTTTCTGTAGGTGAAAGATGAAGTGGAGGCACATGGCTGCAGAGCTGCACTACGGAAGTATGACCACTACTCTGTCAAGGTAAATCCATGTGATCGCATATATTCCACAACAGGAGCACCAAGTCGGAAACAAAAGGCTTTGTGTTCTGGAAAAAATGTTTCAGATGGAGACTGCCAAATAAAAACTGTCCCACTGAAACAAAAGCCCATTCATCTGAAGGCCCATTATCCCAGAACAAAAACCTGCGGGTGCTGAAAGTTTACTCTGGATCTGTTGGAGTCCAGTGACTGCAGACTGTACGACTTTCCAGACGGTTTACAATCCTGTGTCAAAGAAATGGTTCCATTTAGGTACCAATCCACTTGCTTGATGATGGTTTGGGTTGAAAGTACATCATTTAAGTAAAAAAGTAGCAGCAAATCACATTTAGAGGAAAAAGGAAAGTGTGTTTTTGGGATAATGGGCCCTCGGACAAAAGGGTTTTGGTTCAGTTGGAAGTTTTTCAGACCATTGGGCGGTCAGAATAATGACTCAGCACAAATCAACAGCACACAATAAGACATCTGTTGTTTCACAGGAGTACCTGAGAGAGGAGGGCGGCCTGAGTCCGGAGGCAGTGAGGATGATCGGAGACCTGCTCAACGAGCAGAGCCTCATGCACCTGGCGCTGACTGAGATGATCTACATTCAGAGCGACGTCAGCGACACCACCAAGTACGATCTGTTCATCGAACACCGATGAGCTTTTACTATTGAGAGACATAGAAAGAAGTTCAGACTTTGTCAAGTCGACCCACGTGACCGATCGCAGCGTTCTCCTCAGATCGTTGGGAAACATTGGGTGGAAGAGGTTCCACGACCCAACATGCACTTTGTTTGAAACAAGCTGATGCGTAAAATGACATAAAATATACCTTCATAACTCCACGCTGAACCTCTTTCACAGACAGAGTTGTAGGCAAAGATAATACCAATCAATGCTTCTTTTTAAGGACATACTTGGTTCATGAGTCTTCGCGACCATTAGCTTTTTTGTTGATGCTTTAAGGAATTAGCCAGAAGGGAAAACCAGGTGATCGAGGACATTATGTAGTTTGCTGATTGAATATAAACGCTGATGTCAGAGCTGCTTGATTCTGAAACATCAAGACTAACAGTCGAGCTCAATACATCACTGTGTCTGTTTGTTTTGAAGGTACTGGGAAGTGGCTGGCGGCTCAGATCTCCTCACCAAAGCGTTTCTCTCCGTCCTTGATGTCCCCATCCTCCTTAACTCCAAAGTCAAACGCATCAGTCAGTCAGAAAAGGGCGTAACTGTCTCGTACCAGACAGAGCCCCACTCCCACTGGACAGATCTTTCTGCCGACGTCGTCCTGGTAACAACCACAGCCAAAGCAGCTCTCTTTATGGACTTTCATCCACCTCTCTCCATCAGAAAGATGGAGGTATTGAGGGCCGTCCACTATGAAAGCTCCACTAAAATCATCCTCACCTTTAGTAAGAAGTTCTGGGAGGACGACGGCATCCGAGGGGGGAAGAGCATCACGGACGGGCCCTCTCGGTACATCTACTACCCCAGCCACAGCTTCCCAAACAAGACCATCGGCGTCCTCCTGGCTTCCTACACCTGGTCCGACGACTCCCTCCTCTTCTTAGGGGCGAGCGATGAAGACCTGAAAGAGCTGGCTCTGAGAGATTTGGTGAAGATCCACGGCGAGCGGGTCAGGTCTCTGTGCACAGGGGTGGTGGTGAAGAAATGGAGCACGGATCCTCACAGCTTGGGAGCCTTTGCTCTGTTCACTCCCTACCAGCACTTAGAGTACGCTAAGGAGCTGTTCAGGAGCGAGGGCAGGGTGCACTTTGCAGGCGAACACACGGCCTTCCCTCACGCCTGGATCGAGACGTCTATGAAATCTGCGATCAGAGCTGCTGCCAACATCAACAAAGCAGCAGCAGCAGCAGCTCAGCACCATGATGAACTGTAGGACGTACAGCTGCCATCTGTGCTCGGCTGCCCTGAGGGTGTGATTGTTCCATGCATTTTTTGTTAAAATGCAGCTTTATGTTGCCAGACAAATGTATAATCAGAGTCATCTACAGATGCAGCAGGTGGGCAGCGCCTAAACATGACCGTCTCTGAAAACAATCCAATAGATGGTTTTAATCAACCTTAAAATCACTTCTGGGCAAAAGGAGCTTTCACATTTTAAAACTCTTTATCATATTTGTAGTTCCTTCTTTCTTCGGCTGGCTGGCAGTGGGCGGAGCTTATCACTGGATCCAGTGGCTCTGCTGTGATACAGTTACTGGTTTGCAGCATCCAGAAAGTGACCGAACTACCTCCAACCTGAAACTTGAACAGTTATCGTCTACTGATGCCACCTCTGGCTCTACTGGAACAGACTGGTGTCCCCTCAAAAACGTAGATATAGATCGTGTGTACAGGCAGTAAAATATGACCTGTATTTCCGTATCACACCGTCCTTCATTAACTGTGTTTTATAACCTAACCAGGATGTTTTTTGACCTACGTCAGTGGTTTTGTAGCATAAAATATCCAGAAACTGCAGCCGTATGTGTCTGCTACCTGTTCTGTTGTTTAGGTTGGAGATCTTGTTGATTGGGAACCCTTCAGAATTGTTGTCTAACTTCCAGTTTTATGGCTAGTTTTTTATTTCACCACTTTCCTAAATTAATCCAACAAGCTTTATTAGTTTATTTCAACAGTTTTGTAGTAATATTGTCAACGATTGGTTACAAATATGTCACTGAATCTTTTTAATTTAACCATGATGTTTGGCCGTAATTTCAAATTTCAAAAATTTCAAACATCCAGTTTTCATGAAATTAGGGAGTCATTTTTTTGAAGGATTTTCAAAAAGTTACTTCATAATTATCATCTAATTACTATGAAACTTCTGGACCTGTAAAATAAAACGTTAGCATGAATTTCAATAAACCTTCAAAAACAAGACCGCAACAAATAGGATATATATTTTTATTGTGTTGTTAAGTGATTGTAGCAAAACACACATAGACAAAAAGTAAAAACAGAGCAGGTGACACTGTGAGATATATAATAATAATATAATAATAATAATAATATAACACAAACTGAATCATAACGTGCTAAAAGGAAAACAAACATTTGGATATTTCTTAGACCAGAATAGTTTTTGCATTCAGGCATTTCTACACCAACAATTCAAAGTCAAACAAATAGAAACTGTTTCATGAGAAGATTCTTAATTCATCAGTTTTCCTGCTCTGTGAAGAAACATCAGAGGTGAAACCAGACTGCTGGGCAGATTGAACCAGACTGCAGACAGCATCACAGCACAGTTGGCGCTCTGGCTCAGCAGCTGGGATCTCTGCAGGGCGACACAGGCCAGGACTCCTCCCAACCACAGCCACAGCACGCCCAGGATGGCCCCCATGGTGTGGAACGCCCTCTGCTTTGATTGGTCAACCCGCTCCCTGTTCCCGCCCACCTCCCCCGGCCCGGGACGGGTCAGGACGCAGAGGACACGGACGCTGCAGTAGGACACGACTCCCAAAGAGAGGACCAGTGAGCAGAACAGGGCGATGATGGTTAAACCGGAGTCAAAGGCTAAGCAGTTAAATGCGCAGCTCAGCAGCCAAACGCAGGCGATGCTGATGTTCCTGATCCGGACTCCGCCCGCCTGTCTCAGCCCCATGTAGGTGACGGGGTGAACCACAGCCAGGTATCGCTCCACACAGGTCAGCACGTGGAAGAAGGTCTGTGCAGGGAAAACCAGAGCAGACACGTAGAGCCCCGCCATCATCAGCTCATAGAGCCGGAGCCGCAGGCCCAGCAGGTAGACCAGGTTCCCACACACGTACAGCAGCTCCGCCGCAGCCATGTGGTAGCTGAAGACGTCCGAGTGGCTCGTGGTTGCGGTGGAGCGCCGCCATCGCTGGTGACCCAGGTAGAGGACGAGGACGGAGAGAGGCAGGAGGAGCGTCTTTGTGATGCTGAAGGAGAGGAAGATGGAAAAGGCCTCGCTGGTCTGTGTGCAGTCAGACGGGCAGGAGGAGTTTCCTGACATGTCGGCGTGTTGGCTGGAGCTGCTTTAAAGGGAACAGAGACAATCACAAAAACAATCAACCCCAGGAAAGCTGAAGAAAACATGCATCAGATTTAGAAAGACGGCACAAAAGATTCCTGTAAAACAACTCATGAAACCAGTTGAAGTGGAAACAGTCCTGAGTTTATTTTACGTCATGTTTTAGTCCGAATTACAACTTTCTTTGTTGCCAACTTGAGTCGATGACCAGCAGAAGATGGAAGCTGATAACATTTAGTGATAAGACAAGTTTATTTGTAGAGCACAATTCAACAGCAGGGCATTCAAAGTGCTTCACACCAAACATGGAAAACATAAAGTATAAAAGCAATAACATCAACATAGAGAAACACATTTAAAGTAAGATTAAAGTTAAAGCAATAAAACTTAACATAGAGAATCATATTTAAGTACAATTAAAGTGAGATATCATTAAAAGCCCTCAGATTAGAGATTAGATTGAATAAAAAGCAGCGGCAAACAGAAAAGTCTTCAGCTGGGATTTAAAAGATCTGATAAACATGGACGCAGTATTAATAATATGTACTAATATAAAGGAAACCCACCTGGTCTGTTTCTGTGTCCTCCTGCACGTCCACACTCACTGACTCACTGCAATATTTACATCTGTTGATGGTGTGTGTGTGTGGTAGCAGCAGGACTGTGGTTTTTTTTGCATGTTGTCCAACATATGATGGATTTCTTGTTGCTGTAAGTTGAGGCATGCAAATGTTGTTTCCATATGATTGGAGGTCGGCTGGTAGCTGGTAGCTTTCTGGGTTTCTGTGATAAAAGTAGTTTTTAATCTCTCGTGGTGTTCATATATTTCATCGTGCAGGAAGCTGGAAAAGCCTCATCACGCTTTTATTAAGTGTTTCATATATTCATGAGTTAATACATACACACTTACAAGTGAAATCAAACTCCTAATTATTCTTTGATTATTTTTTGTCTTAATATTTCCACATTTATTTACATATTTCTGTCTATATATTTGCACTTTTTATTTATTTATTGCTATACTCTTGCATGTATTCCTCATATAAAAGAAATTTTTAAAAATCCCCATTTCAATCAGTATGCAATCATTTATTATTTATCTGCACATTTTTCACAAATAATAATTTTTCATACATTAAAAGTATCACTGCAGGTGTAACAGAATAAAGAATAAATAATCCTTAGTTTCCACTACCAAAATTTTCAGATAAAAAATTGGATACTCTTGAACAAATGTGTTTTTCTGTTAATGACTTAAATTAATCAAATCTTTTACTTGCTCAACAAAAGACATGAGAACCAGTCAGTCTTAAAGAATATCACATCATCAGTAAAGAAAATGACATTGAATCACATAACTTAATTAACTATATACACATTTTACATCAAACAGACAGATGTTTAACTGCTATTTGAATGCATTTTATTTTCAGACACACAAGTGAAAAGAAAACCAGCAGGTCAAACCGTGTCAGCCACTGAAGCTGTTATAAACAAGCAAAAGTTACATTTACATGCAGAGTTTCTCCCCAAACTACAAGCTGGGTTTCATTCAGGCCGAATACATGTGATGAAAGCTTTTCCTTTATCATCAAACATTTACACAGGCAATTTTTTTATTTATGTTGCACATATCTCAGCTGGCTAGAAGTCGTCTGGTTCACTGCTTTTGTGGGTTTGTTGCTACATTTCTCAGTGGTTATCATTTATATATTTCAGGTCCCCTGTTGATGAAATGAATGAATGAAAAGGTTGTGGTACATGAATATAGTTGGTCAAAGACTCCACGTTTCCCCTCTAAGCTAACCTGCTCTGATCCTCATCTGGATGCTGTGTTGTGTTTGCAGCCTGGTAGTTTTCCGGCTCTGTGCAGAAACAGCAGAGGTAACACCAGGCTGCTGGGCAGGTTGAACCACCCCACCAATGACTTAACCACGCACAAAACGCTGTGACTCCAATTTGGTGAGATGCTCACCAAACTGAAAACAAGATTCCCTCCGAACCTGACCAGCAGCGTCACCGTTATGATGATAATGGTGCGGAAAGCGCTCCGCTTGGACCTGTCGGCCCGCGGCCGGGCCCCCGCCGCTCCTGGGCGCGGGCGCCTCAGCACACGGAGGACAGACAGGCTGAAGAAGGTCATTGAGATGATAATGAGGACCAGTTCCACGATGCAGATGATATACATGCACTGAGGGCACTCTGACGTCAGGTGAACGGAAGCTACCCCTAAAAAACCCATCAGCCAAATCAAGCCAACGCTGATGTTCCTGATCCTGACTCCGCCCACCTGCCTCAGCCTCACATAGGTGATGGGGTGCACCACAGCCAGGTAGTGCTCCACACAGGTCAGCACCGGGAAGAGCATCTGTCCATACCAGAGGAAGGACGAGATGTAGACCGCCGCCATTATCATCTCAGGGAAAAACAGCTGGCTGCAAATGAGGATGACATTCACCAACACACCAGCCAGCTCCATGGCAACCGTGTTGTAAGTGACGAAGTCGGAGAGGTTCCTCACTGCAGAGTGCTGCTGTTTCCATCGCCGGAGACCCAGAGAGAGGACGAAGAGGCTGAGAGGGACGAGGAGCAGGATGCTGAGGGAGGTGTAGGTGTAGACGATGTACCAACTCATGGTGCATGGAACGGGAGACGGACGAGAGTCATTGGAGGAGGACGAGGAGTTGACTGACATTTTCAAACAGAAGAAGCCTGAAGAGGAGAGAGACAGATGGAAAAAAGAGAAATAAGACAAATGAAATGATTGAACTGAGCCTCGTCACCGTCACCGTACTCACAGGTGCAAGTTGCACAAAGCAAACGTTATAAGTTTTGTGGTGCTCACTGTTCTGTTTGGACCCACACATACATGGATCCAACATCTTAAAAAATATTAATGTTTTCTTAAAGTTAAAAATGATGCATGTTGGTTAAAGAATGGTTAGGCTTAGCAACAAAAAAACAACTTGTTTCTGTGAGAGAAAGATCACGTCTACGTCTGAACAACGGCACCAAACAAATGATCATTTTATGGTGATTAAAACTTTAGTCGATCACCAAAGTTCTAACAATTCCCTTCTGAAGTAGACACAAATATCTGTACAAAATGTTATAACAAACCTTATAAATAACTGACCAATCAATGGCCGACAGTGCCAGCTCCAAAAGCCACTTCTTTTGTGGAGATGGTTTGATTGAAACAGTTAGTTTGATGGTTGTTCAGAATACGTACCTGGAGCCTCATTCAGGGCGCC
>CAFUXE010000506.1:84861-97766 GCA_903364295.1 Serranus cabrilla
ACAATGGGAGTTATTTAAACAATGTGAGTTATTTAAACAATAGAAGTTACTTAAACAATGTGAGTTATTTAAACAATGGGAGTTATTGAAACAATGGGAGTTATTTAAACAATAGAAGTTACTTCAACAACAGAAGTTACATAAAAAAACAATATATGTCACAAACCATGTGAAAGTCATGTAAAAAAAAAACTTAAGGAACAATAAAATTAGTTTACTCTTGTTCTCCTGGGTGACAGTTTGCTGTTTTTCTCACAGTTTACTGCACATAATTCAGTGTTTTGAGTTTTGTGGTTATCTTATGGTATTTTAGGCTGAAATATAACTTATCTAAGTCACTGTTTTCCCTTTGTGAACACCTCCTTTCTCCCTTAGACCAGCAGCTACAGTGGACATGGCTGGTAACTCCTCTTCCAACAGCTCTCTGCTCTACCTGTGTGCCGACTCCACAGTGAGCGCCAACATCAGCTTTTTCTGCACCAGCATCAGAGCCGTCCTCACCCTGCCTCCCTGTACCCTCGTCCTCTACCTGGGCCACCAGCGATGGCGGCAGCAGCGCTCCTTTAAAACAACGAGCCACTCCGACGTCTTCACCTACCACATGGCGGCCATGGTTCTGACCTGGGCGTTCGGGTGCCTCTGCTTCCTCTGTGGCATCAATACAAACCAAGTAAAGATCATCAAATTAGGAATCTGTGCTTCTTCTATGATGTTCTACGGAGAGAACTTTTTCCATGTGCTGACCTGTGTGGAGCGCTACCTGGCCGTGGTTCACCCCATCATCTATATGCGGCTAAAAAACACACGTGGGGTCAGAATCAGGAACATCAGCATTGGGTGTGTTTGGCTGCTGAGCTTTGGCACCATGGCTCTCACAGCGCGGGCCCTGCCCAACATCCCCATCATGCCTCTGCTCTGCCTGCTGGTCTGCTCCTTCACGGTCGTGTCTTTCTGCAGCCTTTCTGTCCTCTGCGTTATGATCCGTCCCGGGCCGGGCGGCGGCGGCGGCAGGGCGAGGGTGGACCCGTCCAAGCAGAGGGCGTTCCACACCATCACAGCTATACTGGGAGTGCTGGGAGTGTGGTTCGCTGGGCTGATTGTTTCTGTGATTCTGTTTAGCTCAGACACGTTGAGCAGTAACGTCCGATGTGTGCTGATGTCATCTGCAGCCTTACTGAACCTGCCCAGCAGTCTGCTGCTGCCCCTGCTGTACCTACACAGGGCAGGAAAGCTTCCACGGTGCTGAGGAGCCACTGGAGTCTGTTTCTGACCTGCCTATGGTCTATTACACCAGTATAATTCCAAATTTATTCAATTTGAGAAAGTTCGACACACCAGAACTACAAAGTTCTTTATTTTTATTTTGGCTGGATTTTCTGCAGTTTTATCAAAAATACGGACATATTTAAAGTTCATAGTTCATATTTACAGTAGCATAGTGGTTGCATTGATGTCAGGTGGCTAAATGCCTCTTTGTGGTTGCTCTTGTGTTTATTAGACTCTTTGGTTGGATGTTGACCCTGTATTTCGTATGAAGCCCAGTTTTCTGTCCGTACATCCTTCACCCATCCCCCCTTCTCGGTCAGATATCTCAGGAACACTCGAAGGTTTCTGTCCCTGACCATGGCAGACTATGGATGCTGCGACATCAGCTCTGTATGGACGTTAGCTGATGGTATCTTTTAGGGAAGAATGGGGATGAATTTCCAGACTGGTCTCCCCTCAAACATGTAAATAGGTCGTATGTACAGGCTGCAAAATATGAAGAAACGGCCGACTCTCACCCAGCAGAATGGGGTTTGTGTCCCATGTCCAAAAAAAGTAATTGATTTTTAACGTAACTTATGTTGTTTATGTAACTTATGGAAGTAACATCACCCTCATAACTACTTCACTTCCGGAATTTATGTACATTTATTTCCTGTCTTTTATATAATCTAACCAGGAAGTTTTTTTGCCCTAAACTGAGGTCAGTGGTTTAGTAGCATGAATTCACAGAAACTGTTTGATGGCGTGTGTGATGATATATATGTGTCGTAATGGGCCATTCTGTCGTTTAGGTTGGAGATGCACAATGTTCAGTTTCCGTGGTCACTCTGTCCATTTAGCGTTTCCTTAAGAGTTGATCTGATTAGATTTGGGAGGTAACATATTAATACGGTTTTGGCCTAAACTCAGATATGTATCCACGTTTAATGGCAACATTTCAAACACTTGTAAAATAGGATAAAGCATTTTGATTGTGATTTTGCAGTATGATTTTTTTTATCTCTCTCTTTGAATTGTCTGTTTGAGTCCAACACTGGTATAAGATATATGTTAAATCATTAAAGTGCTCTCCTGAGGTTTGGTTAGGAGGTCAGCTTGAGGTGACGTCTTTGGTTTGTTGCTGTTGGATTGTACCGAATACTTTTCTTTGGTGGTTTGTGGAGGTTTCTAGCAAATACAATATGTGTTGACTCGTCTAGTCGTGGGTCTGACAAACCACTGGAAACAAAAGGGAAGGTACTATTTATTCATGCTGCAGCTCTTACTCCACTTAAACAGCTCATGTATAACTACATGTAACCCTTAGAATATCAGTAACCTAAACTTCACCCTGAATCCAAGTCGTAACCTTCAAACAGTCCTATGAACGAGTGGGGACAAACCAAAAGGTCCCACAGTGCAGAAAGTGGTTTAAAACTGTAAATATGAGTCCAGTCCTGGTTTGGTGTCTGTGGTCAGAAATGCAAAAGCAGTTTGTGTTCTCTAATGGCCTGCAGGGCCACTGGCCATGCAAATGACTCCATGAAGCCTCTGTGCTGTGTGATTCATGCTTCTGATTGTGTCTGTGCTGTATTACCTGAGTGGTCCAGGTGTTCACAGAGAGCTGGTTTGAAGTGCTCACTGTTTTTCATATGTTCAAGTGTCTTTTTCCATCATTAATCACAGTTGTAAACCATCATACTTTGCACCCATCTTTAAACTGCTTTGTTTTGTATTTTTAATCATTTTAAACTCATTGCAGATTCATTTCCTGTCACTCAGCTGATTGTTTCAGCTCTGGTGTAATATTTCTGGATCCTGCAGCAGATTTCTTAGACAACGTTCTGTTAAAATGTGTCGTAACTGAGCGAAGTCTGATGTAAAAAGTGCTGCTACTTTTAAGAACATAACCATTTTAAATACCCAGACTTGTATGAAAGAAATCCAGCTTGTCTCTTTCTTCTACATTGTCCTTTAAAATCAAACCAGATCCTGTTAGAAACATTAAATTCTGCTCCTCAGAGACTCTGTGAAGCCAGGATTGATTCTGCTGAGACCAACCGGCACTTGGAAAAGTCTTTTATCTGAGAAAAACAACTTTTGCCTTTTCTTTTTGAATGACTTACGTCTTTGTAACTGTCTTATTCTGCACAAATAAGGACTGGACGGTCTGTGAGGGATTCAGCTGTGATAGTTTACTTTGATAATTGGGTTTGTAGGACTCCATCAGGGGCTTTGTGTGTGTGTGTGCAGGTGTGATTTGGTCAAAAGCCCTAAAAGTCCCTGATGTATGGATACAAATATCTGTAAAAACTAAACCACAACAAAAAGCTGCCATTTAGGAATCAATGCTTTATTTCAGTGTTGAGTGTGTGTGACCTTTAAAGAGACAGTCCATAACAGTGACCAGACATGACAGAGAGTAAATACACTGAGAGAGAGAGAGAAAGAAAAGAGCAGGCAAGTGAAACTGTACGAAATCAGCACTTTGAGAGCTGTGCTGAAACACCACTCATCCATCTGAGGGACAAAATAAACTGATCTAATGCTTCAAACCAGCAATGATACACAACCAAACCATGTGTCCTCAAATGGATGCATAGTCTACAAATGAGCTGTTTTTGCTATCAATGAAGCCAAGCTTACTGAGAAGGCATTTCCACCACATCCACTTTGAACAACATTCATATGTATTATTGACATTAAGGCTCCAGCAACAAGGCCCAGATTACTTTACCAAACAAGACCTGATTCTGTTGAAACAATCAATAGCGCCAACGAATCCAAAAGTCTTCTCCCAGCTCAGAGTTGGAGAGTTAGCAGCACTATTGGGCGCTTGAACAAAGTCAGAATGGACTTTTTAACAGACTGACGATTAGAGAAGCGACAGGAAATCCTTTTGGGATTCGTTCTGTTAGATCGATGATTTGTTGTCTTTGTCGCTCTGTTTTGTCTTAGCTAAACTGACAGCTAGCTTTGTTAGCATTCAACATCAGGAAACCAATGGCTATAAATAGACAAAAAAAAGTGTTGCGTTAGCTTATAACTAGCTTCAACCTGTGTTACAGACTAAACATCTCGTGGTTTATTCAATAACTCTAATGCTGGACCTTTCAGAGTTATTGCTAACTTAGCTTCATGCTAAATATGTCCATTGGTTTCAACCAGAAATACAGTGCGAACAATTATTTTTGCTAACTGGCTAGCTTGATTTTTATTATTTCCCCTCACAGCATGACTTTCAAACTTTCATTTCACAGAAATAAACAGAATAAAACTGGAAACGCTGATTCGTCCACTCACAACAGTCCGTATAAAATGTATCAAATACCAACAATCATATTTTGATTGAACGTAACAGAGAAAATGCACAAAAAGAAGAAATATAATGGGCACTTAAGAATTTCAATGCACACGGTGGAACACAATCAAATGGCAAGATAGAAAGATTAAAATGAGGAAATAGATAAATAAATAGATAAATAATTGAACGTACATTGCGTGATCAGGACACTTCTTCGACCTCAAGCATCTGTTAGCTAAAGATGTTTTTTGTGTTTTAATGAAGAGGTTAAAACTGAATGCAGAATTTAGCCATTTAAATGCTTTTTATTACTGTTATTACTATCACGTATGAAGGACTTTTTCCAAAAGTCATATTTTAAATGCTTTTTTCTCATATCCTCGACTGTACTTAACATTACTGTAGGTGTACTTTTGTCCAAATGGGAGCTTAAAGTTTAAAAATGCGTAGTGGTATGTCAACAGTCACACGACACAGAGGCATGCTTCTAGAACACGGAGGCGTTGTTTCTGATGAGTGATGACGGAACACGTGGAATTGTACAAGCCGGCGGTAGCACTTCTCGGATTCCCGAAGCATTCTAGAATCCTTGGCAAAGTTGAAGAATGACTCGAAAGAATTCCCGCCTTTGTTTTCACGACCGGCCGAGACGGCGAGCAGAAACGAGTGTGTAGAAATGTTATTGATTCCAGATGTGTTGATTAATTTTGAGCAATTTACATGATGTTATTAGAGGTATTCTCACAAATATATAGGATAGATTTATAGACTTTTTTTTTTCCTCTTCTTGCAGCAGACTTCTCAGGAAAAATATATTAACACTCAAACCAAGCAAAGGTGCTGCTCGCATGTCAATCAACCCGTTGAAACAATCATCCAGACAATCAGAGTCAAGCAGTCACTTCTAACGATGAATCTATCGACTTTCAAAGAATACGAGCATACGGCAAGAAACGAAATAAACATTCCATATTCAGACAATCCTAATGTACAAACAATGGACAACAGGCTAAAAGTGGCCAATGTCTTCATCTAGTATTTATTCATTCACCAATAGAGTAACTGTAGATTTGGCTGGGCGAGGAAGCCCCTCTGCTGCTGCATATTTACAGGTTTACACGTCCACCCCGTTTAAAGTTAAGTGCTTAGCTCAAGGGCGCCCTGACAAGCTCTAAAACTTGGTAGCTAACGGTAGCTTCCACATATTAGAGCTGATGTTGGTGCACAGATTTATTCTATGGAGCAAAAGACGCAGGATAAATCTGTGCTAACGACCTGGAAATGATGTCAAACCAAGACGCGGACCTCTTTTAGCTCACTGGCCATTATTCTGTCTGTTACATACAACATGAGAAGGCAGAAAAGCTTCCAGTCCATTCCCGCCAAAGCTTCATCCTGTATTCATTCATTTTCTCTATTTCAGTTTTGGTTTGTTTGCAGGATTCTGGACTTGGTGGATGAAGGACTTATTACATTTTGGACTTTTTCACTTAAGTTACCCCTGTGAGATCGGGCGTGGCCTTGGCGGAGGTCTGCGCTCTTCAGGTGCCTCTTATTCACTCGTGCTTTTAATAATTCCTCGATCTGTTTTGGGAAGCAGAGGTTTCCAAATGTGTTTTGATTAGCTCCTGTTGCAACTTTTATAAATTCGTCCTTTCTTCTTTGAAGCCTTAAAGCCTGTCAAACTGGGAGGAAGAGGAGTTCTAGAGTTTGACATCATGAAGCAGTCGTTGCATAACTGTTTTCACTCTCGCGTTGCATCGCTCCTGGATCCATTCTGCGACGTTTCTCAAGTTTGCATGAGGGCTCAAACTCATTAATCCTTAGTCCCTCCTCACCTGCTACTGAGACTTGAAGAGGAGGCAGTTCAAAGACCACCAAACTCTCAATTAGTACTTTATCCAAATCATCAAAGATGTCAAATCTGGATCACTGTTTCATCGTGTTCTTATGATGTAAAGATTTGCTAATCCGTCTTCTTTGTTCCTCATCTTTTCTGTTCTTCCGTCGTTACTTGCTGCAGTCGAGGCTCATGCAAATATTCCTGGACTTTGACATCGTGCAGCACATCTTCCCTCCTCAAACACCTGCTCCCTCCGTCTGTCTCTCTCCCCTCCATCATTGCAGGTAGCGGTAGACCTTGAAGCAGTGGTTGCCAGAGTCGGCCACCACCACATGTCCGTCTGAGGTCAAAGCCAGACCTTGGGGTCCGTACAAAGGGTCCGCTGATGTGTTGATGTAGGAGAGGAAGGAGCCGCTGCCGTCAAACACCTGGGAGTGTTTTTACAGAGAGAAAATGTGGTTTGATTATCAGACAAACTCTCACAGTCACAGTCACAGGAGTCATAGTCACAGGACAGCTGTACCTGTATTCTGCTGTTGCCCCAGTCAGCTACGATGATGTTCCCATTAATGTCCACAGCGACGCCAGTGGGAGCGTTGAACTGGCCGTTTCCCTCACCGTTAGAGCCGAATTTCAGCACCAGCTCTCCCTCGGGGGTGAAAACCTGATTCAGGATCCATATTCATGAGTCAACAACATATAAAATATCGACCTTTTTGCTTGAATGATACTGAACTTAAAGGTTTTATCTCATTCTGAAAGCTGAAGGAAATGTTCTGTGAGTAAGGACATACCTTGACAGAGTGGTTATGGAAGTCAGTCACGATGATCTCATTGTTCTTGTTCACTGCTGCAAAGTGTGGACCTTCAGGACAGGAGCACAGAAACAAAAAGACAGGGTGAGTGTTCAGTGCTTCAGCTCACAGCTCAGCTGAACCTCTGTGAACCCACCCGTCACAATCACTTTTAACCAGGCATGTTTTCAGAAAGCAGAGGGTGTTTCCTATCAAATGAAGCCTCATTTTGGCCTTAAAACGAAAGCATTGGTTGACCCAAACCTCACAGACAGGAGAGGTTAAACTCTTAACTACACATAGAGTTATAAGTGCTATCAGCAGATATAAATCATAGATTAGTTTATGAAACATGGATGTTGGCCTCTGTGTCTAAGGTACAAAAACTACCTGCAAATTGCTTGTCACCGTTGCCTCGACTACCAAACTTGGTGATGAGCTTGCCGGTCAACTGGAAGATGAAGACAGTGCACGCCTTGTTGTCCACCACGATCACATGACCATTCTGGTCCACGGACACGCCCTTTGGCCCCATAAGTCTACCGGAGCCAAGCTTCGTCTGATGGACGCCAACGAGAGAGAAGAAGAACACATGACGTGAGTTTGAACTATTTATTTTGTGTATTAAAATGTCCTTGAAAGATAAGATTCCACCCACCTTGTACTTGCCCTCGCTGGAGAAGATGCTGACCCACTTGTTGTCGTAGTCGGCGATGATGATGTCACCGCTGGGGTGCACAGCCACGCCTGTGGGGCGCTGCAGCTGACCCGGCGACCGTCCGCGCACGCCAAAGCGACTCTTGAATTCCCCCTCGTTGGCAAAAATCTAGAGTGGGGAGACAGTTGTGAGGACAGACACAGATATAACTTATAAACCCACTTTTACCCTGAAAACCAAGTCTGAACCCTCCAGAAAAGGTGCTTCACCTGGACACACTGATTGTTGCTGTCAGCAATCAGAATCCTGCCGCTGGAGGAGGCAGCCACTCCCTGAAGGTTGGTGAACTCTCCTTTATTCCTCCCCTTTGTTCCTGCAGAGAGCAGGGAGAATAAAATACAGATCAGTGTCTATTTTTAGGTTTGACCTTTTAGTTTATTGTTTCAATGTGAGGATATTTTGTCCTTGAACCCCGGTCTGCCCACCAAGGAGGCTGTGATTTTTTTTCCTTTTTTGGGTCAATTTTCTGTTTGTCTTTACATAAAAACTACTATAAAGTTTTTATTAATCTAAATGGAAGTCTACCCCACTACCCATGAGCAGACTTCTTTAAATAATAAGTGTATTGTGGAAAGAAACTGTAACAGGCATTATTGTCCGTTCCTACAGTGCTTGAATGAATCATACAAACGTTTCCGTTGGAAAAAGTAAAAAAAACAAAGCCTAACATTTTGATATTTCAATAATATTGAAACATGAAGCTCCAATTTGTGCATTTCCAATAAACTGTAAGTGTAAAGTTTTCAATGATTCACCTGCAGCCTCAGTTTTTCTTTACATTTCAATCAATCTATTGTTGAAACTTTAATAATAGTCTCAGCTTCAACAGCTGGTATAACTGGTAATAACCAAATCTGCTGTTTTTTCTGCACTTTTCTGTTCGTTGAGCGTCTCACCGATCCTGAAGATGAGGTCGTCCTCGATGGGGTTCTGGGTTTTGCGCCGCGGGGTTCCCAGGGCGCTGCTGGCCCTCTTGGAGCCCTTCTTCTTCTGTCCGGGGGACTTCCCTCGTCTCTTCGCCCCCTCAGAGGAGCCTGTGGACGGGGTGGCGTAGGCCGCGGAGTTGGTAGCTGTGGTGGTGGAGGGCGACACCTGGAGAGGAAAAACCAAGCTTACAAGTCTGAAGTTTATGTGTTTTGTTGGAGTTAAAGTTTGTGTGTTTGTTTAAAAAGCAGGAAGTATTCTCTCCTACATTTTTCATTGTTTTCATATTTGCAGCATGTTTGCTGTTGGTGCATTTGTTTTGGCTCCCTGCAGTCCTGTTTGTTTTGAATTTGCAGGATGTTTTCTGTTGTATTTATTTTTTCATATTTTTCTCAAATGGCATCACTCTAAAGTCTGCAGCATTATAATGTGGTCACCATACTTTGGATGGAACCCCATGAAATGCTTTTTTTTCAGTGTTATCCCAACAATTATTGACCTTGTCTTTCTTTGTCACACAGGTTTTCCTCCTGCTTCTCATTGTGGAAACACTTTTTTCCTCTGATGGAACATTTTGTACAAACTTGTTTTCACGCATCACCTGATTTTACCTGCACATCACAGTTAAGGCTGACAGGCTTTTGGTCAGTGACTCTCAGTGTTGCACTCACCTCTACTTCTGCCTCCAGGATCCTGCTGACGGTCAGTTTGAAGGGGCTTCCTTTGATGTGCTGGTCGTACAGACGCAGCGCCAGCGAGAAGTCGCCCTCCTTTGGCACGGTGTACACAAACTCATAAGTCCCGTTCTTGTGGTCGACTATTTCCCCGTCCACTATGCTGCCATCAGGGGTGAAAACCTGCAGAAAGACGTGTAGAGTTGTGTTATTTTTTGTGGATGTATCTGCAGACTGTGATGTGATGTGTTCGTACACGAACCTCAGCTGACAGGATAGCGTTGCCACTTTTACAGGCACCTCCTGACTTGTCTCTTGTCACTATTGTCACCGAGGCAGGATGTCCCACGATGCACTGCTCCAGGCCGGCACCCATGGCTTCACTCTGGCTGGCCACCGCGCTGATGAGGACAGTACATTTGTGTTGAATGGAAACACGTTTTGATGGCACAGGCCTGAGTGTGTTTTACTCACCTGGTTGTGACGATGGTGCCCAGGTTGTGTATGGACTTCCTCAGCCCGTCCGTCTCCAACACCAGGTCCAGCTGGTCGTTCTCCTCCGGCTGACACGGCACGCCGAGGCAGGCGAGCTCGCCCAGCCTCTCCTGCAGCTCCTGCTCCACCTGCAGGCTCGACACACAGGCCTCCCCAGCCAGGGCCTCCTCTGTCTGGGTACAGGAGGCCGAGATGTCCCCTTCTCCCCGGACCAGGTTGTCCACCTGGGCCTGGAGGACCTGCAGAAAGATGACCATAGAAGGTAAAGAGCTGTAGCGACTGGATCTCTTTGACCAAACTCTTCAGAGAGCTTGTTTGCACCTTCTGTTTGAGTCCATATGTGACCTCCAGCTCCATCAGCAGGACGCTCTTCCGGACATCCAGCTGCTTGTGCAGATCCTCGAAGCTCGACTGGATGTCCTCTTCGATGGAAGCTCTCTGATTGGTCAGCTGTTGGAGGATCTCCTTAACGAAGGACAGGGCGTCTGAGATCTGAGGGAGTCTGGGCAGATAAATACACAGGAAGGGTCAGTTGTGTCCTTGTTGGCCTGCATTTCCCTGCATGTCCACCTGATGTCAGCCTCTCCCTTCACTCCATGAGCTGTGCATCATTACCTCCTCTGCATGTTTATTCCCTGTGTTTAGACTTGGAGGAAGTATATTCACTTTAGGACAATTCTGAGATATTTGTACTTCACAGCTGAAGCTACTGATCAAACTGATCTAAATGATCATGATGAATTCCCGGAGACTTCCACCTGTTCTGGACGACTCCCAGCCGCTCCTGCAGGCTGCTGCGGTGCTGCTCCAGGGCCTGGCTGAGGGCCACCTTGGGGTGCTCCTCGTGGTCTGCCACACAGTCCTCACACAGCACACACTCGCAGTTTGAACAGTACAGGTCGGCCACCTGTGGATGGAAAGGACAGCAGGGTGTTTCAGAGTCTATCTCTGACTTTGAATCCTACTTTGAGTACTTTGCATTTTATGTGTTCCTGTCTGGACAGATTTTTGAACGTCAGCGTGAAGGCTGAGTTATAAGATGGGTGTGGTCCATGGAAGGTATGTCATGTGTCATGTGTGAAAAAGGGAAAGAACCCAGTGTGCAAGGTGTGTCTTACACTCAGTGATGGACTTAATTAGGCAAAACTATTCCTTACTGACGCCATGTTTAGTTTCCAGTCAGGTTAGGATTAATGCCGGTATGGACAGACAATCTGGAGTACAAAGCAGTGAGTGAGTTGTTTCAAGCTGATATGCACAACCCTAGAAAATGTGTAAAACTTTGGGAAGCACATAATCTCATTTCATTCTCTTGGAAGTTGGATTATTTTGTTGTCCAGTTGTGATTTTCTGGACACACAACCTGGAGAACAAAGCAGTGAGTTGTTTCAGGCTGTTAATTATATGCACATGCCATCACATCAACAAGCCTCTGATATGATGCGTTCCTACCTTCCCCGCGTGCTGCGGGCAGGCGTTCTTGCCGGGCGGAGCCTCCAGGACGGTGCACTCCTCACTGCTGCTATCTGGGGAGTGTTGGTGGGCCTCCATCTGCGAGCAGCAGCCTGGTGGGGCTGAACCTCCGAACACACCCCTCACTCCACGCTGCAGCCAGGGGGACGGGCTGTTTCCTCCTGTCTGCTTGTAGTGTTTGCTTTTGGAAACCCCTCGTCTCTCTTTATTCCATCGTGCCTCCGAGAGGACGGAAACGATCAAATGAAGTCCTTGAGATAACTCCTGGGTTTGTCTGATCTCAGGAGAGGCATGACTTTTGTTGTCTGCAACTTCCTGCAGGATTTTTTCCACAAAAATCAAGAAACGAGTGCAGGGATCAGTCGTTTTTTCTGTAATTTTAGTGCACAATCATCCACTTTTGTCAGAGTTTGCTGTCTCTGCTGATTACTCCGTTACCTCTGTGTTGGGTAAAAAGGGCTGCAGGCATCCAAAGCTCCATTCAAACCATCCTGCTTCCACGTGTTGCCTCCTCCCAGAGCAGCAAATGTCCCTCGAAGCACCAGAAAGGAATTATAGTGTGACTGCACCGGTCCAATCCTCTTTAGGTCTCATTTGGGGGAAAGCATCAGACCTGGGTGTTCAAACGGAGGACAGCCTGGAGAGGAAAGAGGGGGATGAGGATTAGGTGGGACAGCAGATAAACATGGATAAAACGCGTCATGTGTGATCATTCTTATGATTTCAGTGGGTTCGGTGAGTTCATTAACAGTAAAAGTTAGAGGTAGGGTATCTAAAAAGGTTACGGTGATGTGGATGTTGTGTCTGATAAATAATGGATCATTATAGTTCACAGATTTCATTGTGTTGTGTTATGTCCTTGGACTTAATGTGGGAAAAACTGTGTAAAATAACGTTCTTTTTCTAATAGTGTGGTTCAAAGTCCTGTACTTTTCGGAGCCATCAATCCACCCCGGATGCGTCCCTATGCTGAATTTATCACTCTTTATACTATGATAACAATATTTGTAATATAAAGAGGTTCCTCTTTTATGGTATTTGCACTTAATGTAGAAAAAACAAATAATACAGTAAATTTCTGTAAAATAACTTATTTTTTGTAATAGTTTGGGTCAAAGTCCTGTTTTTGTTTGATCTATCCATTACGCGGACTTTGTCACTCTTTATACTTTGATGCAGACTAAAAAATGAACATAAATATGATATGTAGGATGCTGTTTTTGGGGGGTGGTGATAGTTTCCAAATGTAAAAACCAGCAGCAGAGCTTAATTTTCAAACTGTGTTTCAGTTTGAAACAGTTTGAGCACGATGCGGTCTTTGTTGCTCTTTATACTCTGAAAACAGACCTTCCCTTTGCTCCTGAAACTCGCTCATTTTGTCCCATAAAATAGTTTCATCAACAAACAAACATTCCCAGTCTGGATTCCCTCT
>CAFUXE010000506.1:101177-132330 GCA_903364295.1 Serranus cabrilla
AGGAGCGAGCTGATTGGCTCCTTCGTCTGTCAGTTCCATCATGTGTGGGCGTATGATTCTCTCTCTCTGTTTGTCCTAATGTCTCTCTCCCAAAACTATTTTATTATTTATTAAATAACATTTGAATTAAAATGTTAAGCATGTTTTCTATTTTAAGTCACTATATACTATCATTATACCAGTATAATTAAATTTAAAATATTACATTTAAATACATTTATTTATTTTTAAAAATGATTCTAATTCATTGGTATTATAAAAAAATAAATAAATAATGAAAAAATAAATAAATAATAATAATTTTGATTTAGTGCTTTTGTAATTATGACTCATTTGACATAAATGAAATTGTTACTTTTATGTATAATATTGTCAATATTCACAACATGACATATATATAAGTATTATATTCGTTAATCATTTTCGACATTATTCTCGTAATCAATTCATTAGTTTCGACTATATTCTCCTAAATAATTAATTATTTTCAACATTATTCTCGTAATTAATTAAATATCTACGACTTTAATCTCGTAATTAAATGTATATGCTTTTTCTAAATGTGGACCTAATACTCCGTCGTAATATAGACCGTATATATATCTAAAAAACAATAAAATAAAATGTAAAAAAAC
Source organism: Serranus cabrilla (assembly GCA_903364295.1). Lineage (NCBI taxonomy): Eukaryota > Metazoa > Chordata > Actinopteri > Perciformes > Serranidae > Serranus > Serranus cabrilla. Next base: position 101,813 of record CAFUXE010000506.1, read on the forward strand.
GACATAAAAGGGTGGTACAATATTACGGTTGTAATTCTCAGTTCGGCCTCCGCTCCACCAGGGGGCGCTGATGCGCCGTGAAGCCGCTGATCAGCCGCCGTGAGCGGACAAAAAGAAGAGGACGCTCGCTGAGAGTCATTTCCTCCTCCGAGCTGCAGCGGGACGAAGGCTTCTCTGAAATCAGCGGTAAATATCTGTTTTTATTCACTTTATCCCTCAAATACACAGTTATACTTAATAATAACAACATGTAGAAGTAAAATATGACGATGTTGATCGAGGATGACGAGTATTTTCAGCGGATGGTCGTAGATTGTCCAGGTTTTAACACGTTGTGCCGAACTGTAATATTACTAATGGCGATTAATTTAACGTTAAATTGGAGGTGAATTGCTTTACAGTCAACTGCAGGTTATTAAGAAGTAAACCTGTTAAAAGTTTACGCTATAAATTATTTGTAAATGTCTTAATAGTTGCTGTAATTCGCGGTTTATGGTCGTAAAGATGCAGCAACGTTTCTCAGCCTGTATGTTGGATTCTTCCGGAGCTTCTAGAAGCTTCTGACAAAGATACAAAATTGGAGGGAAAAGTTAAAATTATCCGTTAAAACTAAGCTCTCAACAGGTGAGCACGTGGTGCAGCCATGAGACGCTTAAACCGTTCATTAACCCTCTGAACCACAACAAGCACCTTTAAAACTATTTCTTACAAATATCAGTTTAAACTATGATAACAGATTTTATTTTGCACATTCCCTGAACTTTGATTAATTTGTGAAGGATATTTCTGAATAAATGACCCTTTTCCTCTCCTTTCAGATGTTAATGTTGAAGCTGGTTCAGGCTGATGATCTGGACCGTTACCTCTGCGGTACACCAGGTAAGATAACATCTAAAACACTTTCTATTAGTTTTTATTAGACTAGCACCCTCTGCGCTGTGATGACATTATTTCCTGCCATTCGTAGTTTCCACCGGAGGTCGAACAGACCGAAGACGGCACAATCCTTCCTTGGATGTCTGAGCGCATTTTCTTAGCTTTTTGAACAAAGATAGTGAAGTCTCTCTCCTCCACGTGTTCGACCTTTATTGTGCGCTGAATTGTTTTGTTGGTGACTTTCTAACACCAGTTAAATGTCCTCACAGTTTTCCATCCACCGCCGAAGACGATGAACGTACAGAAGCTACTCGGCTGCGTCACCATGGATACGGCGACACATTTAAGACCTGCGACGTATCGGCTCTGTTGAACCTGGAGACAGGTGAGCTGTTGAATAGTGAAACAACATTTAGGGAGACAAAGTTTTAATATAATAACCTTTTAATTACAGAGAGCAAAAACATTCATCTGTAAATGTAATTTTCTTCACAAAGAACACTGCAAAAACTTCAAATCTTATGTTTACCATTCATTTCTTGGAAATAATTTGATGTGACAAAAGTGATAAAAAAAAATCATTAAGATATTATAATTGGAAACCTTGTTTTTTATTCAGAGCTCCACATCTGCTTTTACAGTCACATCAGACATTTTATATTTTTTAATACTTTTCACTAAATTTCCATAATAAATAAAAAAAAAACAACACCCATTTAGGAGTCTTGTAATTTTTTTTTATAGTGCCAAAAACGGGGCTACACCAGTTATGAGTAACTTCTAGTTTGTTAATATTTTAATTGTTAAAAGTGTTAAATATTCCAGTCTACTTCCTGCCAAGTTGTTAATGCAAAACCATTTAATTTTAAATAATCTGAAATACAAAAAGAATCATAAATTCAGCTAATTTTGGAGACATTTGCTTTTTTTTTTAATAGATTGGTAGCACAAATGTGGCCGATAGGGTTTATTTTGGGACACACACTTGACAAAATAAGTGTTTTCTCTCTCTTGCCTTCGCTGTGATGATGCTTCTTCCTGCCATTCGTAGTTTCCACCAGAGGTCTAACGACCAGAGATGGCCCAATCCTTCCTTGGATGTCTGAGCGAACACAAAGTCTAAATGTGTCTGATAAGGAGTCTGTGCTTCCAGGAGTGACTCTGTGTCCGTGTGTGTTTCAGGCTGAACTCCTCAGAGGAGCTGCTGTCCAGTTAAAGCAGCAGATGGAGACGATCAGAGAAGCTGGTGAGTGTTTGTAGGATCACGGCGTCAGCTGTTCCCGTCGCTGTGATGATGCTTCTTCCTGCCATTCGTAGTTTCCACCAGAGGTCTAACGACCAAAGATGGCCCGATCCTTCCTTGGATGTCTGAGCGACTAAACACTGATAGTTCAGTTCTTTTTTACATTGAATCCTTAAACCTAACTGCACGTCGTTCTGTCTTCCAGGCTGGATGTAGAAAGGAGGATCTGGATCTTCTCGTCTCACCTGAAGCACAGAAGGTATGAAACCGATCTGCTAAAGAACTAAAGTCAAAGAATTTTTATTTAATTTGGTTTAAAGGTTCAGTGAGTACGTTTACATGCAGAAAGTATTTTCCATTTTTACCCTCGTTCTAAAAAACGTTATTCCTACTTCGTCACATATTTCCCTTCGTTCTGTCACCTGACCCGAAAACACATCCTGTAATATTAATATTCAACATTTTAGTGCAGTTTAAGCAGGTTAATATTATACATTTTGTGCCATTACATACAAGTGAAATACATTTGGAAATAGAGGTAAACTAGATAATAGCCTTCTATAGAAATAAAAAAATTTGCGTATTAATATTGAGGAGTTCTGCACCCAAACCTGCCTTCAGCACCTGAACTAAACAGAGCTCGTATTCAATGGACAGACAGTTTGATGCAGTTGAGTTTTCTCACAATTATATTGATATTTTCGCCTTCACCTTATCAGCTGTTGCAGTTTTTCAGACACCATCTACTTGCACGATCTGCGGAGTTGACTGCAGATTAATGTCGTGTCGGGGCGAGTGCTGAGATCGGATGATTCAAACATTAAATTAAATTATCATGGTTGTTATTTGAACCTTTTATTTATCTCGGGAAACCTGAGATCTGGCCTGCATGCACTTTATTTTAAACACAACCAAACCTGCAAAAAATGAGGACAAAATATCACCTGCAATCCCTGTTTTGCAGGACTCTGACTGGTCGTCCTCCTCCACCCACAGAAAACTGTTTGTTTGGTTAAAAAAGAAAAAATCCAAACTTTTCCTGTCGTAAATGTGGCATTGAAGGGAACTGAATGTTTCCGTGTGACGGCTCAATGTTAACTGATTATGTGTCCTTGTGCTGAGGGAGATCATGAGACGTCCCAGGATAGAGGAGTCTTTATTCGTCCTGCAGCAGGAGGTCGAGTTCAATCTCAAACCAGCAGTAATGAAAAATAACCAAATCATATAGAAAAAGACCACATTTTTTTATTCTGCTTAAGGTTTTCACCATCAGATTTTTTATGGCCAAAATTTTCAGGCAAATTTCTAACAAATCCTTCTAAGCACTGCTGGGAATAAAGGCAGCTGCAGCTCGTCCCAAATGGAGTAAAAGTGAACAGTGTTTTAATTGCTAATAAATTCTTTGACTTTTTGAACCTGATCATTCCTGTTTAACTAAAACCCGTCTTCTCTTAGACCAGAGATCACTCTGAACCTTGATCTGTTTAAAATGTTTCCACACTTCGCTGTGATGATGCTTCTTCCTGCCATTCGTAGTTTCCACCAGAGGTCTAACGACCAGAGATGGCCCAATCCTTCCTTGGATGTCTGAGCGAACACAAAGTCTAAATGTGTCTGATAAGGAGTCTGTGCTTCCAGGAGTGACTCTGTGTCCGTGTGTGTTTCAGGCTGAACTCCTCAGAGGAGCTGCTGTCCAGTTAAAGCAGCAGATGGAGACGATCAGAGAAGCTGGTGAGTGTTTGTAGGATCACGGCGTCAGCTGTTCCCTTCGCTGTGATGATGCTTCTTCCTGCCATTCGTAGTTTCCACCAGAGGTCTTAACAGACCAAAGATGGCCCAATCCTTCCTTGGATGTCTGAGCGAATTTTCCAACAGAACCACAGAAATAACTTCTGTTCTTTGGCTCGACAGCTAACGTGTCGTAACGTGTCTTTCAGGCTGGATGTCTGCTGTCCCGTGACGCTGTTTTCTGACCTGGTAAGCGATTTAAAAACTATTTGAGTTTGTAATATGCAGACTGATAATTCGCTGTGATGATGCTTTTTCCTGCCATTCGTAGTTTCCACCAGAGGTCTTAACGGACCAAAGATGGCCCAATCCTTCCTTGGATGTCTGAGCGAATTAAAATCTGTGGATATTAAGATCTTTCGGTCTTCAGCTTCAATGCTAACTTGTCTTTGTCCTTTTCAGGTGGAAGGTCTTTGCTGTCGTAATGCTGCTGGGAGCGGTGGTTGCTGCCTGGTACGTCACTTTTTAAAAAACAATAACTAGTAGATTGCCACTTCGCTGTGATGATGCTTCTTCCTGCCATTCGTAGTTTCCACCAGAGGTCTTAACGGACCAAAGATGGCCCAATCCTTCCTTGGATGTCTGAGCGAATGAAACTAGTTGAGCACATGGACTCAGTTTTGCCTGTTAGCTAACAGTGTCTTCTGTCCCGCAGGTCGACCGTGAACCAGGAGCTGCAGTTCATCGGTTTCTCTACGCTGGAGATTTTTTTTTTGTTCACAAATAAAGATCCGATGGTTGCAAACTAAAGTTGGATTGTTTCTTTGTTCTACAGTAAATGGTTTGGGTTCAGCAGTACAAAATTTAGAGTTGTTAAATTGATGAAGCCATGTTTTTGTCCTAAACACCTTAATCTTTAATCTCTTGCAGCCTGTGTGCACACCAATGTGTTACTGTGGATTAATTTGGAAATTTACCACACTTACACCTGTGCTTTTGTCACTAAAACTGCCATATTTGAGACACTTATTACCTGGATAGGGTTGAGGACATCTTGAATTACGTTAACAATGTTCATAAGTGAATGGGCATATTTTTCTTAATTTTTTATCACTGCATATGCAAATTATCAGTCAAATATGGTAACATTTTGCACCAAATTTGTGTAACAAATGGTATGCAATGAGAAGAAAGTGCTGTTACAACTAATTATGCATGGCAATACTCAACCTAATGATGCCATAATAGTGTTTTTACATTACATTTATTGGTTCCTGACATGAGAACAATTTAGACCTGCCGTGTTAATCCCCAGGTAAGTAAATGGTCTGCCAAACCTGTTAGATTACTGCAAACCCCAACCAATACATTTAATATCCAAATAGAAGTGCTAGTGGTTAGCTAGCGTATCCTTAGCTAGCTCACTGTGATAACCACTGTTGCGTTGGAAAACCAAAAATTTGTGTCCGGTTTGATAGCATTACCCAGAGGTGCATACAGGTTTGTGAATTTCACTGCTGTCCCCAGAAACTGTCTGTCAGCACCAGTATGTCCCCAAAATAAAACAGATTTTGCTGAAATATAAATAGGATAAATGGATAAAAATGATGCCGAAAAAACGACATTATGTTGCCGAGTAGTAAAACGTCAGAATTAAATTTTGTCACGTCTAGCTACAAAACAAGAAGCACAAAACGTTTAAAATGCTTGTTTTCGTCATGGAGTTTCGTATCGATTTACTCGCTTCGAGAATTTCGACCCTCGCGGCCCTCCGTACCCCGACGCAGCGCGGCTGTCAGCGGGGAGCTGCTGTCACAGCAGCGCTAGCTAGCTGTTGTTTGCCGGCTAGCTTGCGCCGGGAGTTGATCAAAAAACGGACAATGGCGGGTGTGCACCCCCAGGTGAGTAATTTACATCTTATACAGCAGCTGTTCACACACTGTAAACCCTAAAAGTTCATGTTTAACGTCTAAATTTAATATAAAGAGTCATTAACGGTGGCTAACGTAGCTAGCCGGCTAGCTCGGGTCAGCTGGGAACGAGCTGTCAGTGCTCAGCTGTCGGGACGTGGCAATACAGAGACGTTACCAAAGACAAGAAACGCCTCATTTAATCAGACATAACCCCTTTTATATATGACTACATTGAATCTAGACTTGCCGTTTAGCTTAAAATGTGTATCAACCTACATTAACGTGTCCAGTGAGACCCACAGTTGCTATTTCTGTCCCCATTATTTCAGGACGACCTGCTGAAAATGACACACAGAGAAAACTGGAAGTGAGTAGCAGCACTTTTCTTTACCATTACACAGCCAGAACATGCTACCTGTCATTATAAGTGCTGGTGTTTTTCAGGACATGCTGCCTTTTCCCTGACTCCCCCTGTGTTTTCCTCCCTGCAGGGTGCAGCATGAGCGTCTGCATGTGAAGCACAGGGATCATGAGGCCATGCATGCAGAGATGGTGCTGATCCTCATCGCCACGCTGGTGGTGGCTCAGATAGTGCTGGTGCAGTGGAAGCAGCGGCACCACCGCTCGTACAATGTGAGTGGTGATGCTGTAATGTTATGTTTAGACCAAAGACAATCTTTGACTGCAGGATTGATTGTTGATTCAGTTATTAGCAGGAAATGTGTCTGTGCAGATCTCACACAATTACGTGAAATGACCACGTTGCCTATGCCAATGTAAAATACGTGAATCTGCAGAGGATTGTAAAATTATCACACACATGTACCGTTCACTACTGTAAAAAAAATGCTGCAGTTTATGTGGATTTATGCTACAAAAGGACTGATCTAGGTTTACGGCAAAAATTGTGTAAAAAAACATCATGCACAGGCGACGGAAGTCATGTGAGAAATTTAAGTTACATTAAAAGTTTTTAGCTTTTGTTTTCACCCGGGACATGAACCTCGTTCTCCTGGGCGGCAGTCTGTGGAAGTCCAGGTGCATTGGAAAATAGTTCCTGGATGACCTCTGCTACTACAGCAGTATGAACCCAAAATAAACCACTTTTGCTTTGATGTAATTTCAATAAATAGATCAAAAGGATGCCGAAATAACCATAGTTTGATTCCAATATGTAGAAGGTCTGAATTCAGTATTTGTCAGCTTTGTCTGCAAGACAACAAGCAAAAAACCTTTAAAATGCCCGTTTTCTGAATGGAGTTTTGTATTGATGAGAGATGAGCTTTGCAGGGGAAAGTTGAATAATTTCAACCTGCAGGATTTTTAGTTTTTGAGGATGAAGGAATACAGACAGAAGAATAATGGTGGATAAATAAAAAGTGTCCGTCTCCTCCTCAGCTGGTGACACTGGTCCAGATGTGGGTGGTTCCTCTTTACTTCACCATCAAACTCTACTGGTGGAGGTTTCTGTCCATGTGGGGCATGTTCTCCGTCATCACCAGCTACGTCATCTTCAGAGCCACTCGCAAGCCGCTGTCCTGCAGGACGCCGCGGTGAGTATTTGGAAGCAATTGATGAATATTGATTTTAAAACACTTTAAACTTTGAACCCCAATGAAACTTTTGACATTTCCTTTACGAGAAGTGACCAAAACGAAGCTTAAAATGTGTCTGTTAGTGTCAGAGTCTCTTTCTTCTTCATGTGTCATTTAAAATCAAACCAGATCCTGTTAGAAACATTAAATCCTGATCAGTTGATCTGGATTTCTTTTTTAAAACATGCACCCATGCGTCCCAATAGGAAAGCCTTTTTTTTAAGTGAAGGGGGCTTTTGTTAAACTTTTTATTTGTTAAACCACCATTTGGTCACGTCTGATATCTCGTCACTATCTCATGGGGGAAAAAAATCATTTTAGGACTTTGAAAATGGGAAATACATAATACTGCAATAATTGTTATTTGTCTTTTATTTGAACTGTTTGTTCTTTTTCAGGATGGTGTACAAGTGGTTCTTGCTGATCTACAAGCTGAGCTACGCAGTGGGCGTCCTCGGCTACCTGGCCATCATGTTCACCATGTTCGGCTTCAACGTCTTCTTCAGGTGAGTCTCTGCCGACTGGCTTCACTGTAGAGGGCACTACATCAGCAGTTTTGGGCTCTGTGGCCCCAGTTTTTCTAGTTCTTTATGGGTTCTTTAAGGGTGGCAACCAGAAATGCCCTAAACACCACAAAATGAAAAGAAAAGAGAAAGTTCAGGCAGATTGCTTCCCTGCAGATACAGAAGTTCCCTCTTTGAGAAACGTGAGGTCTTTTTCACAGACTTTCAAGTATCCAGAGTATCTAAAGAGAAGGTTCTTGATTCTGTCAGATCTCTTTCTTTATTTCTAATTACCTTTTTAAAAACCTTTTCATTCCTGTCCCGCCTGCTTCTTTTTGTTTTTCGTGTCATATCCTGACTAACAAAAGCATTTAAAGCCCTAAAAAGTTTGTCAAAGTGGACGTTTTCAGCTTTTCAAAGGTATCACGTTCGTCTCATAACGGCGTTGATTGGTTCCATGGCTGTGCATGTTTGGATTGGTTAAAAGTGTAAATGTCCAGCTATCTGCTCCACCAATTAATGTGTTTTTTTGGAAATTCAAATAGACCAGAAAGACACAGGAAAAGGGAGACCGAGTATTACAACAGCGGTGTTGGAGTGGTTCACAAACACGTCTTTGGGAATCCGACACTGATACCTGGCGCACCTGTTTTTTTTTTTGTGAAAAAAAATGGCTGTAACTTTCTGAAGAAAGGTCAGATCTGTATGGATGTACTTAGAAGTCTAAAATCAGACAAAGCATGAATAAAATGATGTATGGCTCTTGATACTGAGTGCTACAATGAGGTCAGAATCACGTCAGGCGCCCCAAACATGGTCTCAGTCTGTACAGGTTCACAGACCTTTGGCTGGCTGGGCAGTAGATCTCCTTACAGCCTGATAAAGAGTCTTCTCAGATACTCAGACTGCACACCTCAGTTCAGTTAAGCACCATATTTATGAGCTTCATTGGCAAGACGATGCACATCAATTATTACCACTTACTGAGTAAAGTCTGTGTGCAGGATCAAGGCCGAGGACTCGATGGATGTCGGAGTCATCATGCTGTTTTACGGGCTTTACTACGGTGTCATGGGACGAGACTTTGCTGAAATCTGCTCTGACTACATGGCGTCTACAATCGGGGTAGGACTTTTTTCTTTAATGTGTCATGAAAAAAGGTTTTGATACAGATAAGTCAGCACCTTGTTGACCCTGCGGGTGTTTTTTCAGTACTACAACAAGGGAGGCATGCCCAGCAGGAGCCTGACCGACGATATCTGCGCCGTGTGCGGCCAGAGGATCCTCGTGGACGTCGAGGAGGAAGGATTTATAGAAGACACCTACCAGCTCTCCTGTGGACACATGTATCCTAAAGCTCAGCTGATTCCTGCCACAGAAAACTCTTGTTCTCAGAGGCAATAAGTGTGTTCACTCTCCACAGGAATTCAATCTATTTCCAATCATTCCTGCACAGAAGCAGAGGCTAGAGATGGTGGAGTGTCTGTCTCCCCCAGCTGGTCAGTACATGTTACTGCAGTGTTAAACAGAGAAGCTTCCAGATACCAAAAAGCCTGGGGGGTGTGAGTCACCATGACTCAGCAGTTTAAACTCCACAGGGCTCTCCTAATATACTGGAAGCTCCTTCAGTGAACACAGAGCGTTTCTTTGGGTTGAAAATGATTCATCCCTGTTTGATTTCTGTGCCATATCTTGTATTATATTCTGATTTTCAGTATCCCTGCCTTGACTTGCCCCAACCCTTCAGATTCCACGAGTTCTGCATCCGCGGCTGGTGCATTGTGGGTAAGAAGCAGACCTGTCCGTACTGCAACGAGAAGGTCGACCTGAAGAGGATGATGAACAACCCGTATCCTTTTCCTTGGGGGGTGTTTAGAAAAATGGATGCAGCACCCGTTGTTTTGTGGCGTTTTAACCCCCTTAACCCTAGAAAGAAACTAGAAGAAAAGGATATTATCGTCTGAGTTTGATCTTTCCAACAGACCTTGAACAGATCATTGGTTACAAACATTTCTACTTGAAAGGTTCAAATGTTGCTGTTAGTGTCAGAGTCTCTTTCTTCTACGTGGGTCACTTAAAATAAAGCAATTGCACTAACCAGATCCTGTTAAAAACATTAAATTCTGTGCTCCTGTGGGTGAAAAATCACTCCCAAAACGAGGATCTTGAAGTTAAAAAAAAGTTTCTTTATTGAAACAATGCACAAAATCTCAGATTACCCAAGAGTTAGTGGGAGAGGAGCTCCCAGAACAGAAAGACTACTTCGACCTTTCTCTCTACGCAGACTTTGTCACTCTTTACACTTAAGTAGTAGGGCCACTAGAGGCTGCTGCCTACTAATAAACTTAAACATATTAAGCTACTTGTACAAACTATATCTCATTCACAATATGTATTTAACTGTTATGCACTCTCCTTAATTCTTTCACCTGCTGCCAGCTGGGAGAAGACACACGTCCTGTACGGGCAGCTGCTCGATTGGCTGAGATACCTGGTTGCCTGGCAGCCCATCATCATCGGCATCGTCCATGGGATTAACTTCTCCCTGGGCCTGGAATAGAGCCCTGAGGAACGCCACTGTAAGTACGCCATGGAGTCGAGAAAAAGTGCCAAACTAAACCCTGTCAAAGTCGGCACAAAAAGGACCTGATCCAGGCTGCTGTGGAGTCTTTGGCTTCCTCTGTTTGTTGTTTGACTGAACGCGTCACAGTTTCCAGCAGACTGGTCCCAGGCGGTCTGGGCCTCTGTGTGCCACACTGACACTGTGATGCCAAAACTGCTGCCGACTTGAACAAAAATATTGAAGCACAGAACGAGTATTTGATCATTTGAAAACGTTTGAAAGAAAGAAGATTCGCTGGAGTTTGGAACTGATGGAAGTGTTGCTGTCGTGCATGTTGTTTTTATCATTGCTTTTCTTTGTACTGTTTCCTCCAAATGCCTTTTTAAACCGTCTTATCGTTTGCACACTCCTCACTGCTGGTTCTGCAGACACCACTAAACGACTTGGTCTGCAGATTAGAAAAAGTTTACATTTCACGTGTCTTTTTGTTATTGCAGAACTTTTATTTGGAATGTCTGTCCTGTTTTGTTTTAATCCGTTTGATGCTAAATGGTTAGCTTATCGTAGCAGTTTGGACTCAGAATGTTTACGAACGAGACGAAAACTCGAAGAGTATAATCTTGCCTTTTACTATTCTTCCAACATGGCGGCTTGTTCTCCATGGTAGCCACCCTCCAAACATTCAGTCACAGGATTTGGGATTTATTCAAATTCCGGAAGAGCGTCTCGTGCAGCGACAGGAAGAAAGTTTTCTTTTGCCAAATCACATTGACATTTCTTTTGTTCTCAACACAGCTGCTGATATTATCTTTGTATTTATTAAATATTTATAAACGGTCATCGTTTGTGAGAACATTTATTTAAAATCAGACATGTCAGTCCTCAAAGAAACACATTGTGTGTATTCTTGGAGACTTAACAACCTTTTTGAATGCATTTCCTTCCACATGAAACGTGCAAACATTTCAACCGCGTTTCTTTCGATAAAATGATTTTTTCTGCAGTAACAAGGAACTCTGAATCACTTAGCTTCACTTCGCCTGCACCCACCTCAAGGTAAGAAAGCTTCTCAGGTCTGTTTGCTACTTTTGTTACGTGGAAGAAAATGTTGAGCACAATTATTGTACTGTAGGATGTGTTCCTTTTAAGTTAATGAGGCGGCAGAAGTGAGTTTTACAGTCACATTAAGAAGTGAATATTATTTAATAAATTCAAATGATTACTCAATTGAGGAAACGTAAAGTGTTTCTTCAGGAAAATACTCTTATTCTCTTTAAAAGAGCTGTTTGTAGGTTTAATATGAGATTTATTTGCTTTGCCTTAAAGATAAGTTAAGCACGTTGTCATAACCGAAAAATTCTGATAATCATGTGGGAATTTGGAAGTTGAATGAGAAAGTAATATGTTTTAGTTCACATCAATATTTCATTGTATGTTTTAATGCTCTATGGTACTGTACAACATTGTATAAAGCATGCAGAGCAGAGACCCTAAGGTTGTTTATAAATGCAGGTCATTTGAATGAGAAGCTGTGAGGAGATCCAGCCAAGAAGCAGATAAATGGCAAGACCCCCAGTAACCTGGAACATCCGAACACTGGAACAGTCCGAAGAGTCGTCTCTGTGGTAGGATCATTGCAGTCACCTTAATGGGTACTAGCTTGAACACACACATTTCAAGGGTTCGCCCACACTCACCACACCGCCTGAACCGACCCTAGAAACAACCACAGAACCAAACCAAAGCTTTAGAGGACTGTTGACAACCAAGAACACTTCATGTTAGTCGCATAGCATCCTCATAAATAGTAGTTGTGCTGTTTTGGAGGAGGACCATTAGTAATGGCGCCAATTTTGGAAGGACTCGCTTGGATCGTGTCTGAGTGTAGTTATCCCCACCAAATAAGCATGGACTAAACTTGCGTGACAAGTGAGAAAAATGTTTGACTGTCAATAACCTTTTGTGACCTCGAATTGAACTTTGGTTGATTGAAATTTAGTTTCTCTTCTGTGTCCATGTTTCTACTTTTCTCTATCTGCTTTATTTCGCCTGTTACTGCTGACAAAAAGCTAACAGTATGTGTATGCATAAGGAGCTTTCATATCACGAGCAGGGTAATTCTATTGTGGAGATGGAGGATATAATATCACTGTGAAACCAGTTGAAAAACCCTCTCTGATACCCCTTTTCGACAAATGCAGTTCAAGGGCCGGTTTGGAGCCGGTGCTCATGCTGTTCGCAGTGGATTCAACTTGCGAACCGTCCGAACCTGTTAGCTTTCCCGCAGACTCAAGAGCCACGTCATTACGTCTCAGGAAGTATAATAACAATGGAAGCCGTCATTGGCATCCAAACACGACTGGTACAACACATCTGTGCTACTCTTGATCGCTATAGATGCCAATTGCTTTCTTATTAACGCTGAATCTAAGATGTTAATCAAATAAAATAAAATGGATGGTACACTTTTTCGTTTGTCCTGTTGTTCACGATAACCCTGCCCCAAGCTAGTTTTCCTGGCGAGGAGCCAGTTCTTTGGCTGTCGAAAAGCGAAGAACTAGTTCAAGATTAGGGGCCGGCCCTGGAACTGCTTTGGTCGAAAAGGGATACAAGTATCATATCTAAGTTCCCAAAGCCCAAGGTGACATCTTTAGTCAATGCTGTTAACATTTCAAAAAAAGGGACAAACAGCACAACTTTACATCTGAGGACTTTGTATCAGAAAGTTTTTTTACCTAATAAATCTCTTAGATGATTTATTATCAGAATTGTGTTACATATTACAAGTGTGAAAAAAGCCTTATTATTTAAACTCCAATTACTGTATTAGGGTAAGTTACCGATTGCTGCACAGTGCTTTGGTATCTGATGAGGCTTTGAGCTCAGAGATCACTACTCAGACGGGACTTTGTGGTTGTATTTCATCATCTCACAAAGCGAGATGACTAAACTGCTGGCATGCCAATGCGGAAAAGTCAGACAGGGTGGTGGTTCCTGTGTTTGTATGTGTGTCCTGCCTCTGGGATTTTTTTTTTCAAAATAAGGCTGAGACACAGAAAGATAACACTCCATTATCATCATTTCTGACTTATTAATGGCAGTATATTACTCGCTGCTATAATGTGCATTCCAACTGTAAACTTGAAATATTCATTAAATACTGACTTGTTTGTGAACACTGGGTAAGGGTTTGGTATAACAATGCGAGTGGAATGGGTTAAAAAAAAAAGGGGAAGGAAAGCCACCATGGAACCGCCTATCTGTGTTCAGCCCGCCATTTTTCAAAAGCTGGTCAACCGAAGTCAAGGTAAGACACCCTGCTAGTTTCCTTACATATACTGTGCAGTCTTATTGTTATCAATACATCTGAGACTTGGAGGCAATTGTGTGTCAGTTATGAAATGCTGGGAAAAAGAATAAGTTCTTTCAGTTCCTCAAGGTCTCGGAAAAATTACTAAATCTTTGGGGGATTTTACGGCGCTCGATGAGCATGTGATTCAGAATGCTAAATGCTGTCTTTACTAAGACCATGAGAGACTGCATTAGTCCAGATCTCTGATGTTTACAAGGCTTCCTGTGTGCCACATTCAAAATACATATGTAATGGACTTTAATTGTCATTTTTAAGGTGCTGAACCATATGTTGTTCCCACCCTGGTTCTTTGTCTCGGCTAGTGCCTATCACTTCAGTTTGCGACAGCCTGAGGAGTTTGGCGGGACACCATCAGAGTTTGTGTATTTAGTGCCCTCTGTCCGCAAACTGTCTCAATAGCTGTAATTCATTAACTTTGAATTGTACTGCAGTAACTGTAAATTGTATTACACATAACCTACGCTGGGTCAGCTGAGCTAGAAACAGAATAATTATGACTTATTTGTACTGAATGTATCACGCATCACACATTTCAGATAATTGTTCAAAATGTCAATTTTAACATCAACTAACTTTATTAATGTCATTTTAGGTGAAAATGGCTCCCAAAAAGGCGAAGATGCCGGACATCAGGCGCTTTTTAAGGAAAAGTGTGAGTAAGCCCTCAGTGAAGCAGAGCCTGAGTTTCTCCCGCCCAGCTCTGCTCTGCCAGGAATCCATGCAGGCAGGGGCGGGACTTTATTTAGATGGACACACCATGTGGCCAGTCACATGCAAAGACAGACTGGGATCATACCATTATGTGAAAGAATGAAGGGGGGCAGATGGCAAAGACAGCTAGTGTAGTTAAAAATGATAGTTACCCTTAATGTGTATAAGTCAGTAGCCCTGCTCCCTGCAAGAACACCAGAGCACTGAAACAATACAATGCAAATTATAGCGAAATGCGTCTGTCATTAGTATCTAGCAATCGGGCCTGTAGATTCATAATTACCCCAACTGACTGAAACACAAACAATGTTTGACTGTATCTGTAAACCTTTTTACTCAATATTGTGTAAACTAAGGGCATTCCTTGGATGCTATTGCTATGCAGATTTAGGCATACCTTTACCATTCAATTTGTTTGTTTTTGAATACCATGCATCATTTTAACAGAGCAATCCTGGCAGCTGCAGCTCAACCATCAGAGAGCCAGACAAACCAACAGGCTCACAGCCAGACAAACCAACAGGCTCACAGCCAGGTGGAGCTACAGGCTCTCCGGTAAGTTCTGTAAGTTTATAAAATGTTGTACTGCCGATCCAACAAGACGAGACAGCTTTTAGGAAGTTGAAGGATGACTCAGTAATCTCCTTTTTATTATTGACATTCAGCAAAGCCACCCGACCCCACTCATAAAATATCTGCAAAGAATTGTTTTTTTATTTTAAACCAGTCTTGTACTTCCCATTTCTTTCACAGCAGGAAATCTAAATCTTTTTTCTCATTTTGCAGAAGATTACACACAGTCCAAAGACGGTGAAGAAGGAGAATGACGGTGACTCCATGATGGTGAGTAGACTGTCTTACATTGCAGATACAAAAAGTCTGCATTTTATTTTTATTTTATTACATCCCCAAAGACATAATGAATTCCCCGCTCTTTTTCTTGCAGACCGAACATTTGCACCACTTCAAAGTGCATTTCAGTCCTACTGACCCTGAGAATTACACTATAGACTGTGATCAACCTCGCACAGTGCTGGAGGCGATAAAATCAACAGCAATCTATAACGAGAAGATTAAGTGTTCAGATGAGAAGATTGTGATTCAGCTTGGTAAAAAGGATAGGGCACAAATTGTTGCCACACATTTCCCTTGTTCTTGTCTCAAGAAAGATGAGACTCTGATCATATCATGTGAATCAGAAAAGGTGGAAGAGGCCAAAGACCAACCTTACAAACCAATACTGCCAAGAGACAAATATTCTGTCTTCTACATTGATACAGTTGGAGGGATATACACCAGACAAAAGAGGCTTTTTAAAAACAAAGCTCTTAAACAGTTCAAGCGTCTGTGTGTTTATGGGGAGAAGGGGATGACCGTAAAAGAGGCTCTCGCAAGAGATGGTCGTTTTATTGATGGCCTCAGCAACTTCAAGTTGTCTGACAATGAAAATTCAAAATCCCTAATTTTATGTTCACAAAAGGTCTACAGCCTTGATGAAAAAGAATTCAAGATACGTCTTCCAAAGAACAAGACAGCAAGAGGTGAAAAACAGCAGGAAACCCCAGGTGCATCAAATACTTCACAACAGAAGTTTGATGCAGTTATGGATGTAGTAAAGCAGAGTGGTATCAGTGCCAACAAGCCAATCAATCAGGAAACAATCAGTGTCCGAACAGCAGCTGCAAATTGTGGCGGCACTGAGGAGATTTACAAAAAACTGCGTGAGCAGTTTCCAGGTCTGAAAGACTTGATGGAGAAAAGATTCCCTGATAATTCTTATCAGAAAGCACTGGAGTTGAGGAAGGAAGACTTTGGAAAGATCCAACATTCATTCAGTGAAGTTCACAGGGTCAAAAAGCTGCTGAAGCTGGGCGAGTCAGTTTGCAAAGTGGTCATTAAGGATGTTCGTCAGGGAACAGGCTTTGTGCTATTTGACAACTTCGTCTTGACCAACGCACACCTTCTCAAAGGTTGTGTTGAAGGACAGAAGCTGAAGGATGGTATCGAAGTGTTATTTTTCTTTAACTATGAAGAACCTGAGCCAAACACAAACTACTACTGCTTCAAGCTGGATCAGCCTGATATCTGCTACAGTGAGGGTGACCTAGATTATGCCATACTTGAGCTCAACCCTGAAGTCCTGATCAACAACAACAAGAAAATGAAGGTGCCACCAGGGCTCCTGAGTAAATTTGGTCCAATGCCTCCGAATTGGGAAGCCTGTATCATCGGTCACCCAGCAGGAGGACTGAAAAAAATGGATCCGATATGTATCATTGAGAAAGAGAAGAGAGAGCAGGCAGTCACCCGCAATTTAGTGGACTGTAAAGATAAGTTCACTCTATGTGCAACCAATTATAGGATCAAAAATGACCCACGTGCAGATATTTTGCTGACCTACAACACGTTCATGTATCACGGCTCTTCCGGCTCCCCAGTGTTTGATGCTCGGGGCAGAGTGTTTGGTTTGCACACTGGTGGCTTTTTCTACGGGCTTCCAAAGTCTGACGAGAGTGTTATAGAGTTTGGACAACCTCTGCTGACGATATTTGAGCACTATGTGAGTAAGCTGAAGGAAGACAGAAAGGAGGAGCTGTTGAAGAGAGTTGAGAAAGAAGCAAAGGGAAACTCAGACCTGAAAAAGTTACTGCTATGCTCCCAGGGTCCCATGGCAACTGGCACTGATGACTTAAACACTCATGACCTGTCAGCAGAGATCGAGGTAACAGCAGACAGTGATGAGCCAATGGAGACAGAATAGGTCATCAGGAGTTGTTTAGGGCTGGGTATTAGTGAGAACGTGTGATACCAATACCAATAGTCTTTAAGCGATATTGATACAAACTTACCTACTTCGTTCATACCTTTCCATTGTTCTACTTCATTCGATGCCCTTCATGTGAGAAATAACTGGACTGCTAACTATGGGTACAAAAAGCAACAAAAACTGGTGTTTTTTGACAGACTTTTGATCCTACTTTTCTTACGGCCAAAACTTTACATTACTGATACCTGGGCCATAATTTGCGTGGTGACACTGGTTATTCTGGAGTTTATAATCATACTAGTTTGACATTTTTTTTATTCATACTATGTGCCTCATGTTTGTCTGGACTTCTTAGATAAGCATTAATTATACTATGATATGTTTTTTTAACTGTAGGCTGAGTTGTTTGGGGGTCTTACGGCAGTGAACTTGATGATT
Source organism: Serranus cabrilla (assembly GCA_903364295.1). NCBI lineage: Eukaryota > Metazoa > Chordata > Actinopteri > Perciformes > Serranidae > Serranus > Serranus cabrilla. The sequence goes on from CAFUXE010000506.1 coordinate 119,523, forward strand.
ATTTTTATTGTTGGCATTTTAGATTATTTTCTGGAGGTTTTGTTGAAGTTCTCTAAGGTTAATGTGTGACGGTCCTGTGACTGGTTTAGACATTTAGCATCAGGTCAGGTTTTGTGTGTTGGGTTTTCATGTGTTGTTCTGTTTATTTAATGGTATTCTAAATTTACCAGAGCAGCTTGTCATTCTCTTATTATAACTATCTGCTCTTACTGTGTACATTGGTGGAAGCTCTGCAGAGTTTTATGTCATCATCCTTTATTTGTCTTTCTCCTGAGAAATAATTGGGTTTTGTTTACTATTTTAGCCATTGTATCTCCCTTCTGTAATCTGTTTTATTACATTGAAAATAAAAGAAATTCTTCCAAATGTATTTTGTGTAACTGGTTTTTTAAATAATCTTGGGCTTATACAGCAGTTTGTTTCTGAGAGGCTTCAATAATAACTTCCCCATCTCCAAACGGTAAAGCAGTGTTTCTATTGGCCAAATGAATGATATTCGTTTGGTCAGTTTGAATACTGATTTGCATTTCTGTTGGAGCCACCAAAACAGGAAATGCATGCACAAATGTTCATTTCATTCAGTTTCATTTAGTGAGACATGACTGTACCTGTACCAAGTTATGTGCTCACAAAACATTTAACACTAGCTGAGAAAAGGAGCTCTTTAGCTTTATGGCCTAGTGAAAAGTGCTTAACTGCACTTAAAAGTGAAATTAAAACTGTTTGTGTTCTTGTCTTTAGACACTTTTGTTGCCCACTTGCATTGTTCATAGAAACAACCTGGATTTACAACTCATAAAACAAGTCAATCTTCACTGATGTTTCATTACTGAAGCTGTCCACTGTAGGTATTTTTACTCTGGCACATCCTCATGTTACCAACGAAATGAGAATCCAACAGCTCTCCCAAGTGGCCGTTTGACGACACTACCAGCAGATGTATCTGCCTTACGTCTTCACACATCGAGTGTATAATAACTTTAACTTTTCTTCTTCTCAGAGAAAGAACAAATCATGAAGATCATTTAAAGGATTCTTTTCTTGTTGTTGCTTGGGGTTTAAAGGTAACAAATATTACATTATAAAGACTCAAGGAACGTCATTTTTGTATATTTTTTAGTTTTTCATTGTGTTTTATTGTATCATTACATTACTAGTAAATCAAACCATAAAAAAACAAACAGAATCCTGCAAATTATTGATGAAGAAAACAATGGGGAAAGTGACAAATGGTTTAGTCAAAGTAACAGTGAAATTGTTGCTTTTTTTTGTCCAACTTTGGCACAAAAAAGCAACACCAAAAAACGATATTTAGCAAATATTTGACATATGAGCTGGAGGTGTTCCTTTACTTCACTTCTCTCCTTCCTTTGATTAGACCTTTATTACCCTACCCTTGTACTATTTGTCCATTTCTTTTTCTCCTTTCTTGCCTGTGCTGCTGCATTAGTTGTTAATTCTAAACTTATTTGTCATTCTGTCTTCACGTTCCCTCTCAGTCATCCTCCTCTTCTCCTCTCAGAGCGCTGCGGAGACTCCTCCAGAACTCCCCGGTCCTCTCCTCCTCCTGAGGCCACTCCAGGTAGGTGGTGGAGCTCATGAGTTTGCGCAGTTTGCAGAATCGTTTGGGGATGTCGTCCTTGGACAGCGGCTCCAGCAGGATCAAGATGGCCGCGTCGTCGCCAGCTTTGCCATCAAAAAGTTGGAAGTGGGAGAAGTCCAGCTCGTAGCGGCACCAGTCAGACTGGACAAAGTTCTCAGAGAGAATGAAGACGGTCCGGCGGCTGCGCTCTATTGCGCTAATGATGTTGTCCACAATCCATTTTCCGGGAAGGAAGTCCCGCTTGTGGAGGCACAGGGTCAGAGGCCGGGGCGTTCTCTGGGTCACCGAGTCTTCATCGTTCTCTCTGTAGGAGGTAAAACCAGAGAGCAGGTTAGTTGTTTAAATTACCAGTAAAATGTTTTGCACACTCTGGCTTTCTCCTTTCAACTCTGGTTTTAGTGATCAGCACCTTGGTTAGGGTTATTTTTCTATTTATCTGGATAATTAGTTCCATGAAATGAGCATCCTGGAAACGCTCGGTTGTTTAGAATCAAGTATGAGGCAAGGTTTATCCCCTCGAAAACTGTCTTTTAGAAAGAACTGCGGAGGGTTTCACTAGACAACAGACACTGAAGTCGAACATCAAGCAAGAACGGGAAAGAACTTACATTTAGAATTTCAAAACCTCAGCATTTAGTCACTTCTTTTTCTCAACGCATACTAAAAAGATCTGGTGAGTAGCTTATTAGCTTTTGATGCATCCTGATAAGCAAGTTTTTAAAATGGTTTGAAGTGTTTGGTGTTACCGTGGCTCTTCCAGCTCGGGTACCAAGAAGTTTTCCACCCAGCTCGCGTCTCTCTCACTGTAGGACACAAAGGCATCATAAGACAGCAGTCCTTCGGAGTCTTCTCCACCTCTGTGTCGGCGCCTTCGCCGGGAACTGTGCTTGGCCCTCAGCCACGCCCACGTCATCTTAATGTACCAGATGGCATGGAGGCGCCACAGCAGGATACACACTGCAAACACTACGAACAGCACCACCCCACAGATCACGGACACAAACATGTCCTGGTGGCACTCAGCCACAGAGAGGTGGACTCGACCCACTGGTTCCTCCTGCAGGTAGAGAGGAGAGTCGCAGGCGTAGCTCTCCTCTCCATCCGTTAATTGCACGCCTTCGCCTCCTTTAATGGCTGACTGCAGGAAGTCGACGAAGTCACAGGTGCAGTCGAATTTGTTCTGGCCCACCTGCAGGTCCTGCAGTTGTTTGTATGACAGGAGGTCTGAACGGGTGAACGTGTTCAAGGTGTTTGACTGTGAAAGAAAAAGAAAGGGTCACAAAGGAAGGAAGGTGGCAAAGGAAGGACAACAGAGTGCAATAACTTGTCAAACCACCAAAAATTGTGAATGCTGCAGATTGTAAGTTACACCCACACCAGTTTCGGTATGAGGAGTAGCCACGTGCTCGATGTGACGGCAGCTGTTGAAAATATGTACATCTTTGTAAAGAACCTTCAATTTTATTGCAGTTACAGTTTAAGAGCACTCATGGTCCCCGGGAAACTTGGTCACGTGTTTACCTGATAGACCTGTTGCTCTGAAATGGTTTTGATTCTGTCAGAATTGTTAAGAACTTAAATCTTCTGCTGAAATAGTTGTAAGTCGTTGTTTAAAGCGTGCACACTCTCTGGGTGGCTGGGGGAGAACTTCTGTTGCCAACATGCATCCACATGTTTTAAATGACATTGGACACAAAATGCCGAAACTGAAAACCTGCATGATTGAGCGATTGGTCCTTACCTGTACTGTCAGTGTTTGCAGGTTGGGGAACAGCAGCCCAGGGGGCAGCCTCAGTAACTTGTTCCCAGAGAGGTAGAGCTCTCTCAGCACAGGCAGGAACAACATAAAGCTTTTGAGATTATTGTTGTTCAGATCCAACACCTGCTCACGATAAAGCACAAAGTGAAAGTGTTTTTAGTTGTCAGGTCTGTCAGGAGAACTGCTCCATGGTCCACTCTCAGTACCTCCAGAGTTCCAGGTAGACAGGGTGTGACGGCTGTGAGTTTGGTGCTGGAGATGTTGAGGAAGCGCAGGGTGGAGGGCCAGGAGCAGCTGGAGGGCATGGTGCTGTATCCAGTCCTGCTGATGTCCAGGTGGGTCAGTTTGGAGAGCTTTGTTACCTGCCGGCTCACTGTGGAAAAAGACTGGACAACAGAGGCAGAAAAGTCTTCAGGCAGCAGGTAATAACCTGATTATTTCTTTTCAAATTGTTTTTTGTTGGAACACCAGAGCAGGATTATGGCTAGAAGATACTATTCATTTATGTGGTGTATTTATTTAGGGGGCACATTAACATTTATATTTATTACGTGTTATATGTGGGTGTTGTTTCATGTGGGAAACCATGCATAGGTACTTGAGCATTTCAGTATGTTTCTGCAAAAAGTTTGTCCGCAAACAAAATGACAAAAAGAACTAGTAACTACTAAAAGAAAGATTTGGACTAATGAAACGGACTTGAGTTGTGAAAGCGCCCAAAGTGGTACAAATGAACAATAAGATGTTTTTCTGTTAAGTTTCATGAAGGCACCTTCAGAGCGTTTCCACTGAGGTTTAAAACTCTGAGGTCCTTCAGCGAGCCGTCCCCGTTGCAGAGTGTCTCCACCAGAGTCAGATCAGTCAGCAGGTTGTCGGACATGTCCAGGTACTGCAGGTTCAACAGCAGACGGGACGTCTTACAGGGCATCACGAACACCTGAGGGTAGAAGGTCTGACTTTAAAACCGCACCTCTAATTTTATTCAAATCCTTTACTGGCTTTATTTAGCTATGTATAGGTTTAATAAAGGTACTTGTGACATATGTTGTTTCTCACCTGACTGTTGATGATGGACACCTTTCTGGGGTAGTTCAGCAGAAACCCCAGCTCCAGAAACGAGACAAACTTATAGACATTCAGCACCACGATGTTTCTTAAAAAGAACTCGTCGAAACTTTTATGGTCTGTCCATCTGGCTCGCTCCCATCTAACACAACCGAGAAACAACAAGCCACGACTTAAAGCATGCAGTCTGACCAGATAGCTTTACATAGTGAAATGATAAATTGTGAAATTTTATGTTATGTTTTTCAGATGACTATGGTTTTATCGTGAATGCGAGCATCTACAACTTTAGTCAGACTGTGTTTGAACTGTGTTTTGGTAAGCAGTTTAAGGCGCTACCTTAGATATCCATGACAAAATCACTTCACTATCTACAATAATGAAGACTGGAGTTATTAATTAACGGTTCTCTTTCAAGAAGCAATCAACTCATCAGTATGAATCAAATCAATCACTTTGTATTTTCGGCCGAAAAAGTAGAACAAAATTTGTCTCAATGTGGGGTTTTTTTTTGCTAAAAGTTGTAAAATGCTGTGTTAAAAAGTTTATAATTCCACAAAAATGTGAACAAGTTCCTACTCTCCCTCGCCCGTCAGCGTGACACCGTCCATGTGCAAAGAGGTGAGCGGCACGCCGTCCAACACCACCAGGAGGTTAACGATGGCCTCATCGGACACGGAAAGGTTGCGGAAAGCCAGTTTACTGAAAAATGACATGACACAGGAGCGACGGGTTATAATGATGTCTCACATTATTAATCCAATGTTTTTCTGGTTTCGAATGGCAGGACGACGTTGGATACTGGAACCTAAAAATGAGAAAAGGTTGTGGACAGACCTGACCCTCCTCCTGGCCGGCTCTCTGAACGGCTGAACAGACTCATTCCCAATCAGATGGATGTCTTCCAGGAGGATCGGCGTCTCCGGGTACGACACGTCCGCGAGAACCGCCGAAGCGAGGGCAGTGTTTGTTAAAAATGGACTGTGGAGGTTTAAGGTGACATGACCCAGCGGCCAAATGTCGCCTAAAGCACCAGGCTCGTGTCTGAAAGGAGAAAACGTGTTGTTGCCATTGTTTTTGTGCTCATGTCATGTGGGACCAGGCTGATACTGACACAAGCTTTCTACCTCCTGAGGTTGTTGGCGTGCACAGTGAGCTCCTCCAGCTGAGTGACTCCAGACAGATCTGCTCTCTTTATCTCCTCCAGAGCAGGACCTCCAAACCCCAGCCTCCTCAGCCTGATCAGCCCCCGAAATAATGCTCTCGGACCCAGGCAGCTAAAAGGCACAAGACGCACAGAGTATGTGGACACCTGGAAGTTTAATGGCTTCTGTTTTGTCTTTGTAACCTGAGGATTTTACCTGTACGGGTTGTCGAGCAGGTTGAGCTCCTCCAGAGCTCCGAGCTTGCTGAACCATTTGTGGTTGAGCGCGGTCAGCTGGTTGTCAGACAGATCGAGTTCTTTCAGACTTGACAGGGAGTCGAACGCTGACGAGTCGATCACAGCTAGTCCGTTTCCTAAAGGACAGTCACATATGGAAACATCAAACATTCCAACAGGATTTAGGGGGTCAACCTTTGGACGATTTCAATCTCATGCACTCTGCACATTAACATATCTTTTTGTTGTGTTTTTACAGATGAAGCTGAATCGAGCTGTACCGCGGAGACTCAGAGCCCGGAGCCTGGCGTGTCCGCTCAGATCGGCCCCGCTCACGGCGCTGATGTTGTTGAAGGAGAGGTCCAGAGTCAGGGCGCGGTCCGTCACGGCGGGAACCCGGGCGAACCCTCTCCGGGAGCAGTTACAGGACAGCCGCAGGTCACAGCGCGTACAGGAAGGCCGCTCGCCGCCGGACATGTGACCCCAGCAGACGGAGAGCGACAGGAGGACGAGGGGAAGGTCAGTCGGACGTCCCATACTGTAGGAAGACAGACAGAAAAGTGAAAGACGCTCAGGGAGGAACTGAGACTTGATAAAAGAGGAAGTAACAACACGATGCACCAATAGATGCTCGTCTCTAAAAGTAGAAAGGGACAGACTGTAGTCAGCACAGCCACCAGGTCATGTGTCAACAGAGTTAGAAGAAATAATGAAAAAATAAAAATAATTTTCACCACAAAATGTATTTCAATTTAAAATGCCGCTATGATCAAGTTCTTTCACACCAAACTGGGAAAGAAACATCTCTTTATACGTCCCTCGCTTTCATATCAAAACACAGAACTTAAAAGCTTTTATGACAAAAATAAGTTAGCTTTAGCTTTTTAAAACTTAAGCTAAATACAAACGTGTTTTTACATGCAGGGACTCCTAAATGTTGTAAATGTAGCACTACAACTATGAGGTAAAAATAATATTAACTTTTGTGATCTCATAATTATGATTTTTTTTAAAATCTTTTTTCGACTTAATATGGGCAGAAAAGAAAAGAAAAAAGCAGATTTTTATTTCTATAACTGGTGGAAATGGGCTTCCATAGCTTTCTGCTTGAATTGTGACCTTGATAATTATTTCTGGATTCCTGTTTTTAGCAGAAAATATGCAACATGTTGCGATAGTTGTGACCCTCAAATTGAAGTTTAATAGACCAGAATAATCCTGATCATCATAAAACTGAGGCTGGTTTGTGTGGAAACCCCCCACATAGTTCTATAGAAAAGGTCTTCCTGTCATTAAATCAGTTACACAACTGAGCATCTACTGGTGTCACACCTGCTGTGATAAAGTTTCAGCTGAGCTTACCTGATTTTGCAGAGCAGATTCCTGATATCGATGGAAAGAAACGTTTAAAGTGAGAAAGAATAAAAAGATAAATGTGATGCTTCAGAGTTTATCGGCTGTTAGGAGAGGAAGTAACACTCAGAGTGTGAAAGAGGTTGTGCTCCTTCCGGGTGAAACCTGATCTGAGTGTGAGTCTGTAACAATATTTGAGTGGATGATTATGTGTGAACGGACATTTGCACATTTTCAGACTTGCTGAGCACGTACGGTAAAAGTATAAATGTTTAAAGAAATGACATTAACGACTTCCTACACACAAGTAAAGACTAAATCTTTGCACTTGGCTTTGCAGAAACATTGTCCTGGTGTGTTGTTATTATCTTTATGAGGTTCCTGTTCCATGATATACAGTGATCAGTATATTAACTGGACCATGACCACAACCACTTCCTCTCTGGCTCTGCCCGACACTTCCCCTTTCACAAAGTCTTCACATGCTGCTAATCTGACCATTATTATAAGATAGTTTGCTGTTGGTTCTCAAGTTGGCCTCTAAAATGTCATAAAAAGGTAAAAAATCGAAGGCTTTGGAGAGAGTTCGGCAGCACTGTCGCTCTGTTTGTCGCACCACTTTCGTCCAGACTTAAAACATTTTAACACCCAATGTTTCCTTATCTTGGAAGACTTAGACTCACACACTTCGACCCCAAGAAAATGTTGCGTTTATTAAGTAATTTCACCTCTTTTTGGACCATTATTTCCTCTGGGTCTTTGTACAGAAAGGGTTCGACGACAACTATTACAAAAAGTCATTCAGATAGTTGATTTTATATTTTTTTTTGTTAATTTTGAACACATCTTCACAGCTAACAACAGAAGAGATAATTTTCCAATCACACCAACATGACAGCTCAGTTTCTAACAGCGGTTCATCTTTAAAAAGTGTTCTAGTTATGACCACATGATGCTACGTCATCAACCAACTGTGACACAAACTGGTTATTTACTGAAACAGTTGTTAAAATGTATTAATTAACAGTGGTTTTCTTGTATTTATCCTCTGTTTAACATGTACTTTGTTGCTCTTTATACCTGATTTATCACAGTCATCCCTTCTATGGCCACTAGAGGTCGACACTTAACAATGAACAGGTTGAAACACATCTTGTTTCAGTTAATATGTCCTCACGTACTCACAATTTTTAGGGATTTATTTCAGACCTTTATAAGAATTTGTAAGTTGCTCATAATAAATCACACACACAAAGACATTATACACACAGTAAAGATGCTTTATTTGCATGGTCAAAATGTGCACTAACACAGACGTATACAGTGATGTGCACTAATGTGGGTTCAGTGTGATGGGTTCACACCATCAAGATGAATGTTTGGCAGGATTCTGATTAGTGTGAGACCAAAAGTTGTGTTTTTGAATCTAACTGTCTGTTTTAAACCCTCGTAGTGAGGACGTGTTAGCGTTGTGAGGACCTATTAGAAGGTTAGAACTTGGTTTCTAAGGTTAATGTCGGGGTTCAGACACGGCAGTTAAAGGTGCTGTAAATGGCATTCAGACCATCCCCAACATTTAGTTTTACATTTTTAGTAAAACTGCAACAAAATAGGACTGAAATTGTGTCCCCATGTTTGAGAAAAGCACCTGCAGAATCAGCCATTAGTCATGATAATGAAAACCCTGCATTCCTCGTGTGACTCATCTTCATTGCTGCCATTTATTTAGAAATGTCCCTTGTGTTTCCTCAGCAGCGTGCCGGTCTTCCCGCCCGGTGCAGGTACAGCAGCGGCAGCACCAGGCTGCTGGGCAGGTTGAACCAGGACATGCACACCAGCACCACACAGCTGACTCGGCTGTGCAGCCGCGGCGCGCTGTACAGACTGACGGCAACAAGGAAGCCAGCAAACCACAGGCAGAGCACTCCCAGGACGGCTGTGATGGTGTGGAAGGCCTTCTGCTTGGACGGGTCCGCCTGCTTCCTCTCCCCCCCCGGCCCGGGACGCATCAGGACACAGAGGGTGGAAAGGCTGCAGAAGGACACGACCGCCAAGGAGACGACCAGAGAGCAGAAGAGGGGGATGATGGGTAATCTGGGTGTGTACAGAGCCGTCAAACCCGTCAGTCCACAGCTCAGCAGCCAAACACACCCGATGCTGATGTTCCTGATCCGGACCCCGCGGGACGTCTTCAGCCCCCTGTAGGTGATGGGGTGAACCACGGCCAGGTAGCGCTCCACACAGGTCAGCACGTTAAACATGGTCTCTCCATAGAAAATCAGAGAATAAACATAGAGTCCCACTTCTCTCATCTGCAGGATGTTCGCAATCGTGCCATAAAGGTGGAAAAAGCTCCCCAGACACCAGAGCAGCTGCATGGAGGCCATGTGGAAGGTGAAGACGTCGGAGTGGCTCGGCGGTTTGTGAGAGCGCCGCTGGCCGAGGTAGAGGACGAGGGCGCAGCAGGGCACGGTGAGGATGACTCTCATCACCGTGTAGGCAACGTTGATGTCCACTTCAGCTCGAGAGGTCAAGCACTGGTATGTAAGGAGGCTGCTGGAGTTGGAGGAAGAGGAGTTAGCTGCCATCTGTAAGGGAGGAGACAAAGAATTAAAGGGACGGGGTGTAGAGCAGATCAAATAAGTTATATTTCATCTTTTTAAGGTCACAATGAGTTAAAGATGCTACAAAAGCAATGTAAAGATCCAAAATACAATATTACTCTTCAAAAACGTTTAAATGTCCCATCGACAAACGGCCAGCAGGGGGCGACTTCACTGCTTCAAAAAGAAGTTAGTTTACGAAAAGGAGGCTGCTTCTCACCTATGACCTCGGTTAACATTCTCATAAATATTTTATGGTCTCAGTCTTTTATAATAAAGCAAAATGTTTATTTTGTAAATTATGGTCCATTTAGGCTAAATAAGGGTAAACTGTTTAACATTTAAATAGCCCCGGACTTTTATTTTGGTGTTTTTTTGCATTTTAATCTGATTGTGTAGAAATCTATGAGAAATTGACCCTACTTCTCACTTGTTTTGTGAGCTCAGTAATGATTCTCATAAAGACTTTATGGTCTCAATCGTTAGTTTCAAGTCTTCTTCAATACAGCCTGATGTGGTTTTGTATATTTTGGCCTGTTAAGAGAAAAACACGGCCATGTGTGAGGTGTTAAGCACTTTCACAGTTTGTTTTTTACTTCATCAAAGTCACATTTTGAAAAAAAAAGTTTTTAAGCATATATCATAAAGTTTTCAAAACCAAAAAACAGATAAATCAGCATGTAAACGACACATTTCTGGTCTTATTTTGAAACAAGCACACATGTTCAATATTGTCTGAACAATCAAACGAGTCCATTCAGAGATGTCTGACTTTCTAATGCACACAATTATAAAACATAGTTAGAGAAAATATTACTGTAAATGTTATATTAATGCTTTTAAGCCGATATTATCAGAAAGAAGAGACCAATATTAGGTGTTTTTTGTGTTTGAGTTGTGAAAGAACACCTACCTTGTCAATAGTGTTTCTAAAGTTCTTGTCTCCAGACTCGGTGAGTGCTGACACCGGGCGGTCTAACAGTGACTTAATAAGTTCATTTTGAGTGATATGAGTAAAAGATGGAGGGTGGAATCAGAGGAGGAGGAGTTCACTGTCATAACTTCAAATGTTGAAAACATGGTTTGCTTTCTGAAAACACAGGTGCTCTGATTTGAATGAGCTGCAGTTTAAGTTTCAGCTCATTTGAATCGTAGGCGGTGCGATGCAGTAACATCAAACTAAGCAAATGATGTTTGTGACATTCTAGACTGCATTGGGATTGTTTAGATGTCCTCGTGTGATATTGTTGCATTTTAATATTTAATCCTTGCATCCTCAAATGTCTGCCTCAGCATTGCTACCTCCGATATTTGACCTTTTCAGTTTATTTTACTACTTCTGTTCGGTCAGACATCGTCACCCCTGAATCTCTTCTCTTTCTGTTTCCTGCTCGTTTTCATAGTTTGGTCGTTAAAAGTTGTTTCCCTCTGAGTTTCTGCCGACTAACATTGACATTTACAAACATACGTCTGTCTGTTATACACAAAAATCCACCATGAGACACCATGCTGTGATTTGGTTTCAAAGACTTTAGATATTTTAGAGATTATGGTATTTTCGGTGATTGGATGTGTTGTGAAAGAATGAAGTTCAGCCCCTCATACTGCTTAAGGTGACGCATTAAAACCACTTTGTTAACCTGATCACTTTACGGATTACTGGGTCAATGGGATGTCTGACCAATGGGATGGTACCAATGCTATTGTCTACAGAGGGCACAATGTAAGACTAGAGCAAATCCAGACAAATCTAGACTTGGAATGGAATATTTGGTTCAAAATTAGCTAAAGATTAAAAAAAATTTGAGGCTTTCAGTAGTCCAACGTTTTTGACGCAAATTGACGCAATCCAGGGCTAATCCACTGTAGCGTCATTTAAATTATTCTAAAATTAAATTCAACAGTCCCTGTGAAATTACTGACTGCTACAGTTTGAACAACTCTTAATTTTGCCACCTGATGGAGCCAAACTCCACCAGTTAGGAAATCACTGTGCAGCTATACATTTCACTCAATTGGAGAACAAATTCAAGCACTTTTCAAGCATTTTCAAGGTTGTCCAGCACCTACAGTTGTTTTTAATTAATTAGTGTGACACATTATTGCATTGTCACATTAAATTCGATCTTATTGTCTTTCAATAAACCCAAATTTTATTTAATAATTAAAAACATGTGCTACATGTTTGTTAGTAGGTAAGATCTGATATCTGACATGAATGATGCTTCTGCTGTTAGAGCCGATTCTTTGTTCTATACTATAAAAAACTATAATAATAAAAAATAAATATAATTAAAAAAAATAATGATATTCATTCGAGTTACTGATGTTAGTGTGCAGACTAAAAACGACTGTATTTCATGTATAATTCCAGCAGTTTTAAGCACAAACAAACATTCACTTTTAATGCAGTGGAGCAAAAGTAGAAATCTTATTGCATGAGTATATATTTCCCTGAACTTTACTCTGTTTGTTGTTGTGAAATGCTATGCTAACAATGACTCATCATCAGCAGAGCCGCAGTAACAAACCTGGCTCTGTCTGAAGCTCGTGGATTTAAAGCAGAGCAGATCATCTCTGTTTACTCTTATTTTCTTTCAGACTTTTGTAGTCATGGTTAGTTTTGGGTTACATCATTGTTCATGTCATTGTTCCCCATGTGTCTCCGTGTCTACGCTTCCCACCCTGTCTCGTCTGTCTTTCAGGTTACAAAAGAGACATTTAAATCACATTGTGTTATACATCTAGTTTATTTTTGGTTGGACTATATAGTTTATTATATTATGAATTATTCTTTTTGAAAGTATCACACTTAAACTGTTGCTAAAAATACCTTTTATTTATTGTGGAAAGAAACTGTAAAAACAGGCATTATCATTGAAATTTTAACTTTCTGATGGTCCCTGAACATATCATTGCTTACGGAAGTTTCTGTGACAAAAAGTGACCAAAACAAATGTTAAATGTGTCTGTTAGTGTCAGAGTCTCTTTCTTCTTCATGTGTCCTTTAAAATCAAACCAGATCCTGTTAGAAACATTAAATT
>CAFUXE010000507.1:0-22101 GCA_903364295.1 Serranus cabrilla
TACATATTAGAGCCTAATCGATCCAGAAATGACATAAAAACACCATGTTAAAAATGGCCAAATTTTCTAAAAGCATGTCGTTTTCTTTTTTTTCCCGAGAATTTTCAACGTTTTTCAAAATGCACCAAATTCGCAGGATAGCTTTATTAGAGTCTGTTGATGCGTGTCAGGGTGAACCTTTTTGAAAAAGGACAGAAAAACACCATATTATGAGGTGTTTTTGTCAAAGTGGTCAAACTTTAAAATTCCTTAAAACGCCTAAAAATGCTTAAAATGTCCCAATTTCAGTGTGTTGATCCATATCAGAGCCTAATCTATCCAGAAATGACAGCAATACACCATGTTGTGAAATGGCCAAATTTGAAAAAAGTCATGTCGTTTTGTTTTTTTTTCGCAAATGTACAAAAAAATTTAAAATGCATCAAATTCGCAGGATTGCTTCATTAGAGTCTGTTGACACAGGCCAGGGTGAAACCTTTTGAAAAAGGACAGAAAAACACCATATTACGACGTTTTTTTTCAAAACAGGTCAAATTTTTTTAATTCCTTAAAACGCCCCAAAATGCTTAAAATTGCCCAATTACAGTCTGTTGATACATATTAGAGCATAATACATTCAGAAATGACAGAAAAACAGAATACCCCCATTAGACCCTGAAACACTGACCAATCAGAGCAGGCTGGGATTTTTGGGTAAGGGGGCTTAGAGAGATGTGATTTGTGATCCTCTCTAAGTATCAAACACGGATCACATGCTTTATCTCAGTACATGCATTTACTAGCACATAACAAACTGTTGTAAAATAATAATCATGTCTCCACACTGAGTAGAAATGGGAAGATGTTGTGATGTTTAAGCCATGCGAGTCATGAGTTCTTCAAGAGCCTTCTCGCGGTGATTCTCATGAACAAGCAGCACTTCTTTGATTGCACTTTGCTGGAAGCCCATCTCATTAAACTGAGTGAGGAGACGCAGGAACTCAGCAGCCTGAAATAGAGTTTAAAGTCGTTAATAATACATATCAAGGTGTTGCTTTCTGTAACCTTTTAGGCAAATTGACTCTGAGAAGCAGGAGTTACCTTGCTCTCACAGTTCTGAAACATCTCCAAGGCCTCCTCTACCTGTGCTTCATCATAACCCAGCTCACACAGGCGGTCACTGGCTACCAGGTACTTTAGGATCTGATGATAAGGATGCAAAAGGTTCGTAAGGTTTTAAAATAAATGTGCTTAAATTCTAGTGCATTACAGAGACCTGTTGTTAACTCAACTCTTGGTTGACAAGTTGTGAGCCCACATATGGGTGAAATTAAGGATCTGTTGTTGTTGGTGTATTTCCTCTGCTAACTTGTTTTAATCACCCAAAAAAGGGCAAATTTCCACCAGTAAAATGAAAGACTAAGATCAGAACATCGGCATCTGATTAAATAAAAGATCCTTTAATACAGATTACAATGGCGGGATCAGATTTTGCATGCACTTCTTGTCAGGTGTTTTCAAAATGAAATGTTAGAAAACATTTGAAATTGAATGTTTGTGATTAGCTCAAGAATGAAGTTTTCCTTTATATGTTGAAAATATTCACCTACTTCTTAAGCTAAAGAAGTAGGTGAATTAAAAAAATTATAGCTTATTTGACAAAAGCTCTTGGATCAGCTTGAAAATGCTAAAAACAGGGCTGTTTTTCTGACACCATGAAAAGTTTACTTTTTAGAAATACATGGACAACAATGCTAAAACATATGATGAGCTTACAGAATATGATGCATTGCTGTAGATTTAACTACCCAGCAATATATACAGGATTAATACCATGTAAAAATATCTACTGCAGTAAAAATGCAGCATACACATGATCGCACAGTAATAATCCTAAAATACAGTAGAAAATGATAAGAAATAATGACATGGTATTGGGAAATAATGAGAATCTCTGAGAAGAAAAAATGTTTAGGATTTAAAAATGATGCAAAACTTGCATGTTTGATGGTTTATTGTAATGTGTGTGTTTTCTTTATTCAACTATCAAGCCTGCTCCTACCGAAGGCAGCTCTAAAGTATTTCATTTCTGCATTATCAGGGGTTATAAAACATGACAGACACATACCTTCTCTGGGCTGTGATAGCCCGTCTTCTGCAGAGCCAGAATAGCTGTGCGTAAAGGGTAACCCTTCTCTGTGATGGTTTCCAGTAGCTCCCTCTCTTCCTGGCTGAGTGCTGACAACAACTCTGCTGCTGAGTCAAAGAAAACCCCACGAGAGCCGCCGGTCCTCAGGGCCTGATGGCAGGGAAAGATAGAAATAGTTGGAAAAAGACACCAGGAAGACAAGAAAGGGCACTGACGAATAGATGAATAAAAACCTTCTGTCTTTGGTTTTTGACGACGGGCCCTGCGGAGGAGGGTCTTTGCTTCTGCAGCCTGGGTGGAGAGAGAGCAGGCGGGGTGTTCTGGGAGTACTTCCTGCTCACAGAGCCCAGTGAGCGCTGCCTCTTCTTGCTGGTCTTCTGCCCGTGAGGGAGCGGGCTGGCCTGCTGGGACCTGTGCTGCTCCAGTGCTCGCAGAGGCTGCCTGCTGTCCTGGAGAGAAGGTAAAGAGCCCCTGTGGCCCCTGAGGCTCTGAGGCGACGCCGGCTTACACACGTGAGTGGAAGGACAGAGGTGCATGTCCTTCACTCTGGATACTGGGTCTTTGGGTGCAGCGCTCCGGGGCCGCTCTCTGCTCTTGATGGAGCGAGGTGCATCCTCAGTGCAGGAGGCCTCATTGTCCTCATAGTAACCGTCCTCATCGTCAGAGTCGGATATGAGGAACTTGACGGTGCGGTGGTGCAGCCAGCGGGAGTCTGCAGAGTTCAGGCTGTGGCTGCGGGGCCGGGGGATCAGGACCCAGGTGTCACTGTTCCTGCGGCTGGTCCTGCGGCTGTCCTGGGGGCTGCTGAACATCAGCCAGTAGGGGGGGCAGGATGCGGCCTGGCAGACTCGCTGCCTCCCAGTTAAGATCCATTTCTCCAGGTTGAATTCATACTGCAGGAAAAACAAGCAAAACAGTATTTCAGCAGCAGACTTTGACTCGTCATAGTAAGTATTAATGATAACATTAAAGGAATACTTCAACCTCAAAATGAGCCTGTCTTACCTTGAATTATTGAAGAAATTATTTGGTTTTCCTTTAATGTTATTATTCACACCTGTGCTTTTCCCTCTGTCACATGCTAATATAATGCCTTACATCATAACACTCCTATGAGGGTAACAGCAACCATCAAATGTAAGAAAATGCATCAAAATCCTGCAGTACAACATCAAAAAAATGCACTTAGGTATAAATTATACACTGATATACTTATTGTTTTTTTGTTTCTTTTTGGGGAGTGACAAAGCTAATGTAGTTCTGTTCTTCAGTGGAGGAAGTATTTGGATCATTTACTCAAATAAAAGTACTAATACCACACTGTAAAAATATTCTACTTAAAAACTGAAAATGGCCTTTTTACTTTTATGTGCTGCAGAGTCATTTATTTTTTATTAAAGAACATCCTATTTGATAAACTATTTGTGTATTTTTTTTATGTAAAACAAATCTAAATGTGTAAAGTAACTACTAACTACTGCTGTCAGATAAAGAGTAAAGTAAAAAGTACAATATTTCCCTCTGAAATGTAGAACAAAAGTCTCTTCCCCAACAATGGAAATTTGGACACGAATTGGGACCCATTTACTTTGTTTCCCATCAATTTAACAGATGAATAAACTATAGGAGAGGAAAACAAAACTCTAGTCTTGAACCGAAATTGCAAGAATGAAAATGTGAGTGTTGACCTCAGTGTCTCGTAGTATCTGATGGTAGTCTGGTACGATGATGTCTGGAGCCGCCACAAGCTGCACTTCCTCCTCCAGTGGACCCAGCAGGGTCTGAAACGGGACGTCCTCCAGAGCGTTCATTTCCAAATAACCTGCAGCAGAAGAAACACAGAGAGTTCCTCAGTTAAAGTTATTGAACCAGAATGTGTTTTTGTTTTTTTGTTGTTGTAAATGGAATTGAAACTTACCTCTGTCAGGTGTTCTCTCTCCGGTCCTCAGCCTTCGAAGTTGTGATGGATGTTTGGAGTAAATGACTCACACAAAGACATCATCTCACGCGATAAGCCTCTTCATCACTAAGCCTCTGACATCATCTGAGCAGTTGTTTACCAATACTACCACCAAAACCTGCTGTAGTCCCACCTGCACAGGTACACTGGAATATTTAAACACAATATATACACAAAAACATATCTTATAGTAATACTGGAATTATTGAAAAAATAGCACAAATCATGTATTTGTAATTATGCCACAATGTACTCAGAATACATTAAAATTATATATATATATATTAATTTTCACCTACATATTATAATGTTTCATCTATATTCAAAGCTACGTTCCAGACAGCAGGACTTTGTACTTTCAATCTGGACTTGTAAGGGGATTAGGGAATGCTGAGGTGTTGAAAAACGGAACAGCACAATACTTTCCAGAGATTAGCCGATTACATAAAGGTGACAGCGCTGCAGAGTGGAACAACACTGATGTCCATCAGATTAATTTATTACATTTTTATCAATCATTACTTGAATTCAAGTCCCATGCTAGGATTATTATTGCTCTATTTAGTGGTTTTAAATTAATTTGTTTTTTATATATATACCCTTTTAATATTGTAGTTAAAACAATCAGTTTATTTAGCCTCTTCTCTGTATATTCTCTATTTTATTACAGCTCCTTGGCGGAAAAAAAAGATTTTAAAACTTTGCTATAAACAACCAAATTGTACAGAAAGGAGACAAATTTAAAGGTAAACACAACAAATGTGTCACTTGTTTGTAAGCAGACATGGCATCCTGTATAACCAAAGGTTTAAGTGGTTTGAAGCACCTGAAGTCATTTATATTGTAGTTAAAATTTAAAGGTAAAGAACAGATTAAAATTCTGTACAGAGATTTACATTTTATTTATATATTTTAAACAATCACAATACATTTAAGATTCACAAACGTCGGGAGGTTACATGTTCTGTAACAGACCTCAGAAAACAGAAAAGCAGTTCTGAAACTTAACTGAAAGAAAAGGAAACTTAAAAGCAAAGGAAGATCTAGTTTAATCTCGTTTTATAGCACAAACAGCATTTTAAAGAGTACAGCAGCGTGGTTCAGTTCAGTCAGAGAGCATTTACTTGATTATAGGTGTGTGTACTGATACCATTTAGTAACAGGATATTACATCACTAACGGTGAGGTGAGTTTCCAACGCTGGGGTTTGCACAAAGAAATGAAAATACCTGTGCTGTTCTGAGGGGCGTCTGACAGAGCAGGTTTAAAGCGGCATCCAGCCAACAGAGAGAGATTATCCGGTTCTGATTAAATCTGGACAATGAAGCTTGAATGTCAGATGTAGAGACAAGACTCACTCATGTGCTTTACGTTGGTTAAAATCCAAAAATGAAACTTCAGGGTATACTTCACTAATACTTTACCTGGCGTACCTGCTAATCCTGCTTTGAGAGACAGTTGTGTCATAAAGAGGTCTGTCAGTAAACACAGATACATTCCCTAAAGAGTGGGCTACGAGAGGGAGAAAACATTGAAAAATAACCATTCTGGCTGTTTAAAAGGTCACCATTATTTCCACCTGCTTTGTTTAGTGTGCTGGTGCGTTACACTCCACAACGTGTTCTCCTAATTAGAGCTCATGTCATACAAACGGCTTACAAATGCTACCTTAGCAGCATAGCTCAACGGTTACAGCCCAGTTTTACTGTGAGCACCATTATCACAATGGTGGTAAAGAAGAAAACATCAAAATATTGATGTGCTCATGGAATATTATGCCCTTAGGATATAAGGCATCACTTGACAGGGTAACATGACATCTACACTTTTCAGCTCCGCTTCTTTTCAAGTGTACAGTGTGATCCCATAATTTGCTTCCCTTGCCATTCTTGCCCATCACCACAAACAGAGAAAACAAATAAACTAGCTACAAATCCTTTTATGAATAAAATTGCATTATCTTTATATAGATAAAAATGTTAACAATCCCCAGAGATTGAAATATTTTATAAAGGTCCATCCTGCGAGTGCACGGCTAGATAATTAACATCTGATGCACGGGACCAAAGGTTGTTGCACTCTCTTTACTTGTTCATCATGAAAACACTCTATAGTAAAACCCAGAGTTGGTATCCAGAGGTTCATAGTGATCTAATGAAATCAGAGACTGTCCTTAGGTGAAATGAGTGACGTGTGGTTCAGTTGTTAGCAGCGTCCGCCTGCCGAGGCCAGTTCTCCTCCTCGATGCCTGAGTCATATTCCTCTTCTGCAGACTCCTTGGCTGGAGCTCTGAAATGGAAATGGGAACTTCAGTTCAGGTTTCAAACTACACAACACGGAGACTCAGAGAGCTGCAGGAATCTGATCTCCGACATGATACACATGTAGCAGCAGGGAGATACTGACCTGATATATCTGGGTTGTGACTTTCCTTGGACAATTTCTTTGTTCAGCTCAACAGCCATGATGTCAGAGTGTGGCACCTCGAACATGGGCTCCAGGAGAAGCTTTTCCTGTTAAATAATGAGGACATGTTCAATGATTCTGTTCTCTAAACATTTTACAAAATGTTTGATACTAGGGCTTTTAAAAGCTCCAAGATGACAGCATGTTAAGACAAATACATTTTAACATCACTTATTGTTTTGATGCATAAAAGTAGGTTGTGTTATTATTATTCTTTGGTGAGAGTCTGAAGGCAACAAGCTAGAAATTGATTAAAAAAGGGGATTCTGAGCTGATGTTCAGCTACAAAGTCCTGCAACAAGGACGCAATTATTTGCAAACTGTAGATATATTAGCATAAGATGAGCATATTCGTCCACTCATGTTAAAAAGAGTATGAAATATTGAAAAATATCCCTTTAAAGTACATTTTGAACCAATAAAAATTGATTAATTAGCAATTAAAACATTTAATTGACTGACAGCCCTTTTTGATACCCTTGGAAACATCACGTACCATGATAGATCTGAGCCCACGAGCTCCAGTTTTTCTCTCCAGAGCCATCCTGGCGATGGCCCTCAGGGCATCTGGAGTCACGTTGAGTTCACACTGAAACAAAAAAACATTGCAGCTAAATTAACATTATAAATGTCCTTTAATTCAGGTATAAACAAGATAAACCTCTGAGATGCATTTCTAACAAACATGTTATTTCCCTTCAGATCTGTTACTGTAAAAAGGGGCTGTTGTTGTTTCAGACAGTGAGATAATAATCCAGGAAGGGAAGTTGGAATAGAAGATCTACGAGTCTGAAAGCTTATTAAACGCCAAAACACAGCATATTGATTAAAAATACTGAAAACTGGATTTTACAACCCTGGAAAGCTATCACACTTTGGTTGAATAGATTGCAAGTTAAACATCCAAACAACATAGTTGACATTACAAAGTAAGCTACCAGGAATGTGCACTGGCGGGTATTTGACGAGATGACTGAGCTGTGGCAACAGTTGAGCCCGAGCCCCACTGAGTAAAAAGTCTCATTCAAATAACGAGGGGGCTGTTTGTTTAACCGAGCTGCTGCCACGGACACAGCTTAACACGGGACTGTAGTACCCTCTATGAGCCCTTACTTTGTCCATGCTGAACAGAGCCTGGTACTGGGGCACGACAGCGTTGCGAGGTTCAGTCAAGATTCGGACTAGCGTTTCTTCATCCAGACTGTGCAGAGGTACGACCACAGGAAGACGACCAACAAACTCCGGGATCATTCCAAACTCAATCAGGTCCCTGGCCTCCACGTGCTTCAGCAGCCGGTCCTTCTCCTCGATCTCTGCCACTGTGTCCGTCTCACCGCTGGTGTTGGCCAAGTCTGCGGCAGCCGCAGCACGGCGCCCTTTCCCCAAGTTGGAGGGAGTTCCAAAACCCAAATACTGAAGAGACATGAAACACGAGCATCCAGTTTAGAAGCAGGAATGATGACAAACAGGAGTCCCGGCTAAATGTCTGCTGACAGTCAGAACTCACAAGCCGTGTTAGATTTACCTTTTCATTCTTTCTTCTGCTGATGATTCTGTCGAGTCCGTTGAAGGCACCGGATGCAACAAACAGAATGTTTGTCGTGTCTACCTGCACTGTTTCTCCTCTCAGTTTCCTGGAGTTTTTCTCAGGAACATTGACGATTGTGCCCTCCAAGAGTTTAAGCAACCCCTGATAGAGAGGAAGTAAGATATAAAACACAAAATTAGGTCAATCAATATAAGACAAGGAACAAAAAAAAAAATCTGCTGCTGTATTTCTTAATCCAAACTCTCTCACGATTTATTCAGAGATAAATGTCCAAAAACAAACTGCATTAAAGTTTTATTCCGGGTTGAATACTGACCTGCTGGACTCCCTCTCCTCCTACATCTCTCAGCTGATGGATTCCAGGCACGCTGCCAATCTTATCGACCTCGTCCAGAAACACAATACCTGCACAGGCGAGAGCCAAGAGAGCCTAAGTTTCACTTCTCACCATTACATGACACAGTTCCTGCTACTAATAAGCTGTGTGTGCAGACATGTATACAATGTTTACTACAGATTTCAGCTTATATTATACCACACATCAGTCACCTTCAATCTTGTTGAAACAGCAAATGTGAAGAAAACACTTTCATAAGTCTGAACAGTTGCACAGCAATGGTGAGTCAGCATTGTAGGAATGACACTGACGTTTACTTGTTAAACTCAGTTTGACCCTGTGTCCTTTTTAACTTCTTCCTGCCTCTTTCCTCTTCCTGCAAGCATGAGCAACGTGATAAGGCCACATTTATTACCCATGTAAGGAATGGAATTCGAAACGTAATATTAATGTGTAAATGTAAACAGGGCGTAGGTGAATAATACAGTAAGTGAAGAAAAAGTAAACAGAATTAATTTTTTACAAGGGAAAAGTCTTACTAAGTAGTTTTCCACTTTTATTTTGTCAAGATTGTTATTGCACTGTTGAACAGAGTTCATATTACATCATTCTTAACTTTACATTTTTTGTTGGTAAAACTATCTTGACATGTATTAACTGGACAAACGTATAACAGAGCGGGAATAAACAGTCAGCTGCTTGCTGCTATCAAACACACATTCCTGCTGTCATGAACTCTTTGTTGAGTCTAGGAGAATAGAGGCCGTGTTGTCCAGTGTTTGGGGGTACAGTAAACAGATTACTTTTATCTTTAATTCAGAAATGTAACGGGTCTTGGTTTGAGTTTCTGAGAGGGAGACTGGGTGCCATTTATCTGCATGAACTGCCCAGAGACACAAAGCTGTAATGTCAGCAAAGATTCCCTTTTAGTGATAAGAATGACGGATAAGCTGGACTAGTCTCCTACAACGCTAGGCATGGTGTGGTGAGTCAGCGACTCACATGGGGGTGTGTGTGTGTTTGGCCCATTAAATGCAGTTCATATGCCATAACAACATGCTTTTTTCCCCCCTGTATTAGTCCATTCATCATCAAATCTGACGTGAAAACTCAAGGTTTAACTTTATTTGGTTAACTGGCAGTTAGGTGACAATGAATCTCAGGCATTGTTGCTGAGTAAAGCAAAAGTAATGTGAATAAACTGTTGTTGGCTGAATATCTGCCTTGTGTCTGTTTTCTGTCAGCTGTCTTTTCAATAGTTCCAACAAGTCAACAAGACATAAGTTTAGATTTCTATCACCAGTACTGTGTGTGTGCCAATTTCAGAATTGCCATAAATTGTCAACAAACATGCAAGAACGTGAAGAAGAATGTGACTCTACATCTTTGATAAAAGGCTACTATTAAAAAACACATCACAGAAGGTTTTGTGCTTTATATTTTCCTTTGTTTTTATACTTGTGTTAAAATCGTACCATACGCTTTTTTGTTAAACATGGGAAACTACACTTCTCTGCCCACCTTGCTGTGCTTTCTCCACTGAGTAGTTGGCATCTTGCAGCAGTTTGGCAATAACTGACTCGATGTCTTCTCCCACGTATCCGGCTTGAGTTAGTGTGGTGCAGTCGCAGATCGCAAAGGGAACATCCAGACAACGTGCCAGCGTCTGCGCCAACAATGTTTTTCCTGTGAAACATGAGAAAAATCGTGACAATTTAACTTGTGCAAGACAAATCCATATTTACAAATAAACTGCATATTTAGCTGTGTAAAACCTAAAGTTACAAGTGTCTCTGTGCAATATTACACAACACAAACCTGAGCCGGTGGGACCTAGAAGTATGATGTTGCTCTTCTCCAGTTTAATGTCAGTGTGTGTGGAGTCCAGGACCTCCCCGCCCCTCCTCTCCTGAGGGGCCTGCTGGCTCGCCTGTTGCTGCATGGATGCCCCCAGAGCATTTCCATGAGGACTGATCCCTGCAATCTGCAGCAGTTCTGCAACAACATGCAAAGCCACAGGGGTTAGCTCCGTGACTGAAAAGTAACAACTTCTCTGGATCTACATTTCACAAATCACTATTAAAGGACGTGACAAAACACTTTCTACTTAAAGTGCTGCACATTTTAAACAGGACATTCATTTATGGTGTATGTGTCAAACTGTGCATAGAAACATTTCCATGTGCAGGCTAAAAATACATGTGCCCTAGTCTGTGCCAGTGTGGCGTTACTAAGTGAGGACTGAAAATAGCAGAAGTACAGATGTGAATGTGGGTCACTGGGTTACTTTATCTTTTCGTGCAGTCAGTCAAAGATTAACAAGCTCACTGTAATCTTATTGCTTCAGTTTCTGTAACTTATTTGTACACATGGTGAATCAGTTGTCACTGCTCCAGAACTGACGGTGAATTTCCTCAAATAATATAAACTGCATCATTCGGTGGATTGATGAATCATTTTGTACTCTGACTCTTTAGGTTGAGCAAGACTATAAATACATTCCTAGAAATTTCTACCTGGAAAAGGCAGAACAAAACAAAGGAGCCACAGCGGTCTGTACAGTTTGGCATTTGCGCAACTTGCGAAAATAAAAACAAAAACTGCTGTTTAAGTGTTGTGACTTCTGGCCTCTGACGAAAATATCAGTAAGGAGGACCAATCACTTACTTGTGAACCTGTACTCATCCTCTCGTCTTCTCATCTCTAGCTCTACAGGGAGAGGATGAAAGTACTCAAATCAATATTATCATTTATCATTACCACTATGACATTATCACTACAGTCCTGCAGAAAGGTTCATACAGTTGTGTGGGATAATAATTGAACAAATGCCAAATAATACAGATTAAAATTCAAATAACTTGGTAACTGAAGGCTACTACTGCAGCCTTGTTTCATATATTTGTGTAGATTTTTAGAGTAAATGGCTCTTGCTTCTAAAAAATCTGTAAAAATGTGTAAAGCATAAAAGATATTTTGCATAAAATCGTATTGCTTCATTGTGATACTGTGTACATACAATGTATACAGTGTGAACCTTGAACAATTGCAAGTATGTTAACAAATCACTGCAGTCAGCAGTAAACTCCCATGATGCAGCTCCTATGTGTTTCTCAGGAGCTTAATTAAAACAGCCTTTTTTCGATATATTATACCTCCTTCTTAATGGAATGAAAAATCATATTCACAACCCATACGCTGGCTTATGTAACCCTGCTATTTTAAATAACAGGTCCTGGTGCATGCCCTTCCCCCTCACTCTCCCCACATTTTCTGTCGGTCCAGCATGGAATGAAAACAAAAAAGTAGCTCGAAAGTAGGTCAAAGCTCAGCACTACATATTTGAGTAAAACAGGTTTTATTCCAACACAGATGATTCATAACGCTGACCTTCTGCTAAAGTAAAAAAAAAAAAGTATTAACCAACTATCAATACAATGGCAGCCTGGTTTAAAAGTAGAAAAGTAACTGTAAATTGATTCATGCAAGTGATTATCTGTGGAAATATACACATTGCATCATAAAAAATAGCTAAGGCATCAGAAGGAGGGGAGTTACACCAATACGCAACAGAATAAATCAATCACTATAGACGACAGAAATACTGACCACGAGGTGTTAGAGAAGGCTGTTTTTCCACCTCCACCTGCTGTCGACTTCCAGCAGGGATGTTGTTGTAGATGCGCTTGTAGTGATTGTACACTGCAACTGCCAACACCTTTTTTGCATAGGACTGGCCAACAACGTACTTGTCGAGGTAAGCGAATATCTGGTGGGGGAAAAAGGAATTTATGTCTCATAACAGTGTAAATCATATCGATAGTTCATTGCAACAGCATGTGTGATGCTTCAATGATAGTGCTTTACAATCATTTTTTGACTTCCTGTTTAAATTTCTCACCTTCTTAGGAGGAGGGGGAGGTTTCTGTGCAAATGCCAGTTTCACTGCCTCCGCAGCAGATTCTGGCTCTTTGTTTAGCCCCTTCTTGGAGTCCGTTTCCGACAGAACCACGAAAAAGTGATGGCATTTCTCACATTTCACGAATCGTGTTGATGCTACAAAAGAAAAAACACAGAAAAAAACATTTAATACTGAAATATTTCACAACCTGGTTCAAAGACATGTTTGGGAAATCTACAGTTTAACCATTTTTCAAGGTTGCAGATCATCAAGCTCACTGACGCTCCAAAAATAACCCTGCTTCGTGTGAACGGCTGCTCATAGTGCTGCAACAGAGAAATGGCCAAAAAGTGTCTGCTGCTGGTCTTGACCTACAGGGAAACTGGCTGACTAATCTACATGATGCAACAGGATTAATGTGAAAAACAAATTACTGGTTCACATGCTGCTGCACAGCATTACATCTGGTACATTTGCTTTTAACATTCAGTATTTGAATTACGGTGCATTTTAATGAGACCAAGCTGCATAGTTATTGCTGGAGGATTCTTGGGCACCGTGAGAGATGACAACACATTGCTGCTTTTATGGATCAAAGAGGTAAAAACCAAAGTATAGACAATCTGGAGATTTTACATTAGCAGCTGGACACAACAGATCGTAGTGTCTCGACCCAAAAAGTTTCTGCTTGGTCGGTCAATATGCTGCATTACTCAGTCGAACGTATTATGTATAAATATTAACTTTTGAAGATTTAAGTGTTAAACCAACTTCTACCATGTCTCTGTGGGCCACAAGAGGATATACGGGACATTACTATGCATAACGTAGAATGGTACACCACAAACCTCGTCTGTCCCAGAAAATGTAAAAGCAGGTAACTTATAAGTAAAGAAGTTAAAATGTAAAAATGTGGAGTGTGATTTAAATTGCACTGAGGCAAGGATGACCCTGGTACAAACAATGTCAGACACTTTCAGCAAGTTACAAAACAAACCAGTGCAGGAAGTCCTATCTGATTGTTTGAGAAGAGGTTTCTTACATCATCTAACAATCCAAACAACACCTCTCAGTTGAAGCAATCCACAGTTTATAAAATCACAGAGCTGATGCTGCAATGTTGCAGTAAATGCTCATGGGATAACAATGAAAGTGAACCCTAAGTGTTTACCTGCACATCTTTATTTTGACAATTGAGCCAGGAAATTGCTCATAGTGGTTGTCTGTGGTGTAACAGTTATGTGCTGTGGGATTGCAGTTATTTTGGTCCACCACCACAGTTTGTACCACAGGAAAATGTGAAAGTCGACTTCATGCTTTGTTTAGCAAACACACACAGGCATTTCAACACAGAATTGTGGATGAAAACGATTATTTGTCTGCTGTACTTTCCCCTCTATTTTTCATTTTTACTCAGCCAGTGCACAAACCACATTTGTCCTAGCACCAATAATGTCAGAAATGCACAATTTGATTCAGTGTCGTCATGTTCTGGAAACAGATCATCATTTGTTCTTTTACTGGCAAACTCAACAAAACATCAGTGACTGATGTCTTTTCACGTAATACTTTTTCTACTACTGATTTAAAGTTTCTACGTTAACTTTGCACCTAAAATGTACATCAGCTCACACTGTACATATCGGTAAATAGTTGACAAATATGAAGACGTTTACTCACATACAAAGGTCTCTACATGTGTGCAGGGATCTCCACATTTAGGGCAGCGTAGCTGGCTTCCCCCCTTGCCTGATCCTCCAGAGCCAGAGAGTCTCTTCCCCTCGCTGACACTTTTCTGTGTAAAAACGACTACGTCAGTACATATTAATTTAAACTGCCTCTATCTCTTCCATGTACAAAAATAGTGTGTGACACTAACATGGAAGAGAGCTTACAAATCAGATTTACCCTCCAAAAGATTACCTTTCCACCATCACTTCCACCATCCTTTGTTGTCCCATCTTTAGCAGCATAGCAGACAGCAGTCTCTGAAAACGACCTCACCCGTACCCGGGGAGGTAAATGAGTTTCCCGAGACCCCTGACGGCTCAGAGAAAACAACTGGATCCGTGAGCAGGACAATCCTGTAACAACAACAACATCTGTTAGGATTTCAAAAAACACTGTGATTTGGGAGCATACACTGTGAATGAAGGACAATGATCATAGGATTTCAATTATTTTGATTACACTGATAAATAACAAGAAAATGGCTAAATAAAATTTTTTTGACAAGTCGTTGTTTAAGTGTTTGTTCAACTGACAACATAATAATCTGCAAGATTTTTAATGATAAATGAGTAACTTTACAAATTTTTTAAACAAAAGTACCAAATATTTTATGCTTCCAGTTCCTCTAAGTGACTATTCCCCTGTTTTTGTTTATTATATACTAAAGTAAATACAATATATTTGGGATATAGATTGTTGGGAAGACAGGACAAAACCTCTCAAAAAAGTCAAAAAAGAAACATGTTGCCCTAAGTCTATAGTTCAGTTGAACACAGCATATGGCTTACTCTAGAGTTCATAGTATCCACGTGTACCGTAGCTATTGTACATTTTGTATTTTGTCACAATGTAAGTGAGAAATGTAAGAAGTAACACCAATATATGTTTTTATTGATTTTTTCAGAAGCTAAGTCACAACTGCAAAGCACATGAGGCTGGCTTATGTAACAACTACAGCTTCCCTGCAACTACTCAACACTTCCAAGTGACTTTCCACCTGCTGTTGATATTACGTGACAGACAAGCAGCGGGTCTGGGTTAGCTTGCAGACCTACTTCACAAACAAGTAGCACAATGTCATGTAGACCCCGGTGGTACGGTGTGTACTTTCACTTTTCTTACCTCTGTGGGCAGTGTTAAGAAACAGCCTGGCAGCCGAAGTGCATGGGCAGGACATTACTCCTCGTTTAGCTTAAAAACCTGAAAATAAAAATAAAGTTAGCGCAATGTACTGAGGGGAAAAGGGGGCGGCTAAATTAGCCGGCGGCTATCACAGAAAGCAGTAAGGTTAGCAAACAGGGGAGGCCCTTTAGCGTTATAACATCTCATAACTTCAACGTCACTGTTAGCATTAGCAAACTAGGTCATTTACTGGCGAAGGTGGCAGCCAGTGGAAATTAATCTTGTTTAAACCACCTGCAATGTATTAACTGATCACGGCCAAGTGTCTCCTGCTATATAATAATAATAGCAACATAAACAACGTAGCCAGCTAGGTTATATAAATAAACCCTGTTAGCTACTTAAGCTAGGCCCGAGCCAGAGCAACCTGACATTTGAGCAAGTGGGATTGACAAACACCCCTGGCTGGACACACTGCCAATGTTGCGCAGTGGTTAATCTGAGTGGCTTTACCCTGAAACAAACGGCAGCCAGGCACGCAAGCTAACGTGCCTAGCTTAATTCCTAACATTACAAAAGCAAACGGCGAGGCAAAATGTAACTTGCTAACTCGTTTTTTACTCACCGGGCACGATGAAACCAGTCGCGTCTTGACAGCCACCCTCTGAAAAATAAAATTTGCAAAGTCACTGCAGCTTTCGCCGTCTTGTTGTAGTTTAACAGGTCAGTGTGTCGCACTAACTGTTAATGTCACAGCGCCTAACACATGAAGCGGTGAGCGTTGCTTCTTAAGGCCGCTATTACCAAAGTGATGTAACGCTGTTATGAACTAGGTCGGTTTACCCGGCTAGCTGCAAGCTAGCCTGTTCTCTAGGTACAGTAGTTAGCACAAGTGATTTACTAAGTCGCGTAAAAGGTGTAAGCAAGATGGCGGCTGAGCTTTTACACATACAGTTTACACCCATCCAGGTCTGTTCAGATCTAGTCCTCAACGGGAGGCGTTGACTGGGACGACAACTGGTGCGTTCACATGATCCTCGTAATATGCCATGTCTTGCGTTTGGGTGTTGCTCGTAAATTTGTAAAACTAAGTATACATTATCATCCATTTCTATGTTATGTTTCTATGAATCCGACTTCTAACCATACGTTTTACTCTCCTTTTCTTATTTATCCCTTTATGTTGTGGCAATAAGAAAAAAACTGAGTCAAATTTCATACCAGGGCAATGGAAAGGTAAAAACACTTTATAGTCTCTCAAAATAATTCCAAGTGCCATTTTAATTGGTACCAAATGTACTAAACCATTTGTGTAAAGAAAGTAACAAATGCATAACCAGTGAAATAAGATTTCTGATCACTGCATAGTGTAAAGCAATATATGCACGATAACACATAACTGTGTTAGTAGCCTATTTACGAATCATAGGCTGCCCTGTTATCTTATCTGACATGGACACTGTGTTAACATCCTTGACACACTTAAGATAACATGTCATACCAAAATCAACTGATGTCTGAATTTAACACAGGCTGTGTTGATACTTATCTTTGTGTGTGAGTTGCTTTTGGAATCACATGTTGGTTTGCAATTAACATTTAATAAAAAAATCCCAATAGGTATAAGCAACTAAGCCGATTTATTTACCCAACCAGCTATAAATTACTGCACTATCTCTATTTTCTTCAAATGCATTTCTATATTTCATGTTTCTATTTTATTTCTATTTGTACATATCTCTTTTTACTTAAGACTTGTTGCATTTGTATTTTATATTGCTATATATGTAGTGTAGCTTTTTGATCTAGATTTCATTTATTGTTGTCTTGTCTTCTACTTGCAGCTTTATTACAAAACACAAAGTCTATGAGCTTTCAGCAGTTTTTTCTCCAGATGATAATAAACCAGTAAATAAGAACCAGTTTTAGCAGTACAACATGTTCTGCAGTACAACATGTTCTGCCACAATCCTGTCAGTCAGAATTTGCTACTTGGTCTCTGGGCACAATTCCCTCTTTGTAAATCTAGAAAGTTAACACGGTCTTCACATTGAAAATAACCCTCTCTATTCACAGTTGTGCTAAAATATAGAAAAAATCATTCTGTATTTGATGTATTTTTATATACACAGCATCCCAACTTTTTTGGAATCAAGATTGTAACCAAGCCTTTGCTTTGCTGCAGACAGTGGCTCTCATTTAAGAAAGCAGGCTTCTTTTTTGGTGCATGTTTACTTTCACATTGACAGTTTACTCCTCTGAGCAATGTGTGTTTCTGTTTGCTGCTCTGTGCACAAACAGTAAACAGAAACACATCCCTCAGCTCTTCATGTGTAGTCTTCAGCTAAAGCCTTCGCTCCTTCTTCTGTTTGTCTCTGTGCTCATGTACAACAAATATTGGGACAACATTTGAGTAAAACATTTTGTCACACAATTATAGTATGATAAGAACATACATAAAAGACTGTTGCAGCACATTGCTTCTTATAATTAAATATGTGCATCAGTAGCAGTGGTGGAACGTCACTAAGCACATTTACTCAAGTACTGTACTTTAGTACAAATGTAAGGCACATTGGATTTCCATTTTATGTAACTTTATACTTCCACTCCACTACATTTTGAGGCAAATACTTTACTTTTTACTCCACTACATTCAGCTGACAGCTTTAATTACTTTTAACGTCAAGATTTAACATGAAAGAAATCATGATATATTTAAAGTGATTAGACATTTTTTTTATTAAACCTCATAACAATTAAGTAGTTAAAATAAGCCCACTCTTTACAAAATTAAAATGTTGCTTGTATAGATATATATATATATACTTAGAAATATATAAAACAATCAGAGTGGCCATTCTTCAGAACGAGTACTTTTACTTTTGATACTTTAAGTACATATTGATGCTCATTTGTTTGTACTTTTACTAAAGTAAGTTTTCAATACAGGATTGTTACTTGTTGTGGAGTAATTTTACCAAGTGGTATTAGTACTTTTACTTAAGTAAAGGATTTGAATATGTTTGTGTTCTATTAACTCAGTAACTCTCTCCTGTGTAATGATGTCAGTGTTTCAAGAAAGTCACGCAAACCAACTGAGATTTTAAAAAAACAAAAACTTTATTGGTCATTTTATATGAGACTTGAGGTTAAATTTTAGGTCTGCTTGATTTTAACTTTGCAGGTTTTCACTCTGCTGTTGTCCCACATGTACAGAAGCTTTCTGTTGGGGTAATATGACATCATAGCCAGGATGCCGTTATCTGTCCTCAAATTTAAACTTGCATCCAACGGACTCTCCTTCTTTAAATCAAAGGCATAAGTAACGCTTCTGTCTCTGTCATCTGTGAAATAAAGCACCCCACACACTATGAAAGCATTTCCTGCTTTGGTCGTAGGGTAGTGAGTGTTAATGACCGACTCCACGAGGAATGTGTCGGGGTCGATCCTCGCCACCATCGTGTCGTCGTCCGTATCCGATGCAAAGACGACCCACAGTCCATTTTCATCCACAGCAAACTTAAAGTACGTCTTTGAGTTGCGGAAAAGATAAGTCAGGTTGTGATATCTGCTGTGAGTCATAATCAGAGTTTTTGTTCTCCGGCTGTTCAGGTCGAATCTGCAAAATATTGATGATAGTGAAGTTAAAAGATGAGGACACAAGAATTGGAAATGTCAGTGATATGGCCGAGACAAAGTCTTGTGCACTTACTTTATGAGTTTGTTTGTTCCTGCGTTGTGGAAGTAAAATGAGCGCTTGTAGACAACGTGACCGCAGCCCTGGAAGAACCTCCGGATGTCGATCAGTTTGCTGCTTGTATCCGGGAATGAGGACGCGTTCTGGTACTCCACCAGAACTCGACCTGGGGACGAAATGTTCCTGAGTTTAAAGCCACAAACACTCATAAAAGTCTCTGTTATAAATGACTTGTGGTCTTGTGGTTCCTGTAAAATAGAAAAGTCACCTGAAAAATGGTCCGCAACCCACAATCTGCCATCATCCACCCGAGAAGCATCGGACATCCAGGCTCCAAAAGTGCTCTGCATGTCGATGAATTTCTCCGAACACTTAATAGTTCTAATGTTGCACTCTGAATTAATCAAAGTGTGAACCTTAGTATTTAAACAACTTATACAACAGATATAGACAGATGGATCATATTTAATTTGCAGCATAATTCAACAAAATGTTCTGACCAGTTTTTGTCCATCTGTCACTGGTCGTCTCATTGATGTTGTTGGTTTGAATTGGATAAAAAGAGTCTAAATGAAAAGGAAGAAGACAAAAGATGAATTATATCAAACTTATCACAAACGTTAAAATTACATTAGATTTGTATTCTGTTTGTAGCCTTTATTACTGATCAGCGGTGTTTTTAAATTGTGCCGCTGGAATTAAATAAAACTTTGAGTCAACTTTTTAAAGTTGATGGACGGGCTTTGAGAGAAATCTTCTCAACAAAATCTAAATATGAGTTAATACATTCATGTACAACCATAATTTAAAAAAAAAAGTTGCCAATATTTCCCATGAAATGTCTAAGTTTCAGCAACTGATATTTTGTTTATGTTCTGTTGGGAATAAAATATGAGTTTATGAGATTTGCAAATCATTGCATTCTGTTTTTATTTACATTTAATACAGCGTCCCAACTTTTTTGGAATGGGGTTGTGTATAGATAAACACATATAGACACTAATGCTGTTATAAAGCAGCATCATAAATCATACAAAAGCAAAAGTTTTTAGGTTTTTGTTACCTGTTAATAATTTAACTGGTGCCTCTGTGGTGTTATGGAGGGAATCATTGTTCTGGTCTGCAGAAAGTGGAACTGTTGAATGAAATAAAACATAAATATAATGTTTTATAGATATGGTCGCTCGTCTAACTGATTCAAACAGTATTTCTTACCTGTTTTTTGTTTTCCAGCTCCCATGTTTGTGTGTAGAAGTTTCTCAGAGTCAGTAACTTCTCTGCTGTCATCAGCTGGACGTGAAGTTGGTGATTCTGAAAGAAAGAAAGATGAGATTCAACTAGAAAAAGCTACTCAAAATAAATATAAGTTGATCTTTAAAAACATAAATACCAATAGACAGTTTCTTACCACTTTTAATGGGTGTGTCGCTGATGTTTCCTCTGACGGAGTCACTGTTTTGGTCCACAGATTGTGGAGCTGTTGAATGAAATGAAGAAAGATGAGATTCAACTAGAAGAGATGCGAAATACCCCTTTTTTAGGAAAAAGAATAAAAAACTGAAACTAAATGTGTGAATTGATCAACATTGATACCAAAAAGTGGCCAAAACAGATCCATAAAGTTTCCTCTGCTGCTGGAGGAACCACGGCTTTGGTTTTCCTCAGAACGTGGAGCTGTTGAATGAAATGAAACATTAAATATATTGTTTTAAAGTTATGGTCACTTGTTCTCCTGATAATTAAAAACACAGTGTTTCCTACCTGTTAATATAACTGGAGCCTCTGAGGCATTTTGTCTCTTATTATCGTTCAGTGAACCACGTCTGCTGTCGTCATGAAATGACTCTAGAAAATAAAAAAGTGTTTTATTCAACATGTTTTTCTGTCTTTACAGTTTCTCTGCAGCTCAAAACATTCATCTACCAGTTTCCATGTTTGTGTGGAGAAGTTTCTCAGAGTCAGTCACTGCTCTGCTGTCGTCAGCTGGACGTAAAGTTTCAGATTCTGCAGAAACAAAGATGAGATTCAACTAGAGGAGATGCTGCAGATATTTAATATCCCTGAAACTCAGTGTGTGAATTTTGAACAGTGACACATACAGACAGTTTCTTACCACTTTTCATGGGCGTATCAATTACTGTTTGCCTGTTGTTGTTTTGGTCTGTAGAACGTGAAGCTGTTGAATGAAATTAAACCTTCAAAATAATGTTGTTTTTTTGCTTTCATATAATTAAAAACACAGCATTCCCTACCTGTTAAAATTACTGGTGCCTCTGTAGGATTATTTCCCTTATTGCCGTGGCTCTGGCCTTGATGAAAAATAAATAAATAAAAGTGATGTTTGTTTTTTTTTAAATACCGTCAATGTTTGCCTTTACAGTCTCCCTGCAGCTCGAAATGTTTGTTTACCAGTTTCCATGTTTGTGTGCAGACGTTTCTCAGAGTCGTCTCTGTTGTCATCACTTGGACTTGAAGTTTGTGATTCTGCAGAACAAACATGAGATTCAACAGACTGTAAATATTCCCCCTTTAAGGCAAGAGAACTACTGAAACTAAATATGTGAACTGATCCACATTGACACCAACAGACAGTTTCTTACCACTTTTCATGGGCGTATCAATGACGGATCCTCTGTTACTGAAGGCATCACTGTTTTGGTCCACAGAACGTGGAGCTGTTAAATAAAATGACACATTAAATATGATTTATTTTTCTTTACATATAAATCAAAACAGTATTTTCCTACCTGTTAATATTGTTAGTGTTGCCTCTGTAGGATTTTCTCTCTTCTTGTCGTTCGAGGTGCCGTGGCTCTCGCTTTGAGGAAACAATACTGACTCTAGAAAATATAAAATAATTAAAAAGTGTTTTAAAAAGAACTAGAAAAGCACTCACAGTCCTCCGCCAAGGCAATAGGGTTAGTTACACAACACCAAACTGCACACTTGAAGGATTATATTGAAAGCTTGTATTTTGGGAGCACACTGGCATTGAAATATTTCATCCACTAGATGGCAGCAGTTAGTGAAGGCAATATGGTCACTGACGCAATAATATAAATACACAATATAAATTTCAGATGGTGTTCCGGATCACCGATCACCACCAAAATCTAATCACCTGTTCCGTGTCCCAATATACACGTTGTCTGAAAATTTTATCTAAATCAGTGCAGTACTTTTTGAGTTATTTTGTCCACAAACAGA
>CAFUXE010000507.1:26009-66753 GCA_903364295.1 Serranus cabrilla
GTTTTATGTCGCTTGTGCAACCAGGTGTTATTCAGAAAAATGTCCAACTGGACCGAAATCCCAATTGTCCAACAGTCCATTATCCCAGTTTTTTTGCTGTTAATATAGAATATAATTGGACATGCAAGTGATCATTTTACCCAAACACTGATCGAATTTGACTGTTTATTAATGGTAAGAAATCATTATTTTTTAGCGTTATCTTTTAAAGAAACAGCAGTTTACCGGTAAACTCAGCTCCGTTAAATTGAACTAACAGCTTAGACAGGCATTTCACAATTCACTCAGTTCTTACTCTAAATTTGTCGTGTTTCTTTGTAACAATGCATCATCATGTCATGTTATCATTGCATGAACTAATTAGCTAGGGCTTTGAGTAAAAAAAAAAAGTTAATTTAGAAGTTTTCGCATTCCAGCTTTAAATTAAAACTTAATAATTACAACAAGAGTTCACAAAAATATAATAATAGGGGGATTAGTTCACACAATTTTAGGTTCACTCTGTGTCAAACAACACCTAGTGGCCAAGTTAAAATATAAAAAAAAACACTGTAACACTATAATTCCACTACATTTGGCAGTAATTAGCAATGTAACTAATTACTTTTTTTAAAAATAAATAATGTAAAATTTAAACACTCTTTCAAACCGTCTTTGTCGTAGATTCTTTCTGTGTTCTGATCTAATGTCACATAAACTTACTCAGCATTAGACTGTTTACTGTGTATTTCAGTTTGGTGTCCTGAAAATATGGACATTATTTTTCCTTTCTAGGATCAAGGACTAAAACACGGTGGTTAGTTTTACTCTATGAGCGCTAAAAAGTTCTGCTACTCACTGTTCATCAGAGTGATAATGAGTCAAATCATTAGTTTTTTCCCCATTAATAAGAGAACTAACAACAAAAACAATAAGTTACTTTAAATGAGCAGTGAGTAAAGTAAATAATAACTAACTTTCAGTAACTTCTCACTCTCTTCACTGACATAATTAGGTAAAACAAGGCTACAGCCTCTCAGGTTTGATTCTGTGTCTTTCTGTTAATCACATTATTCATATCAGGTTTAATGAGGTCGGTGTCTCTCACCCTCAGGGAGGATGTCATTGTCTGTCTTGTCTTTCAGTCGGGGGTGTCCAGGATCTCCTTTAGGTCCTGGTTCTCCTCTTTCACCAGGCGGTCCTAGTCATCGACAGGTCATTGGAGTTAAAAACGGAAACTAAAAGCAGGTTGATCATGTGTGGATTGTAGGACTGTGAGCCTGTAAACTGAAATCTTAGTACGATCATCACAAACATAAACTATTTTCTTTTTTTAATATTATACCCTCTCCTGTGCATTTCTAATGTGGAAGCTACAGACGAAGTTTCCTGCAGACAGCAAGAAGGATCCATGTAACACTGGAAGAGGCCTGCTCTTATTAGGTGTTTTTTTTGTCATTTCTTTGAGATCTCTCACCTTTTCTCCCCCGTCTGCCCTCCGGCCCGGGCAGACCCTGTGATCCTGCTGAACCCGCTCTACCAGGCAAACCTGACAGGAACAAAGAACCGACTTTAGTAACTAATCCAGCTCTGTTTAAGTAACTGAAGCAGTTAATTAAAGTGGCTGTTTTTACCTGGAGGTCCAGGTGGGCCTGTGGGGGACAAACAGAAAATTCAAATTTTACAGAAATCAAACACAGCAGAAGCAACAATAAAGTAAAACCATAGAGAATATTAATGAGGTGCACCTGTTAAACACACTCCTCTGGATCCGTTACACAGGTCAGTGAAGGCTTTGACCTGAAACAGAGAAAACAGAAAGAAACTGAAGGTCAACAGTGATTTAAAACACACATGGAAGCCTTGTAACATTAAAAAAACTTTTGAAATCACTTTTACTTTTCTTGTGAAACATCTTTTCAACTGCAAATGTCTCATTTACTCTCAGAATTTAAGATTACAGCTAATTTAATTCCATATTATTCCCATTATTAGGGATGTTTGGATTATTCTAAAGGCCTGTGACTGTATTACAACATTAAATCTTTATCTTAATGTATCAATAAAACTGTTTTCTTTCTTCTTCTTTTTGGCAAAAAGTAAACACCAGAGAACCTCTGTGTTGCCTGTTTTATATTCAAGAATTCCCCGATTACATTTAGACTGTAAAAAGATGGCCTTTGGCATATTTCTTCAGCACCAGTCTTGCATTAAATATGCATAACTGTGTGCATAATGTTGCATTCATGTCTGCACAGTGTAACATTTTAATAGCTCACTAACAGCAAATATCATCCATTAAATGTTGAGAGTTAGAAGCCTGCAAAGGTAGAGTGATGTAAATAACTGTATATATTGCTTGTTTTATTATATAATAGTACTAATTGATCAGGTTGATAATAAAACCAGCCTTTATTTTGCTAAAAAAAACTTGTTTGTCACTGCTAAATGTGCTGCCAAATACAGTAGCGCCCTCTGGAGAGCAGCCAGCTCCCTGTGAGTGAGTGCAGCTGCGGGAGGAGCAGTCCCGCTCCGCTGCTCAGAGCATTTCTCCAGAAACACTCAGTGGAAAAGAAAATCTCTGCAGCAGACTCCTGAATTCTTTGCATTACACGGACATGCTTCTGCTCCCAAAAGGGAAAAGAGAGGAAATGTTTCTGTAAAAGATGACAGCACAGAGTTGCTGATTGCTCCCTTGTTCTGTCTCATTATAACAGAAAGAGAAAGTACAGTAAACAAGCTTCAGTGTCCACGTGTAAAAAGCCCATTTCAGAGTGTTTAAGTGTCTTACAGGTACCATGGAGTAAGTCATCAGCATCAGCATATCCTTCTCGTCTTTGCTCAGTGTTGTCTCTTCCTCCTGGTTCCTCCTGCTGCGATGGAGCCTCTTCAGCTCTCCAGCCTCTGCAGGGTCCAGGGGCAGGAGTCCTGCCTGCAGCCTGCAGCTCTGTGACAGCACCTGCACCTGAGCGTCCAGCCTGAGCAGCTCCGCCGTCAGCTCCTTCTGTCGAAACAGCAGGAACATAAAACCTGCTGAACACAGGAGCAGCAGCACGCACATCCCCAGCAGCAGCACTTTCCACGCCACAAAAACTCCACTCCTCTCCTTCATGTTTGTGTCCCGCTGGCTGCTCCTCAACTGCAGAGTGATCCGAGCTCATGTGGCTCACACGCACATACAGCACATATCTGACCACTTGCCAACAGATGAGGCGTCAGAGGGAAACTACGCCGGGGCTGTTGGAGAAATAAACATGTCAAGATCTGTCTGTAACTAAAGGCAGAACCACATGATGCATTGCGCAACAACAAGCATCTGGGAAACAGTTAAAATGTGTAGGCACGCTCGATTTAGGAGCAGATAATGGACATATTATTCCCAGCATGACATATTCTGCACACACAGTGTAGTGCTTCTCATCATTCTGGGGCCTTTCCTCTCAATATTGCCACCAGTCCGGCCCACACAAAATTACATGGAAGAGGAATAAATAAGTTGTGAACAAGGGGAACATTCTTTGGATCTACAAAAGAGCTTTCAGAGCGCTTTCAGTAACAGGCTGTGGGTGTGTGGATGTGTGTGTGTCCTCAAATCTCCTTTTAATAAATGTGTTTTTTCATTTATTACATAATGTACTTCCAAATTGAGAATAATTACATATTTTTCCCCCCACTACAAGTAACAGTAATGACTCTCCATTTCCTGAAACGCTCTAATTATCCAGTTTTAGTCTCTAATTATAATGAGAGCGGATCTTTCAGCCAACTCGGGATAAAAGCTCCCACCCAAACCCCCAAATCTGAAGCCAGCGTCTTCATCAACAGAATACCAGCTTTTCATTTCAGCTATTCAGGTAGTGAGCGTGAATGACAGCTCAGCAGAAGCACACAGATTCTCTGCAGGTTTTAATTTGGCATCATTCTCATTTTTGAAGTGGTGGAAAAACACATTTCTGATTAACATTTTTTAGATTAAAAGATGACATTTTTTTCTCTTGTTTCCTATTTTCAGCTGCTTGGTAAATCCCCACTCGGTGTGACCCAGGTCAGCCCGACCCAGCTAATTAATTTACCCTTTTAAAGCCTCCTCGGTGGATGAATTAGACGGTCGGGGGGTCTTTCTTCTGAATAAAGCTACATGTAAAGTAAGCCCATTCTGGAAAAAGTAGTTCTTCAGACCTGCAGGTTTTGCATACATTTTGATATAAAAAGCACATTTTTCTGGTTCCTTCTGAAGTGGTTTCGGGGTCGAGACGTGCGCTGTTATCCGGCCTGTTCACTGCTCCGCCGTGTAATGGCACTTGTAACTCCAAAGTGGCAGCGTTTCTAAGCAACCAGTAAAATGAGGGCCTAACAGAGGATTTATAAACACTCGAATCACTGCGATTTATTTGGCAGCAGGATGCTGATCATCCTTAAAACCAGCAGAGGAAGAACGGCATCTCTTCAAACTGCAACTCGCCAGGAGTCGGAAAGAGCAAGAGAGGTAAGAATTAATAATCTTTGAGCTTTTGTTAATGATGAATTAAGATTGTGCTCTGAGGATAAAAGATGCAGAAACATCCGAGCATAAACGTTAGCAAAATATGAACCCTCTTTGACTTTTTACACAAGTATACATTTTAATTATGTGGATTTTTATTCTGTATTGGGAGACAGTGTAAACTACTGTAGTAAACTGAGTTAAAACTTAAAAAATTCAGATCCATTACTTCAGTAAAAGTACTAATACCACACTGTGAAATTACTCCACTACAAGTCCTGCATTCAAAACCTACTTGAAAGTACAAAAGTATCAGAATCAAAATGAACTCAAAGTATCAAAAGTGAAAGTATTTTTTATGCAGAATGGATCCACTCAGATTGTTTTACAGTTTATATTCTAAATAAATAAAAGTTTATCATTATTGATGCATTTATGTCAGCAGCCTTTTACTGTTGTTAAAGTAGGGCTAATTTTAACTTCTTAATATACTCTTATGTTGTCAAATGTATAAACATGCGTAAATTATTTTAAATTAAACATATTTTTTAAATGTTAAATGTTTTCATGTTGGTTTAGATTACTTTTGGAGCTTGTTTTGTCTGCTGGTTAAAGGACACAGAAGCTGCTCAGGTGTGTGTTCATGAAGGAGACGCTGCAGCTGAAGACGCTCACCGTCCGTCCCATGATGGTCGTCCACACCGTGTCAGAGGTCACGGCTCTTCTGCTTCTTCTTCTTCTGCTGCTGCTGCTGTTTGCTGCCTGGAGCCGAACACCACGCTCACAGATACCTGGTGAGAGAAGAGGAGGGAGAAGTATCCTTAAGTAAAAGTGGTAATAATGGGGTGAATCATTATGTTTCTGTCTGTCAGGTCCGTCCTTCTTGGCAGGACTCGGTCCAGTCCTCTCCTACAGCAGATTCATCTGGACTGGGATAGGAACCGCGAGCAACTACTACAACAACAAATACGGCAGCATGGTCCGGGTCTGGATTAATGGCGAGGAGACCCTCATTCTGAGCAGGCAAGTCAAAAAAAAACTAATTTATCTCATGAATCTGCAGTAATCCAAAGCCTGGCTCTTCTGCAGGTCTTCGGCGGTGTATCACGTCCTGAGGAGCGCCCACTACACGGCCAGGTTCGGGAGCAAAAGAGGGCTGGAGTGTATCGGGATGGAAGGGAGGGGGATCATCTTCAACAGTGATGTGCTGCTCTGGAGAAAAGTGAGGACATATTTCTCTAAAGGTGAGTCCCTTATTTCACCGCTTTTTTTTCTGTTTCCTGCAGATTAAAGTCTTGCAATAATTGGATCTCTGCTTCAGTATATTTGACTTTCTGCACAGTTTTATGGTTGTTTCACAGCTCTGACGGGCCCCGGCCTCCAGAGGACGATGGGAATCTGTGTGAGCTCCACAGCCAAACACCTGGACCGCCTGCAGGAGATGACCGACCCCTCCGGACATGTGGACGCTCTGAATCTGCTGAGAGCTGTGGTGGTGGACATCTCCAACAGGCTGTTCCTCAGGGTGCCGCTCAACGGTCAGCTGCACGTTCATTATCTCTGCATTCTGCCAGTAAGAAGTATTTGAAATTCATGCACTGCAGCTCCTGACTCGTTCCCCCGATAACTCAGAAAAGGACTTGCTGATGAAAATCCAAAACTACTTTGAGACCTGGCAAGCAGTTCTGATAAAGCCTGATATATTCTTCAGGATCGGATGGTTGTACAACAAGCACAAGAGAGCAGCGTAAGATCCTCACAGATCAGTTACTCAACATCTGGTTTGTGATTTCTTCAACCTGATCTTTGTTTTGATTTTTGTGCCAACAGCCAAGAGCTGCAGGATGCCATGGAGAGCCTCCTGGAAAAGAAAAGAAAGATTATAAATGAGTCTGAGAGGCTGGATGATGATCTTGACTTTGCAACGGAGCTCATCTTTGCTCAGGTTTGTCTCTTTTTGGGTTAACATCCTAATTATGAGTTTACTGCATACCTTTCTTTTCTTTTCACAGAACGTGGGAGAGCTTTCAGGAGAAAACGTCAGGCAGTGCGTGCTGGAGATGGTGATCGCAGCACCTGACACACTTTCCATCAGCCTGTTTTTTATGCTGATGCTGCTGAAACAAAACCCGGACGTGGAGCTGAGGATAGTGGGGGAGATGAACACAGTCTTCAGTGAGTGAAATTAATCTCAGTGTCTCTGTATGGCAGCTAAAAACAACATTATTCCAACAATGCATGAATCCTGCTTTTCCATTTCTAGGTGAAAAAGGAGAAAACATTGATTATCAGAGCTTAAAAGTGCTGGAGAGGTTCATCAACGAGTCTCTGAGGTTTCACCCTGTGGTGGATTTCACGATGCGAAAGGCTTTGGCAGACGACGACATCGAAGGCACTAAAATCACAAAAGGAA
This sequence comes from Serranus cabrilla, assembly GCA_903364295.1. Lineage (NCBI taxonomy): Eukaryota > Metazoa > Chordata > Actinopteri > Perciformes > Serranidae > Serranus > Serranus cabrilla. The sequence goes on from CAFUXE010000507.1 coordinate 32,885, forward strand.
CCAACATCATTCTCAACATCGGCCTCATGCACAAGACCGAATTCTTCCCCAAACCCAAAGAGTTCAGCCTGATGAACTTTGACAAAACAGTAAGTCTGCTGAAAGTTGTGCAGCATCATGAAACAAAAACAAGCAGCTCAGTGTTTACCTCCTCTGGTTGGCAGGTGCCCAGCCGTTTCTTCCAGCCCTTCGGCTGCGGGCCGCGGTCCTGCGTGGGCAAACACATCGCCATGGTGATGATGAAGGCCATCCTGGTCACTCTGTTGTCTCGGTTCACCGTGTGTCCTCGCCGCGGCTGCACCCTCAGCAGCATCAGGCAGACCAACAACCTGTCGCAGCAGCCGGTGGAGGACGAGCACAGCCTGGCCATGCGCTTCATCCCCCGGACATGAACTCAGTGTCGCAGATTTTGAAGAATGTAACTGATAGAAAATATTGTACAAATGTGAAAAAATCCCACAACTCTGTTACCTTGGTTTTCAGTTGTATGAGTTGTTTTGACTGAATTAGTGTTTTGTCTAATTTTTTTTTCTGGCGGTGTATGAGGAACTTATCCATAGTCAGTGTTTAACCTACAGCAGATAGCGGTCGGGACGCCCCCAGTTTAAAGTCCTGGCACTGAAGCAAAGCCATGTACTGCTGAGGACGGGGCAGCAGAAAAAATGTATTTTAGCCATATAAAAAAATATCAATATCAGTATATGTGTACGCTATATCTAAAATATTTTGACCAGTTAAGGGAACTGCAGCTGTTATCGTTGCTCTCTTTAAAGCCACCAGACTCCATTGACAAAAACAGCAATTTTACGTCTCAGAACACAGAAGTTGTTGGTCTACTGCTGCCTTGACTGATGATGAGTTTGAGTTATTGTGTGCATGTGGTTGTTTAAAGAGTTATTTCAGATTCACCAAAGTGACACAATTAAGTGAAAAAACCTAACCAATCCGGGCAGCGATCGACCAGCAACTCCTGTGTTCTTCAAGGTAAAAACACTGGTTTTGTTAATGGAGTCTGGTAGTTTATAAGAGCACTTAGATAACAGCATCAGCTGACAGTTTCCCATCAGACAGAGCTTTCTGACAGCGAGATAAAACATCTGTTGTGCATTATTAGTATCATGATAAGTGAATCTAGGTGAAACCGACTGACCTTCACTATCTTATATTGTTTCATCATGTTCAATAGACTTTGATAAGAGACAGAAATAACTTTGTTTTATGGTCTCTGTGAATGGCAATACATCAAAGGTTACTAATTTTTTATATTTGGTGTGTAGCATTAAACAAGGCTTGTTTAATTACTATTTTTAGTGTGTAGCAAATATCACAAAAAAAGAACATCATAAATAATTTTTCCCAATGTATTAATGTTCCTCTTCAAGTCAAGAACGTCTGTTTGTTTAATTAAATATCACTGAGTCAGATTCAGGTTAATTTACATGTGTTGGATTTATTCATAAGTTAGCAGAAAGTAGTGACAGGCACTCTAAGAAACAACGATTTTCTCTGTACCACAGGCACAAATCAAACACGCCACCTTGGCATTCGAACATAAGGCGTTGGGTTAAAGTTTCTGACACATTGTTAGCTTCACGCTGTGCTTGAAATCAGGACACAAAGAACAAAGGTGAACTTTCCCTTCGGGTTGAATTAAATAAAAACAGGCTGAGACACGTTAAATCTGGCACAGCACGATCAAACAGTACACGGAGCACGATGATTCTTTTTCCTTTCAGAGAAATGAATATAAAATATTTTCTGTAAGAATATAAATCCAATAAATATGTTTCTAATACTGCATTGATACAAAAATATAATAATCAAAGACCACTGAAATGCACCTTTCACCCAAACTGACAGAAACATGAGTGCATAGATATTAATCATATCACACAGAAGGCAGCAGAACACGGAGGAAAGGATCACATCGCAGAGAGCTGTTTTTAAGACCAAATACTAGAAATACTCGTCACTGCTGCGGTCTGAGGTTAGTGTCAGCAACATATATCCCTAAAAACAAACACACAAACAGGGATGTAAACATATTTTTTTTCTGTGTTAAAACTTCAGCAGTGAAGATGAGCAGGTTCTTCTAAAAACACAGCTAAATTCTATTATAATGGTTTGTTTGGTTTGTTTCCATACCATTAAATAATGACAATTAATTTGATATCTTCCTTATGTTTCTCCGAAAACACCTAATAAATAACAGCCAATTAAATGCAAGAATTAGTGTTATTCTTTTACGTTTTAAGTCAGTATTGCTTTAATCAGTATTGATGAATTTAAAAATAACTAAATTTACCTTTATGTTTTTGTTTTTGTCAATGTTTTGATCATTCTAGCTGATTTCTTTTAAAAATCATGTCACAAATTAGAAAGCAGGACATGATCTCTTGTGACGTTCAGCATGCAGAAAAAACTACTGTAAGAATTCATGATTTCTCATTCAAACTTCACTCACTAACAACGTTTCAACCACTTCAGTTTTCAAGTCATCGTGGAGCCCTGTCAGCATTTAAGACATTATTGTTATTCTGAAACAACAAACACCCACAGAAGGTGAAAAACACAAACTCTCGGCCCTGAGGGTTTTTTTTACCAGCCGTGACTTTCAAACAGACGGACACTGTGTGGAACGCCATTTAAGTCAATATTAAATAAATAAATAAGAATATAATTAAACCAATTAAAAACGTATTTATAGCTATTAAAAATAAACCTTGAAATAAATAAATGAGGCATGAATAAATAAATGTCAAGATACATTTTTCTATTTATTCAAATGTATAAATTAAATTTAAATATATTATTCTTATTTGAAAAAAACATTTTTTATTAATACAATCCTATTAATCAATTTATTCAACATTATTTTTAATTTATATATTTATATTTACATGTATTTATTTATTTAGGGGCTTATTTATTTATTTATTTCAGGATTTATTCATTAATATTCATATATTTTTTATTCAATTAAAAGCTATTTTAATTTATTTCAAAGATATATTTATCCATTTCATGAGCATATTTATTTATGTATGCATGTATTTCTTATTATTATTTAATATTGACTTATGTGTATTCCACAGTTGTGACCCTGTGACCTATTCCACCAATTTAAATGTTAAAAATAAATTATTTGAGGACAAAACCAAATCGGTATCACATAAAGTGGAAGAGTAAAACAACACTGTGGTATAAAAATGAGGATGCACCACACCAGACGTTCTGCACTGCTGCTGCTGTGAGTACCTTCCTCTTCAGTGGTTGGGGGTTCAGGCGGTCGTGTTGCCCAGCGCTCGGTGGAGGCTCAGTGCTCCTGTAAAGCTCTCTGACAGTGATACAGCAGACAGTCGGGCAGGTCGGCGACCGGCGAGCGCAGCCACACGGACAGAGCTCCCGCATGCAGGCGACAGTGCATCAGACACGGCTGATCCTGGAGCAGCTGGCAGGCTACAATACCCTCCATACCTGCAGGGAGAATAATACGCATTAGTCATTTAACACGTACAAACCTGTTGGTCATATCCTGTAGCACTGTACATTGTATTCATGTCAATTTTAGTTAACTTTAAAAAAAAAATGGTATAAATTAAACTCAGCATTTTGAAAATAATATACTTTAAAAAATGGATGTAACCAAGTACTGTACTAAAGTAGAATTATATTATAGTATAGTATAGTATAGTATAGTATAGTATAGTATAGTATAGTATAGTATAGTATAGTATTTCGATTTCGATTTCGATTTCATTTCATTTCATTTCATTTCATTTCATTTCATTTCATTTCATTTCATTTTATTTTATTTTATTTTATTTTATTTTATTTTATTTTATTTTATTTTATTTTATTTTATACCCCACTACATTTTGAGGCAAATATTGCACTTTTTACTACGTTACTTTTCAGGTCAAGATTTAACATGAAAAAATATGATAAATTTTAAGTGATGAAACATTTTTTTTAAATTAAACCTCACAACAGTATATTAAGTAGTAAAAATGAGTCCTACCTTTACTAGATTAAAATGCTGCTTACATAGATGCATCAATAATAATACTCTTATAATATATTTAGAATCATGTTAAACCAGGTGTTATTGTCTTACATTACATTATGTGTGGGACATTAAACAGGACTATCTAACTGACTAAAACCTGATTCTAAAAGCTCAGCCTTTAACTTTAAGATATGAACTAAATGCGTTCTCACCGATGATCTCCACGACATGAAGCTGAAGTTTCTTCTTCAGCACATTCAGAGAGGCAGCCAGAGGATCCTGGCCGTCACTGATGGGGGTCAGGTTCTGCTTTGTGTCGTGAGAGAAGTCCAGCCACATCGTCCCGTACTCCTCGGTGGACAGGGTCAGAGGTCTGAAGGCAGCATGTGACATTACAGTGAGAAAACAATCCTCTCTGCGTGGACGTACTTGTAAAAAAGAAGAGAATATTTCACCTGATGAAGCTGGTTAAAGGCAGTTTGTATGAGAACTGCACTGACTGGGGCGTCCCAGCAGGAAACTGGTAAGAGACCGTCCCAACCAGTTCAACGTGGACTGAAGGCCTCTTTACCGTCAGGGAGTACTGACACACTGCTACACTGCGGCTTCTGGCCTCCTGCACTGGACTGTCACACACACAGGACACCTGAAACAAACAACACATCCTTTAACATGAAAACCTAATAAAAGTAATGATTACGACTAATGACTCTCTGCTCCTTTATTACTGTACCTCCAGTTCATCTGAGTCCAGGTCTAGAAGTATCTGTTGAACGTCAGATTCAGAGGAGTTGTAAATAAAAACGACTAGAAGTAAAGAATCGTCTTTCTGCACGTGGCAGGCGGAGACATCCAGGCTTTGGTTGGAGCACAGAGGAGAGATATCGGAGTGAGGGAGTCCGGAAAGCTCTACAGGGAGATGAGGACTGAGGTCTTTAGGTCCGTCTTCAGGTGGAGCCGGATCAGCAGCGACCACAGCGTCATCCCCAGCGAGAGAAGGGCTACTTCCCTTCACGTCACTGTCAGTTAACTCCACCTCACAGGTGCCGTTCTCAGCAGTGACGCCCTGAGAGAGTCGGGGCGTCTGTTCGGGTGGAGGAACCACCAGCTCAGACGAGATGCTGGAGTCCAGGAGGTTGTTACACAGCAAGTTATCCACTGAGCTCGGAGTCGACGTGAGGGAGTTTGACATTTGCTCGCTGGCACCCGAAGACGAACTCGGACTTTTGGCTTTTCTTCTGAATCGCTGAGGCGCCGGCTCGGATTTTCCCATCTGATGGAGGGAAACGTTTTAGGAGCATTTCATGAGCGTTCACAACTAAATCAGGTTCAAATATGTGAAATGTCTGGAGCAGCTTCACAGTTAGTGACTAGTTAAGTCTTTTAATCTTATATTGAAATAATTAATATGACAGAGCTGGTCTGCAGAAACAGAACCAAACATGGAGAAACAGCGTTCAGTTTCTATGCTTCATATTTCTGGAACAAACTCCCAAAAATGTGCAGGTCTGCTGAAAGTCTTAGCTCTTTATAAAGACTCACCTGTTTAAAGCTGCCCTTTACTAAACCATTTTAATACATTTATCTTAATACATTTCTTTAACTATATTTACACAACGCACTGTAACTTTTACTCTTATTCTTTATATAACCTATTATATTTTAGCATCTGTTTTAACTGTTTCTTTTCTTAGATTTTTAAGGTTTTGTTCTAATCTTCAAATCTCCTCCTTTTAATGTGTGTTGTCATGACGTTTTTCATGTCTTGTGTGAAGCACTTTGAATTGCCTTGTTACTGAAATGTGCTATATAAATAAACTTGCCTTGCCTTAATAAACTCAGACACATTTATCATTTGCATCTTTACTTCTGACTCTACATCGCCTCCTCAAACAGAAAAAGAAGATCTGCAGAGCTCACCAGGCACACGGAGCTTTGGGACGCCAGGCCGACAAACAGCGACGAGGCCAGCTGCTGCTTCTCCTGTTCGTGCTCAGGAGTCGGTACCGGAGTGGGAGTCTGGCTGTGGGAAGAGTCGGCGTCGTTCTGCCGACTGGGCGACTGGACGGGACTGGGAACCTCGATGCTGGCGGACTCGTCCACAGGTGCGTTCTGCGCCAGGTATCCCTCTCTGCCCCACACACGCTTCACGCCGTCCAGCTTCAGAGTCGTGGAGCTGAAACAGAAATCACAATGTGAGCTTTAAACCAACCGTGTGTGTCAGTTATTCTAAATCACACAACATAAAGTGTGTGTCCACGTACCCTCCTTTGTGTGAGAGGTCGGTGCTGTCCCCTGACAGACCCGAGCTGATGGACAACAGCGTGGGCGACTGTCTGTCCGCGATGCTGCAGGAGGACATGCTGATGGGCAGAGACAGGCCGTACGGCTCCAGACTCAACGCTGCAGCAGAAAACACGCTCAGTAAACAAAGCAAGGCTCACAAATCCGTCACATTTTTAACCTTCAATCTTCTACCTTTGGCCTGAGCCAGTTCCTCCTGCCGCTGATGGGGAGGTTTGTATGGAGCAGCGCCAGCAGCCAACGCCTCCGACACGAATCCATCCAGAAACGACAGAGAGGAATCCACCTGGAAACACAGCAACAGCAGGTTTAAACTTCTCCTTTAATGGGAACGGGAAGATCTCTGGGAAAAGTTCTTTAGGAATTGGCATGATGCATGCTTTGCACAAAAGACACCAAAATGATGTAATTTTAAAGAAAAAGAATTTGTGTATTCAGAATAGGCTTTATAGCTTCAGTATTGACAGTTAAATTCTGAATCAACATTTAAATGTTTTGTTTTTTGCATGTCTGTTCATTCTGTTTAAAACAGTTATTTATGCACAGTCACATACAAAGATTACGGCGCACAAATATTATAAGTATTAGATTTCAATTCAATTTCAATTCCTACATTATTAAGGACAAAAATCATGACAAGTACAATAATATACAAATCAACTTATACTCCTAATTTAGTCTGATGAATCACTTCAAATTGAGGATTCATTTTGTTTTTCTCTGTGAAGCTTGGAATAAAAAAACTGTCAGTACAGCCCTAATTATTACACGATACTGAAAGGAGTCCTGTGGTAAACCAAACCCATCAGACCACTCGAGACAAGCTTAAACAGCTGCCATGACTAACACTGAAGTGATGGTTCCCATTATTGCCATAAACACGGGCATCAATCTAATCGACTGTGTGTCACTGAGGGCAAGTGTAAGCAGGTTTTGTTTTCCAACCGTCAGATAATAATAAGCACTTTTCTCTGCCACAGAGGAGGAGCTACAGAGGAAAATCATCCGCTGCGGTTCAAGGAGATAAATCAATTTAAGGAGGTTTTTCTTTCTTTCTAAGACAAGTTTTAACAGCAGCGTACTACCGACTAACAGGTTTCCTTTGATTCATTGTAACATCACAATGATAATATACACACCTAAATGTTTTTATTATTATTATAATCCTGCAGCCCTGTCTGTATGTATTTACCTCCAGCGGTTCCCGGCCGGCGTCTCGAGGGAGCACCCTGGCTCGGAGTTCAGGCTCCTGGCTGAGGTGCTGCAGCTCCTGGGCCCTCTGCCTCAGCACCGTGTCCAGGGCGCTGCTGTACGCCTCACAAACCTCCTGAGCCTCAGCAGCCGCCGCCCCGCCCTCACACAGCTTGGTCATCGCCATGAGGATCCACGTCTTGGTTTCACTGCTGGTGTTCTTCATGTCCAACAGTTTGGCCAGCAGCCGCACAACTGAGGCCGCTTCAAGTTCCTCCTTCAAATAGGAGTATTCACCGAGCACCTGTGTGTGGCAGAGAGACAGACTTTAGTGTATAAATCAGGGAAGCAGACTGTAAAGTATGTTGCATAGTGTGTTGTAAGTTACATTTAGAAGTAAAAATAAGTGCTGTCATTTAAAGTTTTTTCTGTCAAAGATTTTGAAAATATTATTCCATGTTTGCACACATTATTCCTGCATAATTCCTGTAAAGTTCACTCATGCATCTCTGTATACCAGATATATCAAACTGTCACAAGGATCCTATTGTTCAGGTTTAAAACTAAAGCTTCGCTTCCACATTTTGCATTTTTTTATCTCGTCTTAAGGGCAGAGTGAAACAAAAGTTAGAGCCTCTTAGCTTCTTTACTGTGACAATTTTCCCACTGAGACTCAACATTTTAACAAAGTAGTTACAAAAGGGATTTAAATCAGATCCTCAGGAGCAGAACAAGGGAGAGATTTATTTTCCAACTGATATGCAAACACAAATCTCTGCATATTGCTCTGTGTGCTACTACAAGAACTAATAATACTACAATTACTTTTGTAAATGCTCCTAATTGCAGGATAAGTCACCAAACATTTGAAAAACATTTATAGGAAGAGGAAAAAAAAAAGGGGATTTGGATATATATAATATTTTAGATTCTTCAAAGTAGCCTTTAACCTTTTGCTTTGATGTCTCAAACTGTGCAGTAATCAGTACAACATGCTTTAAATGTCACACTGTGCTCCTTTTCCTGCTGCTGCTTCTTGCTCTCATTATTATTACATCAGACTGATACAAACTGGTTGTCGTGCAGGCGGCACTCACCCAGCTGATGACTTGGAGGAAGCGCTGTGGCAGTTTGCCAGGTTCTCCCTGCAGCAGAGAAACATATGAATCCACAGCAAACAGCCTCAGCTTCCTGTCCTCCTCCTCACTGTCAAATCCTGCAACATTAGACAGAAATCAGCATTAAGGAATTTTATTTAGCATCAAAAGACTGAAGTGAGAGTTGAGTGTGTTGGTGTCTCACCCTCAGACAGCAGTTTAAGGAAACTGTTCGGGATGTCAGGCTGCATCATGTCTCCACCCACTGAAAACACCGTGTTCATGGTCTCAATGAACCACTCATTGTCTGGTGCATATGTATGATGGTGCATAGGAAGATACAACAACACAATGAACAGGAACAGACGAGGTATAAATCATATAACAGCATGTTATTAAAGGATTGGATTTCTGTTTTTTAACACAACTGATTTAAACCTAAGCAGTAGCTGGTAAACACAGTCCAATAGAGTTCATTCAGGCTTTGAACCACCAGTATAACTACAGGAGGATGTTCTCCTGATAAAAGTAAATAGTGCTGCACAGCCTTCTTTCTAAAGGGTTTATTGACTTTGTCTTAGCTACTGTAGATCTGTCAGAAGCAGGAAATTGTGGAAAATAAAGCCAATTCTACTTCACTGAAAGGGACGTTTGTGACCATTTTTACTTCCATATAAACAGCAGCTTAATTATAGGACTGTGGATTATTTTGTGAGGGTTTGCCATTATTTCTACATGCACAGGGCCACCAGAGCTAAACTGATATATATTTAAGGATATTTTTCTGCCAGCTCTGCCACCTTCCCCACAAGGTCGATGGTGGTAAAATCATCTTTGTTAACACGCAGAAACTCCAGCATCTTCTCCACGATGACCGTGACATTCTGGGCGTTGGTGATCCGAAAAAGCAACTCCAGTGTCTACAAGGAAACAAAGAAAAGAAGCTTCACAATGCTGTAAATCCACAAATCTATGCCATCAAAATCCAAACGACACCATTATCTGCCGCACCTCGCGCTTGATGATGAGGTCGGGGTGATCGAGACACTCTATGATGGTCATCTGATGCTGCAGGGCCAGTTTAGGGTCCTGCTGGACCACGTAGGTGAGGGCCTTCAGGCCTGCAGCGACACCAAATCAAACAGTTCACTACAACGTCAACGAAAGAAATAACTTGAATTAATTAATTTATTTGAATCTTACCGAGATATTTCAGGTTGATCTTCGGTGACAGAACAAAGTTGCCGATGCACTTTGCAGCTTTTTCCAGAAGGTCAGATTTCGGATGAATCGTGTAAATACATTTAACACACTCGTACAATATTGCTGAAAATGAAGAGAGATTTTTAACAGCTGGTTAAAAAGAGCACTTGAGTGATTTAAAACTACCAAATTTATAAAAAAAGGATACTTTCAATTTGACTTACCATAGGTGATGTTATGATTCATCTCTGCTCTGCGTAAAGACTCGTCGAGGACTTCGTACATGATCTCACTTGTGCTGTCAAACACAGAACAGATGCACAAAATGTACTTTAAAGCATTTGAATAAAAAGCTAAATGAAGGCGCAGGCATCCAGATGCATTGGGGGACAAAATAATTACCTCTGGTCATTTTTCCCAAGTAAGGACAGAATTCGGAGAAGCTGAATTTGCAGCCATGGAGCAGGAACGCTGTGATAGTTAAAATCCATCGGCAGTTTTCCTCCCACCACTTGCTTCAGTATGGTGACAAAACTCGCAGTCAGGTCCTTATAACCTTCTGGATTCTCCTGCAACATAAGTAAAACTACATGACGAGACAGTAGATATAACCAGAGAGTCAGAGGACAGAAAAACAAATTACCTGGATCATCTGTAAGTAGATGTGAAGCGAAGCCGTCATGACTCCAGGATCTTTGTCACACAAAGCTTTGCGAAACTTGTTGTGGATGTGTTGAACTTGATTCGGTGCTATTAAGTAGAATTTATACAGAGCCAGGACGGCTTTTCGTCTAATGATTTCTCTGCAAAAGAAGTTAGGAGATTCCCTTATAAACCATAATATACAAGCTGATTTTTCATGCTCTGGTTTAGTTAGAATATTAATAATTTATCTCTAATCAGACTTCATAGTCAAAAGGCTTTTCTTACTTTGGGTGATTAAGTTTCTCCTCGACCAGAGGAAGGATCGCTGGAATCATATCTTTGGGGAACATCTGGCTGACAACAGTTAGAGCCATGCACACTTCAATCAGGTTTGTGCTCTGAAGATCCTGAAAACACAGAATACATCAGCATCACTTATGCAGACACCAGATGGCAAATGCAGGGTTCCTACACCTCTTCCAAAGGCATATTCAAGCACTTTTCCAGCTTCTCCAGCACAAAGCAGCTGTGGTAAATTACATGTTTATACAAAGGACATGCAGTTTATACAGTATACTGATTATTTCACTTCTTCCGCACATTAAATTACATTTTAGCTTGCTATAAATAACCAAAACAGCATTTACAGAGAGACAAATAAAAAACAATATTTCTTTTATTTTAAACAGCTTCGAGCAGTTTCTTCAAAATCAAAGCACTTTCAAAACTTAAATCCAAATGTTTTCAAGGTTTTCCAGCACCTGTAGAAACCCTGCAAATGATGTAAAACTTCACACTCACCTTTAATACAGTGTTCACAAGGAGAAGAAGTAGCTCGTGACTTTCATTCAGAAACAAGGACACAGCGAGATAACCTGCAATGCAGAAAAAAATACTTATTTTTTGCCCACAGCAGTTCAGGAAGAGGCAGTGGAGGCAGGTCAATAAAGATCAAAAGCTCAAAAAACTACTGATGTTGCTCCTGACACAATGAATGAATGAATAAGCTTTTCAGCCTTTCACAAAAGAACATACCGACTCTTTTCTCCAGAGCGGTGCCTTGCTGAGCCAGTTTGATGGCATGAATGTAGCTGAATGAAGCCTCATAGCCGAGCATTTCACAGTAGATCGCTCGCACCATGAGCTCCTTCATCTGCCTCTGAATCAGATGACGACACAAGCAAGAAAAACAGTAAGCACATTAATATTTCAGACATCACAGGAGGTTTTTGATTGTAAAATCAGGAGAATCGTACCATGGAGGTGTTGGGGGAGGACACCTGTTCTTTGATAGATACTAGTTCACGCTGAATGAGTTTTTCCTCCTCCTGAAAAAGGGAAAACACATTTATACTTTCGGATATTCCGACCAAATATAGAGAATATGCCTGCTACTATTCTCTGTGTGCCATCAATGATCATGTTCAGATAAAAAAAAAAAACATACTTCGACTCATGAACAAATCAGATTCGTACAGAGAAGCGTAGTACGAGTATTTTATCATTAATTAGAAATAATGTTGTATATTCATAACAGCAAAGCCAGTGAAGGAAGTTTAAACCCTCTTTGAAAATACAACTTCCATTTCTGCAGCTGTATACATCTACTCCTACTACATCTCAGAGGGAAATATTGTACTTTTTTACTTTAATACATTTATTTGACAGCAGTACTTTTCAGATCGAGATTTAACATGTAAAACTTAAGATTAGCTTTTTTTAAAAATATGCATTTTAATAAAGTAAACTACATAAAATTATATTAAATAGTTAATATTTGTGCAATTTTTGAGCACATTAAAATTCTGCTTACATAAAAACATCCATATTAATTTACAATAGTCATGTTGCATGAAGGAAAACCTTTATTTTGATAGGACGATTTTGATAAATGGGTTTCACTTTGATGCTAACACTGTGCGGAATTAACATGAGTAACATTTTGAATGCAGGACTTTAGTGATAGAGTACTTTTTTACCTAGCTGCTACGGCTTTTACTTAACTAAAAGATGACAGTACTTTTCCCACCACTTCATATAGTAAACACACCTTTTTGAGTTAGCATAAGCAGCTAACCAGGCTAACGTTTGAGCATATCATTAAAACTGACTCTGGTCGTATTTCAGGTCGTCTTTAAAGACAGACTCACGTGTTTGGACGTCAACTCGGTGATCCCTCTGATGAGGTTTCCTAATTTTGAGGTGGAGGACAGTTTCGTGGCTCCAGGCTGAGAGTCTAAAGACAGCAGGCTCGGCAGAGCTGTCAGGGTCTTCTCCACAACATCGCTCATTTTGGCAGCGAAAAGCGGGACCTGCCGGCTGTTTTATTTCTCTCTGAATACACTTATTAAATCATCTATCCATCCCAGTAAGCGTGTCCTAAACAGAGTCAGTGAAAGATATTTGTTAAACATTTAAAATGATCACAAGAGGTAAGATGCTAGCTAGCCAGTCGGCCATTGTTTTGATTCAGCAGACTGAAGGCTGGTTGATGATGTCACTTCCGCTTTTATTTGGGAAACTTTATTAGCAACCTTAAACACAAACAGTGGCTGCTATTCATAAACAGATCAGTACAGGACTGGAAGTTATGGCCGAAATCTATCCCGATATAATCATAATACTACCTAAAAAAAATATACAAAGTAATAACTTCATTTGTTTAACACCTTTTATATATAACATGCTCAAACAGTGTGTAATTAAAAACAAAACATAATAAATAAATACACAATTATTAATACAATATACAAAAAATAAAGGATACAATTGAAGGGCAGAAAAATGTAAAAACAAAATACATTAGCTCAGATCTTGCCTAAATGAATAAGACTTCAATTGATTTAAAAAAATATAAACAACATATTTTCACCAATATTTGAGTTCCAACTCGACCTTTACATGTTGCTCTCCATCAATTACCTCATTTACTTAAGAACTTTAGTATAAAATGAACACAGCAGTTTAAAATGAAATTATAGAGAAATAAATAAATATTTTTTTCAAGCTATTTACTGAATATGTTTACATGCATGAACCCAAATACAAAGTAATCAAATTAAGACCAGAGTTTATTTTAACTACACTGGATTATTCCTATAAGCACAATACTCGGGTGTTAAACAAAAAGCCTGAATAAAATACTGCACACTGGTGTTGGAAAACTTGAGATTTGGGTTCCAACTGGACCTTTACACATTATTTTTCACATTCAATTGAAAGATGATAAATTATCATATAAAATTATAGGAAAAGTGAAAGAACAACAATGAGAAAGTGATGATATTCAAAACTCAGTTTATTATGTTGCAATACTTTGATAAACAGTCCCTTTAATAACTGTACACTAAACTACAATAAAATAATTACAATAAATATGAAATTACAGCCATTGGACAACTGCATGGAAAGGAGTACATTCTAAGAATTTAAACATGTTTTTATCACATTTTTTTCATCATATATTAGTGTTTAGATATCTAGTGGGGGACCACGGGGATCAGGGTGTCTGCAGTGTGCACATAAAGCAGGAAGTGGCTTCCACAGCTGGAGACAGACAGATGAGAGGTAAAACAACTTAAAATAATAAGGAGGGAAAATCAACAATGTGTGTTTTAGGGTTGCCTGTAAATATGTGCTTTTTTTTCTTTACATTAGAATAATATTGGCAGGTGAGTTGCTTTCAAGGCTTGTTGGGTGCACAGGGTGTGGAGTTAAATCTTTTCCCATCTTTAATAAACTACAAATGTTTACTTTTTTTTTTTTTTAAATAACATCTAATGTAAATGCTTCTTCATATCCAATACTATTTTTTCTCAACTCTCCCTCCTTCATTCTCTCTTTTCTCAGTCAGCGTCGTGAGAAATTAAAACCGAGTGAAGCTGCAGCTTCATAAAACCTTCTGCAGATGTATTTTGTTTCCTAGTATCCTGTTTTCAGACTGCAATCCTCCGTTATTTTTTGTGCAAAAAAACAAATAAATAAACAAGTAATGTCCTTTATGTGGGCACACACATCACTTTATTGTGTAATTTCTATCCTAAACTGATGCTAGTCACTACCAATGTTATTTTCTGCAATATACATTTTACATCTTTATGTTGTAACTGTTAGTATTTCTGTGCAGTTTTCTTTCCATCGTACTGGAATACAAGCGTGCCGTTTGGTTTAGTTACTCTGTAAATCTACCGTGGCCATGAGACTGGAATATATACAATGCTATTGATATGCCCTATGTACAACCAGAATCGAGTCTCTATCTCTGTGATTGTACTCTAGCAAACAGAAACGTTGGTGTGTCTTCAGTAGGTCTGTGTACCATTTAATCCTCTGTGTCTTCGTCCTTAAGCCCAGATCTGGAAAAATAAAACAGCAGATATAACAAAATATCACCAGAGAGGTCAATGCACTCTGCAAAGTTGTCAAATCAGACATTCATAATAAAAGAGTGAAAAAAAAACAAGAGGCACAAGATAAAATAGAAAACATTACAATAGAAAATGGGAAAAAAAATATAAGAAATGCATGAAAAAATGGTTTTAATGTGAAAGAGCTATACAGTAATTTTTGGAAGAATGTGCAAAATATTTTCTATATTTATTTATCTATTATTTATTTACATATTTGACCAGCTGCTGGGATTCATGATGTTTTGATCGACTCGACTCGAAAGAACAAACTCATCACTTTCATTACTGTCACTTGGCCACTTTAAGCTGCATAATTATTGTGCCTGATGTGTGTTGTTTTATTTGGCAGTGCTGAAGACAAAATTTCCATTTGATGCAGATCTACTGGAGCATAAAGTAACCTGAATCTGAATCATGTCATACCCGGAGAGTGTGGTCCCAGGAGCCTGTGCAGAAGGCCGTCCCATCTGGGGACACACGCAGCGTACTGACGCGGTTCTCATGTCCGAACAGAATAGAAACCCGTGTTCCTTTGAGAACATCCCAAACATTTATGGTGTAGTCGTTGTAGCCGCCAAACAGTAGCCGACCTGAAGGACACAAAAAAATAAACAAAAGAACACATGCTTTAAAGTCTAATATACTGAGCTGAGGAGAAACAGATCACACACAACAGGATTATCTATTTAAAATACAAAATATGAGCAACTGTTTTAGTTACAGTATAAATAGGTGGTATTGTGAGTTCAGTTACAGTTAGATCTTTAAAAATAGATTATGTAAATTTATTACCATAATTACCTACACCAAGAATGTTATGCTTTCCATTTAGGTTGTTTGTCTGTTTGTCAGCAGATTTACAGAAAAACCAAAGGTCCAGTTTTCATAAAACTTCTGTAAGGGTGAAGCACGAGCCAAGGAGGAACCCAATTTAATGTTGCAGAACATCACAGGACGCATTCATGAATTATTTGTTGCATTAGCGTTAACATTGCAGGACAGGGCGCGGCCTTGGCAAAGGTCTGCCCTCTCCGAATTCCCCTCAACTTTGGTTTGGTTAAATTGCTCTAAAAGTCATAGGAGGCATGTATTTGTTATTTTAATTAAAATTAAAAGTGCAAAGAAGTAGCACATGACAATGGCAGAAGAGACGCAGAGCCAGGACGCTGTCAGGAAAGTGAAATATAAGACAAATGAGCTCAGACAGAAGATTTTGATTCCAATTCGACGTATTTATAACACATTACTTGATTTGAGAAATTAAATACATTATGATCTACATTTTTGAGCACATATTAAATAATCTGTAACAGAATATTTCTTCCCTGCTGACACTACAAATTTACAAAAATTAGTAATTTTAAGCTCTAATGGGTCATTAACTGCTGTTTGGTTGAATAACTGAGTGATACTGAGGTGTTTATTTCTTACCACTGAGGGAGAAATCAACGCTGGAGACCCCAAATATGATGCTCTCTTTGGAATAAATAGCCACTTCTCTGTCTGCCCTCAGGTCGTACAGGCGGCACTGTGACAAAGGTCAGTGTTGGATTATTAAAGATCGACATATTAAATATGTTTACAAATGTTCTTGTGGATAAACTTCTGATTACTTACTGTAGCATCATCTGAGCCAGATGCAAATGCGTCTCCACTGGGGTAATATCTGTTAAAAACAGAAGAAACACACAGACACAGTGAGGAACAAATAGCTCTCTGGTTAAGGATTTGAATAAATCTGATTTTTAGTGACTCCCAGTGGTGGTTTAAGAAAAAAGACACTAAGGATGAACGAGTTAAAAGCATCAAATTTCACCTGGATTGTCTCAATTTATTCTACAAACACGTCACACACAAGACTACAAATCTTAATCATATATTTTCTACTTAAGGAAAGTTTAAGACATGATTAATGATGATTTAATGTGTGAATTATTTCAGGATGTGTCATTAATTCCTGTTGCTCACATGAGATTTTTTCAAACTTAACAGATCATAAATTACAGAGTGTTGATTCACAGTTACTTTATGCAAAGTAGTTGCAGTAAAATAAAAGTTTATTTCAAACTGATGTTTCTGTGAAAATAGGATGTACATTTTTCTGGATATAAATGAATGATAACACATTATCATAACCACCATTAATAAATGGAAAAAGAGAGATGGATTATTTTGAATTAAACACTTACTATGGCCCAATCAGCTGCTTAGAGGTTAACATTCTCCTTATTGAACAAACTCCATCAACATAAAAATAAAAAAATAAAAAATCTCTTATCCCTACATTTATATCTGAACTCACACTGTTTAACTGGCAGCCACTTACCGAACACTATTTATGTCTGACTCGTGAGTTTCAAAGGACTGGATGCATTGTCCAGAGCGCATGTCCCACACGTTGGCCTTCTTATCGCAGCCCTGCAGTAACAGAAACAAGCACAATATGAACAAATATTTAAAGTAGTTTAGTGGAGTTTAAATAGTATCACAGTGTGAGGCGTCCTCACCCCTGAAACAAACGTGTTTCCGGTCTCGGAGGGGGCCAGGTCCAGACAGAGCACGTCTGCAGCGTGTCCGTGGAAACTCTGCAGCAGCTGCCCACTCTCCACATCCCACAGCGCACACGTCCCGTCCCCGCTGGACGTCAGGATCTTTAACAGGAGCAGACGAGGAGGAGGAAGAGTGAGTAAAAGTCGATGTGGGCTAACACACACACACACACACACACACATGCGTGCGGCTATAAATGGATTGTCTTTGCTGTGTGAAACGTCATGTGACCAGCACATCAAACCAGGAGCAACTGGCTGCTGTGAATTATTAACAAACTGGGGCTCCTTACATGGGAATATGGGAGGCAGTGATTTCTGATTAATAATGACGGAAATAGAGATGAATAGAAAAGCAGGAAGCTGCTTTTTGTGTGTTTTTTGTGATATTCCCACCTGCATATCGGAGTTGGTGAAGCTGCAGGCGGACAGGTAGTTTGTGTGCATGGCCACAGACTTCTTCTTAGCAGCCAAATTCTCATTCTTGTCCAGCGACAGAGGATACACGGAGCATTTGTTATCCAGGCCCCTGTGACAAGAAAAACAGCCGCAGTTTACTAAAATAAACAGAAACAAACAGATGACTCAATGCATTTGGATGGTCACATGTTTTTTAGACACTCACCCACAAGCGACGGCGCAGCCGGACGGGGCGTAGGCGCAGGCCATCACCCAGGTGCAGGGCATTGTCACAGCGTGCTCCTGATGAATATCAAAGGACAAAGCTGCATGAGACGCACCGGGACACTGAGATCAATCAACTTCATTTAAATCGCTCAATCAGAGCAGAACAGGAAGCTGCAGGCTGTTACAGTTTGTCCAAAACTGGAGCTGAAAAATACTTTGAAAAGGCAAACTGATAACATTTAAAAAACATTTGTGAGGTTATTTTTAAACTCTGGTGACTCTTTCCACCCGTCCTCCTTAATATAAATGGGATTTAGCATCTTTTGCATCATAACACACTGAACATATCCTGTTGATGTGGAAATCCCAGTGCCGCCTTTTATTATGACACATAGAGGTGATTTTCTACATAATAGTGAGGAAAGTGAAATGATCAATTAGGGGATAAACAGATTACATTGCTATGTGACACACATTATTTAATACTCGTTATTTCTGCTGTCATTCTTTTTTTTTTTAAGATTTCAGCATTTGTAAACTTATATAACCCACAGATGGACATACAAACAAACTAAAAATCCTAAAAAACAAACTCTTGTCTTTTCTATAGTTTTTGTTGCTGTTTTGGGTCTTTAATGTCTATTTCTCCCACTTTTCTTCAATCTGTACTTCTTGTAATCTCCTTTTTTTCCTCTATTATCTTATTCCTGGGAAGGAGAATCCACTCCACCCTGTTTCATTTGTAACAACTTTTTTACTAGTTAACAACAACATTTTTTAAGCAGACACACCTTGTACACTAACTATTATATAGTTTTTCTGTTGTCACATATATTTGTTGCATCTTGAGTTGGACTCAGAGTGTGACCGAACAATGTTACACACCATGTGTGTATCATAATTATCCATCCATATTTGTATGTGTATTTTCATATTGTAGATTGTGTATTTAGCTACTTTTTGGTATTTATGTTGTGGTTTTGTTTTTATCTATTTTTATATTTTTATTAGCTCTTATTATTTATCACTCTGCCATTTTTTTTTACTTTGATTTTTTAACTCTTGCGCTGTTGTTCAAGAGAATTTCTCCTCGTTAATATCTTATCTTCAGACGTAATAAAGTAAATAAAATAATCTGAGATCAACTACATGATCTCTGATGATGGGTAAAGCAGCTCATAGTAGATTATTGCTTCATTTTGAAGTGTTACAAGCTTAAAAACTGGGAAACCCTAATTTAGTCTATAATTTAAGATTTTCAGAAGGTTTAGGGAGCAAAGATGAAAGCTGGTTTGTAAGAAGCTCATAAAAGGATGCAGGAGGAATGGGGGAAAAAAATGTGCAAAACCACCACATTTTGCTTAAACTGTCTTGATTAAAAACATGTTTGCTGTAATGAAGGAGTTACCTTGTTGGTGGTGAAAGCATCCCACACAATCACTTTTCCATCCTGCAAAGACATTAGAGCAAAACCAGTATAAAACACAGATAAAAGCTGATGATCATTAGCTACAGGATGTGAAATCAGAGTTTTAAATCATAAACCGGGTCGGGATGATGGAGTGTGTGACCTGTGAGGAGCTGACGATCCTCCTCTTGTCCTTGCACCAGTCCATACACAGAACTTTGTTGCCATGTCCCTTCAGAGTTCTCCGGGTCTTCATGACAAACTGACCCAGCCCCTCCACCTTCTCCGCCACCTGATGTACTGCACACACACACACACATATACACATATACACATAATGCACAATACATTAAACCCTCTATTGTATACACCCTGGATTAATATTCCCAGCAGCAATAAGGATTAAAGTAGGCCTATACTCAATGGAGGAATAAATAAATTAATCTTTGATTATTAATCTTTATAAAAATAAATAAAAAAAAAAGCTCTAAAAATAGCCTGTTTCTGTCATTCTTCCCCACATCCTAACATCAGCCATTTAGGTGAAATTTGATTGGTTTAAAAAAAAAAGAAATCACAGAGGAAATTGTGATGGAGCAGCGGGCTGTAAAATGGGGAAGCAAACAAACAGCCTGCTTAATAAGTCGCCTGTCAAATATCTGAGGCGCCGTCGAGCCAATCAGATCAATAATCACTTTAGACACATTCACGTCCCGGTGAAAGTGGCACCAAATCCCCTCGCGCTAAAACACCCGCGTCTATCACGAGACATTTGCTGTTATTTGTGCCGTCACAGTGTAAACGCAGCGGTGCATCGAGGCCTCTCCATTTTCAGCAGCACTCACGCTCGACATCGTGCAGCTTCGCTCTTTCCTCCTCCAGCTTCGTCTTCAGCGTCTCCGACTCCGTTTTGAGGTGAGCCAGAGTCTCGTTCAGCTGTACCTCCTGTGTCGCCATTTCAGGGATTAGAGGGGATCTCATATATTTCCTTTATGCAGGCAGCGATCGGCAGCGAAAAGGCTTAAAGCGGAGCTAACAGCTGATGCCGCTGTCATGACGTCACGGGGAGAAGATGCTCCTCCAGTTTCCAGATGGAGGAGGAGGAGGAGGAGGAGGAGGATCCTGCATCCTGGTGATGCTGCTGCTGCTGCTGCTCCACACGGGCTGCACCCTCAGCAGCCTCATTACTCCACCGCTGAATAATGTATTTATAACACCGCATGCATAAAAATACTGTTTGTCTCTAATGCAACATATAAATATCACACTGTGGTGTTTTAACATATTTAAAAATATATATATATTTCAATAGAATTCATTCATCAGCAAATATTTTTGTATTTTTTTTTTTCACTTTTTTGTATTTTATATCATCTTTAGTTTTGAGTTAAAGGCATAATATGCAGGAATTGTCAATGGTTTGTGATCAAAAAATTAAAAATGGACCCCTTCTTCCCGACTCAAGGAAATTAAAGATCACTCTCACTCTTGTTTTAAAAAAGAAAGAACTTTTGTCTGTTTGGTGTTTCTCCTCCCTATAGACCTATTAGTTTTTTTTTTCCAAACCATACGGCAGCAAAGGTAATTTGTTCCTAACCTTTAATAGGACACACAGGCAGCAGATTAACAGGCAAGCAATCTATTTTAAACACGCTGTCGACACTGTGAAACAGTCACAGTTTGGTTAGATATAGGCAAACAAAACTACTATCTTAAGGTTAGGAAGAATAATTGTAATAATTGAATGATTTTAATACTGATATGGACCAATGTGTCTGACCTAAAGTAACATTTTGTATGTTTAGACTTATTATGTTTAAATTTGTTCAGTTTTAAGCCAACAGAAAGCAAACAAAGAAATTATTAATTTCCTTTTACCCCACTAGAAAGCTTTTGAACAGCGTCTATTTTTAGAAATAAACTGAGCAAAAGGCAGAAAAAAGGAGAAAAGCAGCAAATCCTCTCACAGAGGGCTTAACACAGAGAAGTGGGGTTTTGATTGAAAAATGACTGAAAAAAATCAGCAATTACAAAAAATACCTGCTGGTTAATCTTCTGTTGATTGACTAGTGGATTCATTTATATTGCTCTAATAAAATGAACAAAAATAATTGTAATCCAAGAAATGTTTATAGAAATTATTTCCTTCAGAAGGTCGTATGACCTCCACATTTAAAAAACCCTTAATATGAAAATATGGTGTTCATTTGTTTATTTAAAGTGTTTAGATATTTATATATACAATAAGATACAGCCATAGGCCAGCGGACTATGAGTCAGTCATGAGGAGTGAAAGGTCAGATCCTGGTGAGGAACCCCAGATGAAGGCTGCTCGGGACCTGCAGCAGCTCCAGAGCCTGCTGGGACGGGCAGAACGGAAACGTGACCTGGAAACGGTAATCTGAGTCCAGCATCAGGTGTGTGGACCCGTCACGATCTTGTAGTAAAGACTGCAGCAAAGAGCAGAACAGCAGATTTAGTGCAGCAAATGTATGGCAGGTAAACAAGTATTTCAAGACATTTCGCTGTATTTTAAAGATATAATATGCAGCATTTCTTGGAAAACAACTATCGACTTATACAAAAAAAAACTCTCAATCATGACTTATGTCTGCAGAAGCCCTACACTCTGTTTTCTAATTCTTACTATTTTTGCCGTGTGCACGTTTTTTCTTTTTCTTTTAATGAGCAAAGAGCCTTTGGTCCCCCCCATGGGTGTGTAACCCCCAGTAATAACAGCGCGCAGGGTGAGCAGTTTGTCCCAGGTCATCAAATACTGCAGCTCTGTCACATCGCTCTGTGCCTGATACCGACACAAGCAGCACCCTGCCTCTGTGTGACACAAAGCGCTGCTTTCTGACAATCTGTGATGAGAACAGGATGTTAAATCGAGGGGGGTGCAGAGCTACACACAGCTGCATTAACACAACATCTAACAATGTAACCCCATCCTGCAGGGTTGTGCATAGACGTGCATTTTGCTTTAAAATACAGCTGTGAAACATTTAGAAAACCATGTTTTATTTCTCTGATTCACTGCATTGTTCTCACTAATGCTGCTCCCTCTCTTCATTTAATCACTAACTCGCTCGACCACGGCTGCTTTCCCCAGCTCAGCCCTGTGTGTTTGAATGCTGTGTGTTTACAAACACCAAATGACTGAAGTTAGCTATTATACCTCTCAATAAAAAAAGCTTTTTATATTATAAATCTAAAAATCAACAATTCACCTGAACTTTGCGGACAAATGATGATGACACCCGTTTCTCAAAATCGTCGATGGGGGTGTAGGAGTTCAGAATCTTGACAATCTGCAGATGTGAATGTTAGTTTTGTTTTACATCAGCGTGAAGCAGAATTACTCAAAACATCATATAAACTGCATTTGTGGCTGCACAAAAATTACCTGAACCGGGTTGAGTTCAGTGCATTTCTCCGTGATCTCCTTGGCGTCGTCCTCATTGGACTTGTTGACTTGCAGCAGCCAGGCGGCCTGAGACAGCGGCTTCAGAGTGTCAAAAGCATTAGAGGTCTGCAGGTCTTTCTCCTTCAGCCATTCCTCCAGATAACTAATGTTACACCTAAACAAACAGAAAAACTATTAACTCAAATCTGTCTGTGCAAGAAAACTCTAAAAACTCTATTAAAAAAAGTAGCAACCACAGACCTGATCTGCATCCCCTTCCTGCAGGAGCACATGTCTTTGCGGAGCATGATGTTGTTGAGCGCGGTCGCACCAACGAGGAAGAACATCTGCTTGACCGCCTGTCTGATGAGGCCCTGCTCCATGCCGTGCTGGCTCATGGTGGCGTGGAAGCCGCTGAGCTGCTGAACGATGGAGGAGATGGTGTGCGTCTCCGAGTCCTCGTAAATGCTGTTGGAGCGTTTCCTGAAGCCCGTCGGCTTCATGCTGGAGATCCCCTGCAAGCTCTCGTGCTCCAGCATACCGGGCACTGTTGGGAAAATAAAACAGCACATTTCAGGTTGCTTATGAAGGTTCATATTCTGCATGTGATGCTGAGGAACTGACGGTAAAATACCAATAGCAGGAGTGAGACTCTTCTCCATGATGGATATAAACTGATGGTAGATTTGAATGGCGAGGTCGCTGAGGATCTGTCTGTGTTCGGACAGATCGAAATTCTGCAAGCAGTTCTTTTTCTGACGAGGAGTATTTTGTTTCATGAACTCCTTTTGTGAACAGAAAGCAAAATAAGACAATGTCAAAATCTGCCAAAACAAAAAACACAGTGCGACCAGAGTAAATTCAGTAAATTCAGTAAATCAGACCTCCTCCCCGCTGTACTGCTTCAGACAGTTGAGCAGCTGATACATGTTTGAGAGCCAGAACGACAGCAACTCAAAGTCTTTGTGGTGACTCTGAAATGAAAAATATAATTTCATCAGTCAAAGTAATTTTGCTTTAATTTATTTTCCTAATTATTAACAGGTGACAGTGATATCTTAGTCATGCGATTTGACAGCTGTTGATCCTTTTCACATCATCAATATCTCAAAGTGAAATAATGACAGAAAACTAAACACACTTCTGTATCTTAGATATGATTTAAATAATTGCTTTTGGATTATATCCAAGCAAATCTGAAGTCGAGATAAAGGCGATTAGAATTACAATTAAACTCACCATGATGACTTTTTTGACAGCACCGATGATGGCGTTCATCAGAGACTTTAGTTTGACTTCATCGTTCAGGTAGTCGGCGTGGCGGACGCACATGAAGAGGATGTAAGCCGGCAGACTGGGGATCATACTGACCACCACGCCTTTGGGCCTCAGGTCTGTTCGTAGAACAGCACATTTCATGCATTTATAATTAATTACTGCACAAAATCAAACCTACAAACATGTAGAGGAAGGCAGAAAAATCACAAAATCAATGTTTAATACAAAATAATACCCAGAATGATGTTTTGAATGAGCCTGGATTCATCCTCTCTCTTGTACTCCAACATGCCGAGGTAATCTTTGGGGATGATAGGCGCAGACGTTTGCTTCGCTGTGTGAGAAAAAGTGAAAGTGAGGAACATGAAGAAGGTGGATTCATTTTGTAACATAGTTTAAGCGTCAGTGCTACCTCTCTGTGACGATTCAAAGCTCCTTATTTGATTCTGGAGTTTCTTTATTAGTCTGTCTTTCTGGTCGAGCTGCTCCTCAAAGTCCTGAAAGAAAAGGAGAATTTATTAGTGTTTCCTTCAGACGAGACGGGCACTCAGACAGCTGTAACCCTCGATATCCACACACACACACACACACACCATATTCTCAGCCGTTAACTGTGAAGTCTCCTGTCTCAGTTTGCACTTGGCCTCGCTCTCCATCAGCAGCTGTCTCTTCAAGTGATCTTTGTCGTCTTCGAGCTCCTCGACTCTGCCCAGAAGCCCCCTCCTCGCCTCCTCCAGCTCCTCAGCTTTCTCCTCAAAGTGCCTAAAAAAGCGGCAAAAATCAGGCCGGCTCGGAAAATAAGCATCACTTCTTTAATCAAGAAACCGACTCAGATCTGATCTCATTTTACCTGCGCTGTGAGTTCTCTTCTTTGATCCTCCTTTGAAGAACTTCAGTGATCTCCTCAGTTTTTTCTTTTTGGATGAGAAGAAATAAACAAAATAACAAGTGAAATGATGCAAAGGAGCTTTATAATGAAATAGGTGGGAAAAAACCTGCAGATCTACCTGCTAGTTCTCTGCTCTGCTCCTCTACTTGGGCCTCTAGTTCTTGTTTTTGCCTCTGCAGCTCTGACGCCTGCAGTTTCAGCTCCGGTATAACCTGT
Organism: Serranus cabrilla; assembly: GCA_903364295.1. Classification (NCBI taxonomy): domain Eukaryota; kingdom Metazoa; phylum Chordata; class Actinopteri; order Perciformes; family Serranidae; genus Serranus; species Serranus cabrilla. The sequence goes on from CAFUXE010000507.1 coordinate 58,116, forward strand.
GGGTCACATTAAATAAGCATGCTCTGCATTTCTTCTCGCAAGAAATAAAAAACAGACTTAAAACCAGCGATAACTCACTGAGTTCTCACTGCTGAGCCTGGACACTTCCTGGCGAATGTTCTCGTTGACGTTACTTTTCTCCTGGAACAGGTTTTGCAACTTGCTGTTCTCATTTTGGAGGTGGTCCAGTTTCAGCGTTAAGCCTTCCACTTGCGTCTCATAGGTTTCCTTCTGCTCCCTCTGGTGGTTTTCCAGTATTCTGCCATTAAAGGGGGAAACACGTCAAACGGGATCAAAGGTACAAAACTGGATAAATCTAATTTTAAAGAGAGTATCACTTTAGTTGTCAGTAAAATAACCTGGTTGCTTTCTGCAGACCATCAAAGGCCACAAGTAGATCTTCAACTTCATAAATCTTCTCAGAGTCGTCTGGAGTCAACCTTTAGACAAAAGAAAAGAATTTAGAATAAATAACATATTTAAACAATTTTAAATATGAAACAATTTAATTATTTAAGTTACTTAAAATATCCTATTTATTTTATAATATTTTTACTATTCTTTTGTCCAGTTGTTTCCTTTTATACTTCCTTTTTTTTTACAAGGTTATATCATTTCATCATAATGTTGTGAAAACATAATAAAATATAAAATAATATAATAAAAAAAAACAATGAGTGAGACAAAATTCCTCAAAAAAATGTGGATCAACTATGTGAGAGAAAAATCTCTGGATTACCCCAAAAGAACCTGCTCTTCAACAACCCCACCGAGAAGCTGTCTGGTGATGTCCTTCATTTTAGCTGCAGAAAAACATTCAGGGATCATCATCAGTATTTATTAATATGCGACGACGTCTCATTTTCATAATGAACATGTATGAAAGTCTGCACCTCTCGCTTGTTCCGACTGCTGTTTAATCCTTCTGTCCGTGTTGTTTCTCTGGTTCTGCAGGTTGTTGAGATCCCTGCGGAGCTCGGGAATGACTTTGACGTGTTTGGTGAGCTGGAGGACCTGTTCCTGCAGGTCAGAGGTCACCTGGCCCCCCTCCTCCAGCTTTCTCTGCAGACTGACTCTCTCCTCTTTCAACTTCTTAATCTCCTCCTTCAGAGTCTCCACCTCCTTCTCATGGTCCTGTCTCTGGATCTCAATGTTGTTCTCTGCAATTCTGCAAAGAATCACCTCATCAACTAACTGAAAAAACTGAAAGTCCACATCAGCTCCAAGATTTATAAAAAGTTGCACATTTTATTACTTACTTTCTGAGTCTTGCTTCATATTCTTTCTCTTCCAGAAGGTTCCTCTTTATTTGATCAAAGCTCTCTGCAAGAGTGTCAAACCGTCACAAATTTGGGACAAATTAGACTTGCAGCTAAAAGAATCTAAATAGTTAATTTGCAAAAACAAATAATTCAGTTTTGATTTATTTTGCAAACTTGTGTTTTTTTTCTTTTCTTTTTTCGGTGCTGTCCAGGGAATATCAATTAAACTGTTTTAAGTAAACAACTTTTTCCTAAATCATGTTTTTTATTCAACACTGAAATAAAGCTTAGAATTAACTTTTGGTAAAGTGCACTTTTTGTTAGTATTCTTAGATAAACTATGAATGGAGTGAAATTAAATGGTGCATTCAAAGAACTTTGAAAGAAGTATATTTTCCAGTAACAATAAATAATTTGCATTTAAGTATACAATGAAATAAAACATGTTTATTTTTAGTACACTGAATTTGAACTTATTTGAAGTGCACTTTTTAAATCTACTTTAAAGTAATCCCCAAAAATAAACTATATTTGTATTACATTTTGTATACCTAGATTATAATTCTATTACACTAATACGACTTTTGACCCGGTAACATACAGTAAACAGAAATCTTGACTCTTGTTACCTTTGGCCTCTTTGGTGGAAGCTTCAAACTTTTTCTCGAGGTTTTGCTTTTCAAGGTTTAGTTCGACTATTTCCTTTTGAAGCTGTGCAGTCGTCTGGGAAAGAAACAAAAACATGTTTTTAAGGGGCTCATAAAGTTTGTTTCATAATCAAACAAAAAGCTGCAAAGACACAAACAGCTGTATCAGAGTGTAATAGAATAGAACAGAATATCTAATATATTTCTAAGCATTAACTTCAGTACTGACCAGGCTTGCATTTTCTTTTGCTTTCTTCTCTCGGGCCTCCAAAGAAACCTTCTGGTTGGTTGATTTCTGCAGCTGCGCCTCCAGATCCTGCAGCCTGTCCACGGTTTGAGAGTGGGAGTTGGCCAAGCTCGTCAGTCTTTCCATCAACCCTCGGTTCTCTTTGTTCTTTGAGGACACAGGGATTCAGTCACGGCCTCCACTTAAAAGCTGCACAGCTGCAGGGACTTTGGAAGCATCTTTACCTGCTCGTCTATCTTCTTCCTGAGCTGCTGCACCCTGTAGGAGAGCTGAACGTTGAGCACCAGCCGGCGCATGGTCTGAAAACGCCGCCTCGCCAGCCATGCTCTGGCATACTTCTGTAGGATCAGAGCTTTCTGCTCCTCTACCATCTGAAGAGATATCAGAGCATGAGCACAGTTTTGTTTTGTATTTCCATCATGATATAAATGATTAACTAATCAACCTTACAGACCTTCTTGTACCGTTTACGGGCCGTCCAACCTCGTGTGAAGGCCTGGATGGTGATGGTGGCGAGGCGGACTAACTGGTAGATCTGTCTCGTGCGGTAACCTCTCCAGTACCTCTGGATCACCACCGTTGCCCAGCCCTTCTTCAGTGTTGCAGCACTCACTGTTTTTCTGCAAAACAACACATGTCAACGTCAGAACTCTGACAGATACAACAGACGATGCAAGGCAGGAAAAGTGAAAGTGAACGCCTCTAACCGGATCGTCCTCTTTCCACGGATGTACTGCTGGAGGATGACGGCAGCTTCTCTCATGCGCAGGTACTTCCTCCTCTGGCTCCACCCGCGCACATGTTTCTGGATGGTCACGCAGGCGCCTCTCAATCGGTCCAGACGAAGCTTCTCCAGATAAGCTACCTGACCGGCTCGGAAGAAGATCTTTGTCCGACCAAACTTGTACTGGTTCGGGTCCTGGAGATCAAGCCATGAGGCCGAAGTTATACACCAACAGGAAATGCACAATAATGCATGAAAAAAAAGTATTTGAAGGAACATTTCTCCCACAAAACCATCAATTGTACATGAATTACTCTTGGAAAGCATCTGTGAAGAAAACATTTTTTCTCACATGTCCACAGTGAACAAAAAATCAGAAAACAGAGAAAACTCTTGATGAATTAAAGTAAATTAGGGACATTTACCAACATCAAAACTATGACAAAAACTATCCATTCACAAACTTTTGAACAACTTGTGCAGTAAAATCCAAGTCTCGTTTATCCAGTTCTGTCCCTATTTGCTAAAATTCCTCCAGAATTTTCTCTATTTTTGGATTCTCCGTTCACCGTGGAAGAATGCAAACAATATTAAAAGTAGCATTGGGTGAGTAATTGTTATACAAATTATCATTCTGCAGGTGTTGTTTTCCTTTTAATGCAGCTGACCTGAATCAGCCTCTGCAGCACGTTCTTGCACGTCTGTTTCTTGTCATTGAGATCCGCCTCCTGATGTGACATTAGGATACTGTATCGGCTGTAAAACTCAATGTATGTCCACCTGCAAACAAAAAGCATTAGCGTTACAACATGAACATATGGAGATTTTTCAGACCGATATGTAACAGAGGATCACCTGGATGGATAGCTCTGTGCGCTGATACGGATAGTTTCAAGGACTCCACAGGCCCGCAGCTGCTGCACCACCCTCCCAGAGTCATATCTTAAAAACACAAGCAAACACTCACTTAAACCACACAAACCTGCACAAATGATTCAGGTGGACACAGTTCTGGGTCAGTACTCACTCAAACGGGAGCTTTTCATCATTGGGTTTAATGCAGCGTACGTAGTGAGGGGTGGTAGCATTCAGTGTTTCCATCAGTAAAGAGAGGGAGCTGCAGAACTACATGAAAAATACAAACTCAGGTTTTTTCTATACACACTGTTAAATACAGAATATTATAGAAATGTCAGAAAGGGAGTTGAAAGTCAAGCGAACAGCAACAGTAAGTAAACATGTTCACCTTATCTCCCACTGAGGTTCTCAGCTGTTTGTTGGCTGGTTTCACTCCCGGTCTGGCAGGCCTCACTTTCACACCTTTAGAGGTCCCAGTGCTTTGCTCCTCCTCTCGGAAAAAGTTGGCCAGAAAAGGAAACTGATTGCAAGCAGGAGAAATTTATTAAAATGAGAAAAACAAAGCAGCATGGGCTGGCTTGAATGATACAGACGCTTTTATAAACTGAAAAGTTCAAGAACGGCTGAATAAAACAGACTTTTGGATTACCTTACTGACTCTCAGGATATCAACTAGTTCTTCATAGAGGGCGTCTCTGTTCTTTTCAAGAAATCCTCTGCATTGATATTCCACCTGTTAATAGAAGAAGGCTTTAAAAAAAACGTCTGTCAGGAATTCAAAAGCATCAATGAGTGTCAGTACTGAAATAACACAGAACCAAGAAGTCCTGAAACTTCCCCAGTTGAACGATACTTGCATCTTATCCTTTTTGTACCCCGACTTAGAAAGAAATGCTATTCGTATAGTTTTGCATGCAGACAATCACCACAATTGTAGTCTGGAGTCTGCAGTTCACATGATGAAATAGAAATAAAATAGACCTTAGGATATAATAGTTAATAGTAGTAGGATTTTTTTCTGCGAGAGATTAGTTTCTAAGGGTCACCAGACTGCACCTTATCTGCAAAGTGTTGAATCACAAATGCCTCATGTGATAACCTGGGCTTCTCAAACAGAGGATTGGCTTCGAGGTAGTTGAACAGCTTCTGCAGCCAGCTTTGATCCGTGCCCTGAGGAAACTGTGGAGTGAAAAGACAAACGTATCAAAAGAGAGAGATGAACATGATCATTGCAAGAGTTCACATCAAATTCATTTTAATTACCAAACATTCTTCATCGAGCAAGTCCAGGATTCCCATCTTTGCTTCGATCAGGTCAATGACGGGCTGGTTGTCGTAGAAGTCTATCAGCGTCCAGGGGATGTCCTCTTTCATGTACTCCTCTTGCTCCAGTTTGAACACATGCTGAGTGAAAACAGGAAGAATAACAGATTAACCCTCTGAGCGGTTTGTATGCAGTCAGTGTAAAGCAATGATTAGGGCCGAGGGTGATTCATACCAAGTTAAACTGCTGCTGAAGCTTCTCATTTGCGTAGTTGATACAAAACTGTTCGAAGCTGTTGATGTCAAATGTTTCAAAGCTGAGGACAAACGACACAATGATCACAAGGTCAAAAACAGCTGCTAGAAAAACCCAAATCATCAAGCACGTAAAGAAAAAAGTGCTGTATCTGCATTACCCGTAAATGTCCAGAACTCCAATGAAAGCGTGCTGCTTCCCAGGAACCTTCAGCGCCGTGTTGATCCTGTTGATGATGCAGTCGAACAGGTGGGCGTAGATCTGCTTGGCTAAGGCATCTCTGGCATTAACTGCCCGCTCTCTGGGCATCGGCTTCACCACCGTCTCAGCCACCAGGACGATCCTCCGGTGGCACAGCCAGCGCGCCAACTCCTCCGCACTCACATCCAGCAACTCACAGAACACTGACAGGTGTGGATGACTGGGCTGGAACACGTGCACAGCAAGTTTTGTATTAACCAGGTTAAAGGCAGAGGAAGGTTAGCAAGCTAAGGACAATGAAGCAATAAGAAGAAAGAGCTTGGAGTTGGTTCTGATCTCAAAAAGCAAAGAAAAGTCCCTCATTAAATTCAGTGCCCTGCTGATTATAACTCTAATTTTTCCCTGTTATGGCAGGTTCATTATAAACTGTGTTGTTTGGTGCCGGTCGTTAGCCGACTCCATCATAAGCTAAGGTCAGGAAGTGTTGCACACTGTTCCTGCTGTAGGAGAGCTAAGGAAAGATAAGACACTTGAGACCCTCCAGAGGCTGTTAAAGGTACCAAGACAGTCAAGAAAAGTCTGTTTTTGTTACAATCCTTTCAAACAAAGCAATTAATCAATATGAATGACTTCACATAATGCCTTAAATGTTTAATATCTAACTTTGAAGACAATTTAAAGCTTTCGAGAGACTCACAGGAACGGATGATCTGCCATCTCCAGAGTTTCTGATTTCCACATTTCCTAAATGCAGAATGGCTGCCAAAACTCTGAACACATCTGATTGGAAATCCTCCTTCAACCCTGGAGATGCAGAGAGAGGAACATTAACGTCACACTGAAATTAAGACACGTTCTGACAGATGAAGTTTCTTTTTATTTCTTACCCAGCAGTGAGAAGGTCCGGCGAGTCTCCTCCATGTCTTTCTCGTCATCTACACCTTCAATAGTGATCTCACCGCCCATGCAGGTGTACTGGAACTTATCTGCACTCACTACAGATGACGGGCAAAAACAATCAGACGCTCTTATAAATAAAATAACCCAACAATCAACATGTTTATAACAGTACAAACACTCACACAGTCTTAGATTCTTGAACTCCGGCAGGTGAGCACAGGAGCAGATCTGGTAGAATATGTGATAGTTTCGCTCGTTGTCCGCCTGAATAAAACAAGAATAAAAGTGTTATGGATGAATAAAAAATGTACATAAATATTAAAATACAGCAACAACAGTGTCGTCCCATACACTACCTGAAAAACGACTCTGGATTTCTCTAAGAGATACGTCCTCATGTTCGCTCCGATGATCCGGTACCTCCTGTCAAAGCTGATCTCGGTGTATTTCCCAAAGCGGCTGCTGTTGTCATTCCTGGTGGTCTTTGCATTTCCTATTGCCTGAGAGAAAATCCCCTCCGCTTAACAGGTCTCTTTTCAAGTTATATATTGTCTTAATTAATACATTGGGTGCTTACAAATGACAGCCGAAAAGATGAGACACCACAAGCAAAAACATATTTTTTTAATGCATTGGTCATTTTTGAGATTTGGGGCTATTTTTTAATTATAAAAAAAAATCTTGCTTGAGACTAATTCAAAGAAAAACCATTTAGGTGTGTGTTTTTACTCTAATGTGTCTATTTGTGTCTGTACATGTCTCCAAAATTCAACAAAAGTTAGCTTTAGATAATGCCTCATTTGCAAAAAATTTCCCAAAACGTACAATGAAAGAATAGTTTTTCACCCTTGGTGTTTTGCAAAATGTACGGACTCTCAGAATACAACCTAATTTAAAGGTCATTTTCAAAAATCTGTTGTTTTTTCTGTCATACTCTGAGAAAGAAATCTCCACTTCAGTCGTACTTACATACACCAAACTTTCCACTTTAATCCCTATATTCTGAAGGTTTCACAGAATGGTTTATTCATCTGTCATTCAAAGCCTGAAACATGTGGAAACTTGATTTTTTTAATGGCTGTTGACATTATTTTCTGATTTATGGAGTGATAAGAAAATATATAGTATTAAAAACCTCTATACAAACAAAATAAACAAGTGTTTTGAACCTGTTTTTGTCCAGGTTTCTGTTTTGGAAATGTTTGTAAATTAGCATAAATTTAATAAGATGTCTCGTTTTCATATATCAACATTACAGAAAACCTCTAACATAAAACAAATCCGTCTCAGAATAATGTGTCACGGTGATGTCTATGAGTAAAAGTGATTCCCCTGCATAGTCTCCCTGACTGAAACATCTAGCAGAGAACAGAAATGTGTTGCCTTGTTATTCGGGCTCCTGCTGCAGTAAAATCTCACCTCTGTTATCGGATTGGATGCCAGGACTTTGTCTTCAACTCGAGTTTTACTTCCAGACTTGCTCACAACAGCAAAGTACCTCATTCCATATCGTGCAGACACGGTTTTCCCGGCTCCAGATTCGCCGCTGACGATGATGGACTGGTTCTTGTGATTTCTGGGGGAAAATATGCAGCTATAACTAATAGACTTGATATTCTACTTTATGTGATAAATGCAGCTTTTTATTTACCGGGCCATCTGTTTGTAAGCTTCCTCCGCCACTGCAAAGATATGAGGGTCCATGTCCCCCATGTTCTGGCCGGAGTAGGCATGAATGATTGCATCTCCATAGATATGAAGCTGTTTGTACGGATTTACAGCCACCAGTATAATACCTGAAAAGAGGAAACAGCCCAGGCTGAGCACAAACTGCCAACAGCCCACATTCATGGACATTATTAGACATTTAGGGTTACAGACATGTAAGAGGCCCAACAAACATTTTAGTCATTTTGCATCTCTGTGATTGTTTGCATTAGAGTAATTTTGCCGTTGTTTAAGGTGGTTTTGCATCTACTTTGGGCTGTTTTGTGAATCTTTGTCATTGTTTTGCATCAATATCTTTGTCATTTTGCGTCTCTTTTTAGTCATTTTTAACTATTTTGAGTCGTTTTGCATCTCTATGAGTGTTTTGGATCTATTTTTAGTTGATTGGCGTTGCTGTGTCTCTTTGAGGTCGTTTTAAGACCATTTTTAGTCATTTTACAGCTTCTTGTGGTCATTTTGTTGATCATTTTTTTACATCATTTTGTGTTATTTTGTATATTTGATTGTTTTGTATCTATTTTTTGTTTTGCAGTTGTGGTCATTTTGTATTTC
>CAFUXE010000507.1:66782-84727 GCA_903364295.1 Serranus cabrilla
GTGTGTGTGTGTGTGTGTGTGCACGCTTTTGGTTGTTTTGTGTCTATTTTTCAATTATTTTGAATCTCTTTGCGACATCTGTAGTCATTGTGTGTTGTTTTGTGAATGTTTGTGGTCATTCTATATCTCTTTGTGGTTGTTTTGTAACTATGTGACTCTTTTGCATATATTTGTACTGGTTATGCATAATTTTGCTTAATTTTGTGATTGTTTTGCATCTGTTTTTCATCATTTTGCATCTCTGTAGTTATTTGGGTCTCTCTGTGGTTATTTTGCATTTCCTTATAGTCTTTTTTCGTCATTATGTGCATGTTTTTGGTCATTTTGAGTTATTGAGTCATAGTTTTAGGGTTGTTTAACATCTCTGTAGACATTTCTTGTCATTTGCAGTGGTTTTGTGTATGTTTAAGGTCATGTGGCTCCTCTTTGTGATCCTTTTGGGTTTTATTCAGTGACATTTTGTGAGTCAGATCCCCTGACCTTTGGAGCCCCTGGGCCTGTGCCTGGAAGGCCCCTTCAGTGAGCCATGCATGCCTACACCTCGCTGCTTAGATACAGTTTGAAAGTCAAATATTTGTTTCCACAGTACCACAGTAGGTGTAGATGATCCTGGACTCCACAAATCGCACTTTAAGATTATGCAGGACTGCAGGTTCGTGCAGATAGCTGAGAGCGGTGAGGTCGTTCTCCCCCACCAAGATGTCCGGGTTTCGGAGTGGAGGGAGTTGTGGCTTCGCCGGGTCAACAGGGTAGTGGTGCTCCTGTACAGTTATGTAAAAAGAGGCAGGTCACCATCATAAATCCAGTGCAGTTGCATCATGCGAAGGTTTTATTAGTCATGTTTTACTTACAGTGCCATCTTCAAGAAGCAGTTCAAGAACATTATGGCCAAAATGAAAGTCTCTTTTAATCTCGGCTGACTTCCAGACATGTTCTGCATCTGGTATCCAGACTCTGTTGTACTACAGGAGAAGATTTATATGGTTAACAATTCACAAGAGCTTACTATAGTTATTAAAACACATAACACTCTAAATGTAAAGTCATTCAATTTGTAAACATACACTAAATAAACTCAAAAGGACCTTCACTCAATTCTTATTTAACAGCAGAAAATTATAATGTCGATATTTATAATTCACAAGGATTTATACTTTTAAAGTTGAGTAAACATTTAAAATGTCAAAGTAAATCCAGCTTCCTCTACATCCCTGCAACTTCCCTGAGCCCTGACAAAGTTTCCATATGTTTCTGTAAAACAACCTGAAGGTAATATTATCTCTGTTAGAATAAAAACATGGCGCCTCTCTCTTACCTCGGTGTACAGTTCCAACAGAGCCATGTTTATGCATTATTGTTTTAACTTATCTTGTTAGAATATGTGTTTGTCAGCTGTTGTATCACTGTACTTTCCAGGTTACCAACGAATTTCCTCCCCGCTGCCGCACACAACCAGAATCACCGGAGTCAAGAAAAATACTGTTACATCGCTTTTCCGGTTGGGATTTTCAAAATAATATTGACTGAATAATTTTCTTTAACTTTAAACAAATTTACTAACAATATTTCACTATATAATCTATCCTTTAAATGTTTACTCACGTGTCTGTTTGCCATAATAATGTGTGTTTCAGTTTTATTTATCTCTTGTGTTTATATGTTTATGTTATACTGCTTATTCATTACCCGCACTCCATATTTGAATTCTGTACTGACTCTATATATTATTATCATATACAATATTAATATTGTATAATATTAATAAGAAATATAATGCATGTGGTCCCAAGATAAAATAACATTTATCTCGGGAGCACAAGATATTTTTCCACATTTTTACAGGAAGTGTAATTTACATAAGAAAAAAACATAATTAAAAATAAATTTTATTTTTAACACCTTTTTTTGCTGTTTTGTTTCAGTGAACTATTGGATACTCTCATTACTTAAAATTCTTAAAATTTAACAATCTGAGCGACATACTTTGGTTCTGGGGCTTTTATTCTGAAGTCCTTGTCGCTCATATTCCAGGTGTGTCGCGTGCCTTCCTGGTTGACTTGTCGCTCACCTGCTGCGGACTTTGGCTGGATGACTCCGCCCTCCTGTCTTGTGACAGCGGCTTGTCGGAGTGGGTGTTCTCGTTTGATTAAGGATTCTGACAACAAAAGAAACCGGATACAGACCTCAGTCAGCTCAGCATGTGTGGACGCATTGCAGCCACTGCTTGACCACAGGTAGTTAAGTTAAAGTGATTTTTTAAAGTAAATATTTCACCGCCTTATACCAACTTACCCCACAATATCACTGCACTTGCAAAACTGAGAATACAGTGACAGTGTTTTGCAGGAAAACCTCTACAAGGAAACAAATGATCACATTCCTGCTGTGCATGACTGAGAAGTTATGAAGGATTAATCATTCATGGACTGTTTAGACATTTTCATATGTGAGGCAATTGCAAATACGGAGAAAAAACATGGAACATAAAAGATAACCTGCTCTTGCAGCAGAACATGGTGAGCATGTAAGGTGCAACTGCTACTGGAAAGCAAAAAGTTACCGCAGTCCAGGGTACTGTCCAGTACTGTATGAAGTGTTAAATCCCAGATCTCCAAACGTTTCTATAAAAGCACTGAGGGGAAAAAATTATAATGATCCATTTAAAAAAAAAAAACTCTTATACTCTAGTTTTCTCTTGTGTTCGTTACTTAAAAATGGTTAAAGTGTTTTTTATATATATACATTTTTGCCAGGATTATTTTCCCAAGTTTTTTTTTATCTGTTAAAAAAAAATTGTTTTGTTCATTTTTTTTCTTCATAGTGCTTGTTGCTGTAAAAAGACCTTGTGTCCAGAGTGTATTGAGAAATTAAAGCTCACGTGGAAGAAACAAAAATGTTAGTCCCACTTAGAACATGGGGTAGTGGTGCATTTCAGCCCCTTGTGGCCGAAATGAGTATTACAACAACAAACACAAATAAAACCTGGAAAATACTTTTTTTAACATGTTCTTAAGACATAAACAAAGGAGAACATTTTTTTAGATAAGACGAAATTTACAATTAATAACCTTTTTTTGTCACTTACCTCTTGATACATTTAGATACATTTATGATTAGAGTGCACATCCCTGCTTAAATATGTAGGATATCTTCTGCCAATTCAGACTCTATACTTTATTATATAACTAAGAATTATCGTCATCACTATGTGAGCGAGTTTGTCAAGACAGAACATTTTAAAACATACTTAAAATATTTAGCATTTTCTTTGAGACTCGTTTGTGACCCTGAGCTTGAGATACCAGAACCATAACACCTCGTGCGGTAGTGAAACTGTGCAGCATTTTTAAACACTTACTTCAGATCTTCTTACTAAAAAGCCAGCCTTTAATATGACCGACAGCATGAGGATCAGTTAAATACATACTTGAATTATTTTCAGTTCCTTCTCATGATACAGACATAAATACCATCACCTAATATTAGTAGGCACAGAAATAAAACTGAATTCCATCTGAAGACATTTTCAACATTTAAACCAGATGCACATTAATGTTAGCATAGCTCATGGTTAATCTTTTAAAAAACATCTGTCCATGGAAAGTGACCAGGATATTTATCTATCCCAACATTCAGACATTTGTCACTTGCAGATATTGTGATTTTAAGTCAAATGTTCCTGACTTGAGTTAAGAAAGTATTTTAGGAAAAATACACATGAATGCATAAATGAAACCATCACAAAATACTGTTTCAACACCTCTATCAGCAATACATGAGGTGTGGCAAGAGATGACCTTTAAAATACTTTTTTTTTTGCGGATTCATCATTCATACACTTATTACTCTTTGGCTATGCAGTGCTGAAAAGCTTATATGTAAATGCAAGTAAACAATGTATCCTTATTCTGCTTCAGAACTGTAATAATCAGTGAAAGATTAAAAAAATAAAATAAAAAACAGTGCTAGAAACTTTGGTGAAACATCAGTCTTGGGGCCTGATCAGACAGAGCAATTTCTAGCAGACTGAGGCTAAACTTTGCTAAACTGTTGCTAAGTTCCTCAGGTTTTTCTGCTGAGAAAGCACCAGACATCATAATTTAATTCATTGTCCAATCGGATGAATTGGGAGCGAATTGTGTCCCAGACTCATCCTAAAATAAGCTTGAACTGACCATCCTCCAGGAGAAGCTCCTGGACCAGCTGGTGGTCCTCCCTGTGGTTTCTGCTCTTTCTGAGGGTCTCATGTACCCACATGGATCTCCGTTTCTCTGTGTCCAACGTTCTGCTTTGGAACCGACTCTCATCCTCAATCAGAACCAGAGCAAGTGCCATCCATTTTTTTCTCTCTCTCTAAAAAGAAAAAGTAAGATCTGTGAATTCACTTCACAGCAAAATAATGATCAGGCCAAGGAAAGGTGATTTGGTCATTGCATAATAATAAATATAAAAAGATGCAGCAAACTGCAAAAGGCACTGTCTCAGACGGGGGCGTCTTCAGCAAATATTAGGCTGTGCGGCGCACAATGCATATTGCAAAATGCAAAAAAGTGCTCTGTGTGATCAGGCTTTCAGGTGTTCTAACTCTGGTGAACAGAATAAGGTGTCAGAGGTCTCTGGTCTAGATGCGGGCGAGGAAGCCCAGATTGAGGCTAGCAGGGATCTGGATTGTCTCCAGAGCCACAGAGGAGGATGTGAAGGGGAGTGTAACGGAAAAGATCTTCTTGGTGTCCATCATCAAAGTGGACGACTCAACTCTGTCTTTCAAAAGGCCCTAAAAAACAAACAAAAAATAGACATGATAAATCACCTTATTAGAGACAAGACTGCAATCTTGCCCCACACTTTTAAAACCTCTACTCACTTTGATAGTTGTGATGAACGTGGTTGGCACTCGCTCTTCAAACTCAATCACTGGGGTGTACAAGGTCAACACTTTTACAATCTGCAAAGAGAAACACACAATGTTCAAAGCCCAAGCAGAACATCACATCTACCAACTAAACAGGCAGAACATTTCCTGATGATGGACCTGTGCTGTGGTGAGCGCAGAACACATGCTGCAGATAGCTTGGGCGTCTGCCTCCGTCTTCTTCTTGATCTGTAGAAGCTGTGCAGCCTGAACGAGAGGCTCCAGAGTCTCCTTGGCGCCGCAGTCTGCCAGCTCCCTCTCCGCCAGCCACTCCTCCAACTGCCAAACATTGTACCTGAAGCCAGAGGCAGAGGACAAACGATTCAGACTGAACAAAGGTACTGTCGAGCAATGGCTAATCTGTTCTGTGAAACAATTGGAAAGGTTGATGTTTAATGAAAATAGTGCTGCTAGTAGGACAAAGAAAACTATAGGTTGTGCCCCAAATAGTTGACTTTTCGATTTAAGGAGCCTGATCAAACTGCTGAAAGTGTGCACTGCAAGGCTCCACCCACAAGTTTTATTCTACATGATGCAGTATGTGAAGGCATTAATTTATTTTTGGTGACATTTTATATGATTCTAGCAGCATCTGGAGGGTGAGAGGGAGGGCTTACCTAATCATTTAAAATATATATTTCTTTAGTTTCATGTATTGTCTTTCTCTCAGTATAAAATGTTAAATGTCACAATACTATGGAGATGCATGGTGGTCTACTTGTTTGCCCAGGCAAGCTGACTTGATGTAAGAAGAACAAACACACCTCAATCCACACTCTCCCCCCCCTGTCATTTCATTGCATAACGTATAAAAGAAACTGGCCAAAGAGCTGTACCTGATCTGCAGGCCTTTACTCCAGGAGCACATGTCCTTCCGCAGCAGCAGGTTGTTGAGTGTGACTGCACAGATGATGTAAAACAGCTGCTTGACCAGCTGTTTAATGAGATGTGAGTCCATCCCGTGCTGACTCATGGTGGTGTAGAAGAGGCCAAGACGCTGCAGCAGGACTTCCACTGTAACAGCCTCCTGGAAGCTGGAGCTTCTCTTCCTCAGGCCTGTCGGTTTGGAGCCCAAAACACCCTGGATCGTCTCGTGCTCCAGCATGCTTGCCACTATATGTAAGACACGGATTGAGGTAAAATAAATGTAATGTGGTTCCATTGTGGTCAGGAGAAGAATACGTTTGTAATGATGTGTGGGAAGATTATATTTCCTCACCGATCAGGGGCTGCAGCATGTCGTCCATGCATTTGATGAGCTGGCGGTAAATTTGGATGGCCAGATCACCAAAAACTTGATGGTACTCTGACAGCTCAAAGTTGGCTAGGCAGTGCTCATTCTGTTTGGGAGTGTTGTTCATTATGAAGGCCTAAAGAGGTTGTACAGACATATTCATGTTTCAGAAGGTAGCAGTTAAAAACAAAAGGCAACAAGATAATTTTTCCATCATGTTGTTCAAGTTTTCTATTCAAGTCCAAATGAAATGCAGAACAAATACACAAACTGAAAACACTAAAGAATTTTGTAATATAGGTGATCAGATAGCTCTGATGGAGATGGTGGTCCTGCAGCATTGGACTTTATTTGTTTTGTTCAAAGGAAAAATACTGACATGAATCTTTATAGAGGAAGCTTAAATTTAATTTGAGAGAAATATAGATTTTGTACTGTATTATTTGGTTATTACTGTATTCTTTCTGTTTCAAATGAGGCAAATGTTAAAAACAATTGTGAAAGTAATGTGTGACAAAATAAAACCTGTGAACTGTGAACATCAGGTTTTTCCTCAGATTTAATTATGCATACATCCAGAGTTAATTGATGGACATGTACAGCTGTACCATAACATACCTCATCTCCACTGTACTGCTTCAGACAGTGCATTAACCGGCTGGTGTTGGACAGCCAGAAAGACACCACTTCAAAATCACCTCCTCTCCTCTATAAAAAAGAGTGTAAAAGTTAATTCAAAATAAAAGCATCAGTCGCTTTTTTTTTTTTTTAAATATCAAATTCATGTACTGCACCTTGATGACCCCCTTAATGCTGCTGATGGTGGAATTGAGCAGAGTGCTGACTCTCTGATCGTCATTCACATTGTCTGCATATCTTATGCACATGAAGATGATGTAGGCCGGGAGCCCAGGAATGAAGCGGACTGCTACACCACGAGGCTTCAGATCTGAAAACGTCACAACATTTCAAAGCAGCATCCACAAACACTGTGTCCATTATCTATGAAAAAATTGATTTGCTTGAACAAAACAGGCTTCACGTACCTACGACCAGGTTCTTAAGCAAGCGGCTCTCGTCACCTGCCCTGTACTCCAACATGCCCCGGTACTCTTTCTCCTTGCGGGTGATATTCACAGCTCTGGCAGGAGTGCTCACCACAGCGGTTTTATTCTTTTGCTGAGCGCTCGCTAAACACAGAGACAAAATATTAGAAATCACCACGATTAATGCTGCACTGTCATCTAGAAAAAGTACTGTCGATGCCATGTGATTACCTTCATAATCTTCAACTTTTTTGAGGTAAACTTTAAGTTGTTTTTTCAACTTGCGCACAGTTTTGTCTTGTTGCTCTTGCTGCTCCATGAGTTCCTACAATTATGTGAACAGTAGATTAGTGCATGGGCAACCAAACTTTCTATGTAACTGTAAATCTGTTTACATGCTAGTCTTTGCTGATGCGACATCACACCAAAAGTACACATTAAAAAAACTGGTGACAGCGTAGCTCAGATCCAGAGCAGTGAGCAAACCCACCAGGTTCTCATTGGTTAGCAGTGTGATTTCATGCTTCAAGCTGGCCTCAATACGGGCGTCTTCAGGCAGGAGGAGGCTCTGGGCCAGAAGCTTCTGCTGTTGCCCCTTTTCAGCTTTCAACTTGTTCACCTCCTCGAGCAGCTTCCTGTTCTCCTCACTGTGAACACGTTCCTGCTCCTGCATCTGGCGCTCAAGAACTCTGGAAGATGGAGGGATCGTATTTAATTCCATATGTTATCGACATGCTTAAGTGAACCGACTACAGAATATTATTTTAGTACCTATTGGTCTCTTTCAAGCCCTCATAAGCCAGCCACAGCTCTCCATCCTCGTTCAGTGTATGGATGTCAGTGGACCTGAGGAACAGCATCAGTTAATTTAAATAACACTTTACTGCACCACCTGATGGATTTAAACCAGAGTGGGAGCCCCGTGGTCTTACCTTTCAACATCTTGAAATGAGGGAATTTCACTTAGGTCTAATTTCACACCTTCCCCGAGCGCAGAGTCCTAGAGTTCAGTTCATATGGGTTAATTTAAATCTAGTTATTGCTAGATCTCTGTTGCATGAAATACAAAAATACTGAATCCAAAATTAGAATGTAACAAGGTAATTTAGTTTCTCACCTTATGTTTAAGAGCCTCTTGGCGGACCATATGTGACCGGAGGAGCAGCACTTCCTCTTTTCGCATGTCCAGCTCCTCATTGGAAGAGCTGAGCTGTTCCAGCAGTATGTTGTAGGGCAGAGAGCCGGGGGCAGGGGGCGCCAACTCACTGCTCTCATTGGTCAGAGACTTACGCAGCTCATTCAGATCCTGCTTCAACTTCTTGTTCTCAGACTGCAGTTCTTGTCGCTAAGACAGTTATAGAAACATAAACAAGTCAGGCATTTACACATTTTCTCCCCTAAATAACTGTCCATTACAAAACTGTTTTTATGTGATGAGTCTTAGTTGTTGCGTTGTTGTCAGAGATCCTGAATGGATCCCAGACAGATACCTGACTAAGTTGAAAAAGTACTCAGTCATACCTTCAGTTTTTCCAAGTCCAGCTCTGCTCTGCCAACTGTTGTCTGCTTCTCCACTTCCTTGTTATGAAAATATACACAAAATATAACATTCAGCCACAAATATAAACCAAAAATAAGAAACCACCACCTTTCACCTTTAAGAAACAAGACTGGGGTTTCATACTTTTGCCTTTTCTTGTTGGGCTTCTTCTCTCTTATCAATCTGCTGCCACAGTGCGTGTTTGTCCTGCTCCAGTTCCTTTACTCTTCTCTGGAGCTTCAGAAGGACCGGCAGGTCCACTGTTGCCTCGGTCTCGTCCTAACAAAACACAGCAGGCGTTGGTCGATGAATCTCCTCACAAACTAACTAGAATGCTGCACTAATAGGATTATAACACAGACATGGCCAGAAAAATATCTTCCCACAGCTGTTCCAAGAAATAAGTGTCCAGTGTTTGGTAACCACTTGTGTTTTAACTACTCACAGTGACCATTTTATCATCACCAACATTGGAACTTGACTTGACACAACAATAAAACCGCTTTGCAGGTGACACCAGTTTTTCCACCATGAAAACTTGAATCCTTTGTAAATGCCTTGTTTACACCAAAGCGGCTATTCTTTTCTAGAAAATATAATGTTTTACAGCTTTTAAGCTTACATGGGGTGAGTATTTCCAACTCAAAAAGATACATTTTGGTCTGGCATATGTATTACTTTCATGCAATTCTGATAATGCTGCGATCTTTCTCTGACAATTTCTTATTACTAGTGGCTTTTAATAACTAAGAGGTTTTGCCAGTCACAACATTTAGTGAAAAAGTTTCCAACTTGACAACACTGTATGCTTGCATAGCAGCGTCATTAACTGGCTCTGTCGCTTTGCATGTGACATAAAGATACAATGACTGGTACAGATGTGGCTTTATTTGGAACTGATCAGCCAGTCATCATAGCTGATCAACCTGAAAATCATCACCGGTGCAAACAATTGGTGGTTTTTGGTTATATTGTGTAGTTGTCCACATTACCTCTGTTTGTATGGAGCCATCTTCTCCCTCAGAAGAGCCTAAACTCTGACTAAACTCAGAGGAGTTGCTGCTGTAGTTGGAGTCTGTCCTGTTGTGACCAGATTTGCTTGAAGTCTGATTAAGAGTGAAAAAATAAACATGTTTCAGAAGGAATAAGTAGGCAGATATAAACTTGTTCCATCATGAAAAACATTTCGCTAATATCATATAATATTTGTACACTGACACACTTTTACAAGCTGGAACAGATAACTGCTTTCTGTAGCTTTGAAAGCTTTTGCTTTGCTTAATTTAAGTGTCTCTTGTTTGTGACACCATCTTGATTGTCATGTTGTATGAAATAACTACTGTCATGACACTTTGACACTAAATGAAGTGTAACTCACGGGGCTGACTATAATCTCTTCCTTCAGGTCTCTGTGGCGCTCCTCCAGATGTAGGTGTTCACTCAGCAGACTCTGGTAGCGAGAGCGCTCTTCAGCTAAGTCCTTTTCCAGCTGTTTTGCATTCTCATCATTGGTTTTAATACCTGAAACAAAACAATTTAGTTTTATTTATTCCTCTTAAATGCAGCCATTATTTGAGGACTGTGGAGGTTTGAGGTGAACTGATCAGTACCTGTTAACTGATGGGCTTGTTCCTGGATCAGTTTGTTCAGTTCATCTTTCTCGCTGGTCAACAGGCTGTTCTTCATGTTTAGGTCTTCTACCACCTGATCATGAGAGGGGAAAAAAATCATGTAATATTAATCTGTTTTCTATTCATTTGGATTCAAAGGTTCTACAAAAACGGACAAAACATGCTACTAAGCTCTTTATATGCTCAAAGGGAAGTTCCTATTGAGCAAATTGAAAAATTTAAACAAATTAGCAGGCAGCTAAAAGCAGTGGAAAATTATGGTATCACTTATCCTGCAGTAAAAGCTAATGCCTGACCCAGGTTAACATACATACATACAAATAAATACAAACCACAAATTCTGGAAACACTTTGAGTGTGATGAAAAATGAGCTGATTGGGGACAAACACAGTAAAATAAACAAATCTCATACTATGTCATTAACACCATCTTTTAAGAGTTATTTTGAAAAATTCCTGTGAAGTTACTTGCCACTGAAGTTAGATAAATCTAGATGAAGTGTAGTAGGGTATACCTGTTGTGTCTGTGCCATGTAGACCTTTGTTTGCTCTTCCAGGTCGTCTTTCTCTCTGCGGGTGTTTTCCAGCTCGTGCTGAAGGAAGGAGAGCTGCTCCAGCAGCGAGGGAAGCTTCACCGTCTTGGCTCTGGCCTCCTGCTCTGATCTACGTAGGTTTTCAATCTCTCGGTTCTGTTTGTCCCTCTCCGTAGTCAGGGTCTTCTCCACAGTATTCAACTTCTCACTGAGCACTCTGTTTTCTTTATGCTGCAGGGGGAAGAAACAAACACATGCTGTGCATGTGATACGGCAACTCCCAATGACCCAATGTTTCTCTAGCTTCAGTTGTTTTTGTACTGGTAGATTCCAGAGTAAACCACGACCCAACACAAACAAAACTAAATGCCCATACTCACACAATACCCACCTGCTCATTTATCTTGTGCTGCAACTGCAAAATCTTGTTCTCCATGCCGATGTTGAGCTTCTTAAAGTGCTCCACAGAGCGCGCCTCCACTTTCAGCTTCTTTAAGTCTTTCTTGGCCTTCATGCGACGTACGCAGCTCTGCAGCAGGACAACGGCTGCCACGGTGTGTCTGTAACGCTGTCTAGCCAGCCAGCCTTTCACCCATTTCTGGATGACCACGGCTTTTTGCTCATACATCAACTGTGGGAAAAAGATCAGTGTTAAACAGAAAGTTTATAAGCAAAATGGTAGACATGCTATGAGTAAATGCAAAAGGACACGGAGCAAATCCAGAGACTTTGTGTCCAACATTTTGAATTCTCTCTTAAACATGATGTTCAGATTATTTCTACATAATAAAGTAAACTGCAATAGTTTCTTATTATTCATTTCTTACTAAGGTTAACAGTTTATTTTCAAAACGTAGGAGGTCTCAATAGAAATACTGTTGGCTAATATTAGCCTTAACAAAATGCTAATTTACTTCATAATTGAACATAACAGTAGTACCAAGTAACAACCTTTAATTTAAAAGTGTAAACTGGGTCAGCAGGGTCAGTTTGAACCTTATTTGTCTCTATTCATATGACTGAATGATTAAGAATCCTACACAGCGATGAAGATTTAGGAAGTGCTTAATGCGGCTCAACAATGTAACTCATGGAACCTGGCACATCTGGGCTTCCATTGAGCCGGGGAATTTTTCATATTATATTCAAGAAGCACTAATTCCTGTTTACTTGGTGGCACCTTCTAAATCCAGTTTAGTTATTGTAATATTCGACAATGGGTGGAGAAAATTCCCATTAAAAACCCTTCAAGCTCCAAAAATACTCAATGGTCAAGCTAAAGTTAAGGCTGATGTAATACTGTATCCTGGAATTATGTTAGTAAAAACAAATGCTGACTATACAGCTTTCCACTTGTAGAATTCAAACTTATTTGATGGTCTTACCTTATAATACTGCTTTCTAGCCATGTAGGCCCTAAAGAAGCACTGAATAGCGATGGCTGCAGATCGCTGCTGCTGGTAGCGTCTCCTGGTCAGCCACATTCGCACGTTCCTCTGAACGACAACAGCTGCTCTGGTTCTTCGCAGAAACTTAACATAACTGACAGGAAAAAAAAAACCAAAAATGTTAAATCAGCTCGAAGTTCGTATACCTATTAACATCTTTTTCTGCTGCTGTTTAATGTCTCCACTCACCAGCGTGCCTGGTGACCCCGTACATGTCTCTGTATGGTGATAGCAGCTTCCCTCATCCTCAGGTACTTTTTGCGAGCCAGCCAGCAGCGGATAGTCTTCTGGATGCGGACACAAGCCATCCGCAGCTTGTCAGAACGCAGCTTCTCCAGGTAAGCCACCTGGCCGGCCCTGAAGAAGATCTTGTTTTTGCCAAACTGAAACTTATCCTGGTCCTAGGAACCATACAGATTATACATTAGCAAATTTAATATGTAATGTTTCTGTGAAAGTTTGTGGTATAGTATTGCTTTTATACAATTCAGACATACCTTAATAAGTTTTTCCATCAGATTTTTGCAGGTTTTTTTTCTGTCAGAAAGGACATCTTTCTGCTTCATGAGAACCCGATAACGACTGAAGAATTCCTGATAGGTCCATCTGAAATATTCATGTAAACATAACAAGATAAAGAGATCCATGTATTTTAAATGTATAAACTGCTTGTGGATGCTGTTGTTAATATGATACCTAGATGGGAAGCCCGCTGCTGAGATCCGGATTGTTTCCAGGATGCCACATGCCCGCAGCTGCTGCACAGCCCTCACAGGATCCATGCTTTATAAAAGATAAAGAGGACAATAACAACCGTTACAAAAAATGAATGTACTAGTCTTTCATCCGTGGTTGTTGCAGATAATCTTGTCAAACACAAGAGGGAAATCATCCTCACATGAATGGAGATTTGTGGTCATTTGGTTTGATGCAGCGTACGTAGTGAGGAGTTGTGGCATTTAGTGTGTCCATCAGCAAATGAAGAGACTGTCGAAACTGAGAAAAATAGAAAAAGATAAATCTGTAATATGGAAAATCATGATCTGTAAAAAGGTGTTTCAGCATTCAGTTCTAATATCCACTATTGGATGTGTTTGAATGAGAATCAATCAGAAAGAATCCAATTGGACATTTCTTGAAAGTTATTTATCTCATTAAAATGGATGGCGTCTCGGTCTGTTTGTCTGTCTGCCCTTCGATTTCCTTGACAATTGTTCATCTGATGGATTTCACATTTGGGGAATGTGTTGCTGAGGACCAAAGATAATGCAGCATGGAGTCTAGCATTGCTCTGGGACACATTTTCCCACACCATCAAATGTCTTCTTAGTTTCTCACCTGCAGTCCAACAGTCTTCTTAATGTCCTTCTTACTCGCCCTTCCAGTGACACTGGTACGCTTGTTGGTAGAACTAGTTGCCTTCTCATCTTCCTCAAACAGCCTCAGCAGCCAATCAACCTGAAAAGATAATTTTTCAGATTGAAGAGACAAAATAAAAAGTTATCATTGAACAGCAGATGGCAGTGTTTTCAATTTGAAAGTCAAAAGTGGGTGTATTTCCTCCAATAGATGTGGTTGAACAATTAAAGGGTGTGAGCCCAGGGACTTGCAACACAAAATATACTTAGAATGATTTGCTTTTAGTTTGAGGGGGTGTTGACAATGAGTTCCTGTGGCCTCCACAAACTAACTCACTGAGATCGACTGGGAAAGGAAAATAAAACTGGTTAATAAACCCTTTTACCTTGCTGTTTTTCAGCACATTTATCTGCTCCTCATTGACTGTGTCCTTGTTTTTCTCCAGGAAACCCTCACACTGGTACTCCACCTAGGCAAAAAGGAGTCGGTCACACAGTGTTCTTTCACTAAAAGAGTAAAGGTTATATTCATCAGTCAGAGTCTGAGGTAGACTGAATTAGCACTGTTCTAATAAATAGAACCCACAAACATTTGTGGTGAATATATATAATTATGGCGTGCCAGATGAAACTGAATGCAATTTCATACTTTGCTCGCTTGGTGCTCTGAGAGCAGGAAGCATGAGTCATCCATGTGCTGACCACCGAGACACAGCATGAGACATACAATCATGTTTTACCTTGTCTGCAAAGTGGAGGATGATGAAAGCTCTATTTGATAACCTGGGTTTATCAAAGTGAGCATTCTGCTTCAGGAGGGTGTTGTACAGTTTCTGAGCCCATGTGTCGTCAGAGCCTTTGGGCATCTATGGAAACAGGAAAAGCTGACACATCAGTTAGTCATGGCCTTACTCATAACCTCCAAACTTAGCATGCTGGAGATTCCTTCAGTGGAAAGTGGCTGAACAGTAACAAAACAGGCATTTTACTCTGCACTCTTCATCCAGAAGGTCCAGGACACCCAGCTTAGCCTCGATGAGATCAATACACGGCTGGTTGTCGTCAAAGTCAATCAATGTCCAGGGGATCTCCTCTTTCATGTATTCCTCTTGCTCCAATTTGAAGACATGCTGAAGGAAGTGATAGCCGGAAGTGATTTAGATGTACAATTTGTCTACAAAATGAATGTGTTGAGCAAAAAAAATAAAAAGCATACCAGGTTGAACTGTTGTTGAAGCTTCTCGTTGGCATAATTGATGCAAAACTGTTCAAAACTGTTGATTTCAAATGTTTCAAAGCTGAAGAAAAAGATGTATTTAAATTATTAGAAATTATTCCCTCGTGATCAAGGCAACATACATGGAAAATGCACAAACCTGGAGGTGAAAACATACCCGTAAATGTCAAGCACACCGATGAAGGAGTGTTGTTTTGCTGTTGACTTTAAGGCATTGTTAATACTGCCCACAATCCAGCTGAAGAGTCGGGCATAGATGTGTTTGGCTAAGGCATCTCGGCCATTGACCGCATTCATTTTGGAGACAGGCTTGACATAGGTTTCTGTGGTCGTCTGGAGTTTCCTGTGACATAACCAGTGGGCCATTTCTTCACAGGGAACCCCCATCAACTCACAAAACACCATCAGGTGGACATTGTCCGGCTGGAAATACATGAAGAATAATGATCTTATACAAATAGAGATCTACAAAGCCTCAATACAACATCCACAGGTAAAATGATCTAAATATTGTCAATATTGTTGTGTGTTTACCAAGATGCTGCTTTTGTCTGCCGACTGTTCTTTCACCTCCACATTGCTAAGATGGAGAATAGCTGCCAGAATTTGGTAAATTGCCATTTGATCGTTTTCACCAATTCCTACAATGAAAACAGAACAATAACGCAATACATTATTATCAATCCTGCAAGACAACCCAGAAACAAAAAGATGTATAATGTACAGTACTGTTCATTAAACATGATATAAATGCTAACAGCACTCACCTAACAGTGAGAAAGCCCTCCTGGTATTGCGCATCTCTTTGGCATCATCCACTCCGTCTATGACCGGGCTCTGACCCTGGTTAGTACAGTGGAAGTCATCTGCGCAACCTTAAAATAAAATATTGTATTTGATTTATTTTTTGTATGATTCTAAATCAGGATAAAATGACACAGGATATTTGAGTGACTTTTATACCTAACTTGAAGGCTTTGAACTCTGGTAAATGTGAAGAGGCACACAGCTGGTAGAATATATGGTAGTTCCTTTCTTCATAGGCCTAAAATAGTGCAAAGGGATATTAAAGAGCTGTTTATGTGTGCAAAGATGCACACATAGACAGCAAGCATGTTGCTAAATCCAGAGTTGAGGCAATATCATCCGATTTTCTTGAATAGTTCACAGTTGCTGAATAAAACCAACTATTTTGCCATCTTTCTGACTCCAGGGCCAGGCAGGCTAAAATAAGTGCTGTTTATGTTGTTTGTGATGGCGTTGCTAAGATATACACATGTTACATGTTAGATGCACATGAGAGTTTTTTTAATCAATTATCTGCGGGGAAGAACCGAGAAGATAGAAAGATAGGAATGGCCACATTCAGACACTGGCAGCAGTCACATAAAGACATGCGACTTAAAACCATAGAAATGAAATTTACCTGAAACACGACTCTAGACTTTTCCAGTAAGTAGGTTCTCATGTTCGCCCCGATAATGCAATGCTTCTTGTCAAACCCAATCTCAATGTACTTCCCAAAGCGACTGCTGTTGTCATTCCTTGTTGTCTTGGCATTCCCAAGAGCCTAGAAGAAACACACAAAAGGCTCTCAGTAACATTTGTCATTTCATCATTTTGTCTTATTTACCTGCAGTGTTAAATGTTACCTCCATGATGGGGTTAGAGGCCAGGACTCTCTCCTCAACGTTGGCCTCGCCTGAGGAGCAGCTGACTGTGGCAAAGTAACGCATAGCGTACTTAGCAGAGACTGTTTTTCCAGCTCCCGACTCACCACTCACTATGATGGACTGGTTTCTTTCATCTCTGTCTCAAAGGATGTGATAACACACAGACCAAACATCAGTTAAGCATAAAAGGAAAATTATATTTACTTTGCTATGAAAATGTAAAATGAAATGTATTTGGAGGTTACAAAACCTGGCCATCTGTTTGTATGCTTCCTCTGCTACGGCGAATATATGGGGGTCCATGTCTCCCATGTTCTGCCCGCTGTAGGCATTGATGATGTCAGCTTCATAGATGGGCAGGCTCTCATAAGGATTGATGGCAACCAGGACAATCCCTAAATGCCACAAGCAGGAAAAATTAGACTCTATCAAAAATGTAGTTAATTTGTGTACATTATTTACCCACATTCATGTCAAACATGTTAGTGTGTGCTCCTTTAAGAGCAACTTGAACCACAGTAATCAGCATGATGTGCTGTATTATCTCAGAGCGTACAGTGAGCAGAGCTCCAAAGTCTACAGTGACAGTGATAGCATGAGTCAAAGAAGATCAAGCACATTACCACAGTATGTGTAAATCAACTTGGAGTCGATGAAGCGCACTTTAAGGTTGTGCAGCACAGCAGGCTCGTGGAGATAGCTGAGAGATGTGAGGTCATTTTCCCCGACCAGGATGTTGGGGTTTCTTAGTGGTGGCAGGTTGTTGGTTTTGGAGTCTAATTTGTGTTCCACCACCTGGAAAACAAACAGAACTTAGCTAGTTCCTTTCATTGTCGAGGAAAACTGCAAAACTGTTAGGAGAACCAGGGGGAAAAGACAGAAAACGAGTACAAATTGATGGTTAAGTAATAAAATGTTGACATTATTGTCCTTTGTGTTAAAGCTAACTAGCAACCACTGTGCTTGGCTTGTTCGTGTTCACTCATGATAATGCTTTGGCCTTATTTCCATAGCTGAAGTGCATGCCTGAACTCGACATCACAGCTGCAGGTAGCAACAGCGCCAAGTAAAAAACATGCTGTTTATACATATGTTAGTCCACCTATTTTTAACTGGTTTCTTGTACTCAGCGTTTTGACGTCATACGAAACACAAGGTGTTTTTCCTGGGAATCTAGGTACATTTACCAAACACCCCAGATGCCTGGAATAATCCCACAGCACACAGAGATATTTATGAGGCTCTACTGCCAGTGTTCTTGTGGAGAAATATGTGCATGGCTCTCTGACAGAACATCACACACCCATTTCCACCTCAGTGCCTCTATCTCCCT
>CAFUXE010000507.1:84791-100076 GCA_903364295.1 Serranus cabrilla
GTGTGTGTGTGTGTGTGTGTGTGTATGCAGTGGCATTTTCCTGTCTCACCGTGCCATCATCCAGCTGCAGAGTCAGCTTCAGGTCGCCAGGAGTGTAATCTTTGATAAGCTCCGCTGATTTCCACACTTCTCCTGCATCTGGCAGCCATACACGGGCATACTGATAGACACAGGGGGGGAAACCGGGTCAAAGCCACTCAACCACTGTCCTTTTTTTATACAAAACTACAGCAGTGACATGTACCTCAGAAAGAAAATGGAAGAAAAGCTAACTTGAAGTAAGCAGACAGCAGTTATGCGTATGATGTGGATGGATATGGGGTTAATTAAGTGGCAGACAGACAAAAAAGCGATACATTCTGATTTTTAAAAACTCAAAAGCAGTTCTGTTATAACACCTGTAAGTGACCGGCGAAAGTCGCTCCCCATAACTAACAGACATGTTGAACGATGAGTAAACTAGCATAACTTTAGCTTAAGAAAACCGTTGAATGAGCTGGACAACCGTCAGTCTTGCCTGGTCTACCTACCTTCGTGTAAAGTTCAGAGGCTGCCATGTCTCACAAGTCGCTCAGTGAGTCCTTAGAAACTTTCTCTGCCCGCAGAGAGAAGACAAGACATTTTTATTGACTCAAAGAGTAGAAAGCAGCAGACTTTCCTGAGCTGCTCTCCTGGGCTCGGTGCTCTCTGCGGGGAGAAGAGTTCAACTGCTGCTGCAACAGTTGTCAGTCAGCTGCGCGTGCCCCGACACGTTCTGCTCTCGTGCGTCTTGTGTGCCCCCCAGTGGCCAACGAGCTCGTGACAACTGAAGAGCGAAAAGTCTCTCAATGTAATAAAAACTCATCTAAAATCTCAAGAAACAGAGGATATACCCCATTTGATGTTAAATGGCATTGACATTATGAATGCTAAATGCCATAATAAACATATATGTAATATATTATAAAAAAAAAAGAAACGTTTCTTGAAGAAGAAAAGCTTTTTGGGGCAATATTTTTAAAGAAAGGCCATTGATTTGTATATTGGTACTGGCCTAAATTTGCATTACCAATATGACTTAAAGGCATCACTTACTTTACAAAATATATATGCAACAAATCTTTATTACTCCAAATACCTAGAAAAAAATAATGTTTGCAATAACTAACCAGAATCTAACTGTGCAGGATTTTCCTAAAAACAATGACAGACTCTAATATACAGTATTTAAAAAATCAACAGCGGGAGGGATATGAAGATAATCTCTCTTAGTTATATATTTACAACTGACTGGAAGTGTGTGTCTATTTCTGCAGAGACCTGTAATTTCTTTTCATTTCGGTGTGTTCAGGAAGTTTCTTGGTGTCAGCCAAATAAACTTAAACTTAAAGCAAGGCAAAATTTTACTATTGTACCATATATTCAGTTACTTTTTGAACTAAAATTAAAGACTACATATTACCAATCATAAATATATCAAAATTAAGTGTTTAAATGTCTTTATGCATTTTAAACATGATGAATATAACACATTATATATGGTTAATTGTACATACATAAATGCAAAATCTGAAATTTCACTGAATTTTTATGTGAATTCAAACAATATATTAAGACTCTCAAACTTATAAACACTAAAAATAATGATAATAATGTCAAACTGTGCACTAATAATTCAATACTATTTAAGTTTAATTATCCCAATGCTATTTGTTTATTCTTTTATTATAATGTTTCTATACTTTTTTTAAAATCTCAATAAAGATTGAAAAAAAGAGGTGAAATAACACTCAGGACAATGACCTGAGGAGAAGGCTAACGTGGTGTCAACATTACTGCCATGATACATACAACACGTGCATAATTTATACCAGGGGATGGAAAATCACACTACATTGCCAGTCAGGCCTATTTATTTTCCTAGTCTAGTCATAATGCATGAAGGATCATTTTACCTAAAATTAATATTAAAAGGGGTTGTTAGAGGGCTGGGACTAAAGAACTTTGCTTATCCTCAATTAGGTTTATCACAATTATTCTTTTGATCATGAGTACCAGTATAGTGATTCAAGTCTAATCAGTCTAATTAGAACAAGGATTTTAAAAAAAAAAGATCTAATTCTTACAGGCATTGAAAATAAATAAATCAGGTACATTTTAGTTAACTAGAAATTATTATTGAATTATTTCAAAATCTAATTTCCTTTTCTTTTCTTTCAATATTTCATCATGGTCTGGTTACCCTGAGTACTAATATGTTTGATTTTTTTTTCTTTTTTTTTAAACTATCCTCATCCTTTTTTTTTTTTTAACTATCCTCCTTATTCTAGGAGTACTGTATTTAGACTTAGGTACTGACCTTTAAGAATTTTGATTTGTAAACTTAATTTTACACACCTTCAGATGAAAATATAGATATTTACACAAGTACTTGAGACAGCATTAGTTCAGTTAGTTTAGCCATTAATCAAGTATCCATTGTGGCTACCTTGTGTTGTAATATAATCCAATATATATTGGCTGATATATTGAATATACAAAAGCAGGTATGGATTTTTTTTTAGTAACTACACCCACCAATGGATGAAAGCATATTTTTATCATCTTTGACTTCTACTTGAGTACAACATAAACTAGACTCTTTATAGTGAAGGCAGATTTAGTAACATTTGAGTGTAAAAATAAACGCAAGGACACATTCAACTGAATAAGTGAACTTATAAGATATTATGCAAAACTATTTTATTTACAAAACAAATGGCACAGTGTGACTGCACATGCACACTCCAGACAAGTCATGGGAGTTTCTTTCCATAAAATCCTAAGTGATTCCAGTCAGACAGTGACAGACAATTCAGGCAAACTTCATAACTAAGATTCTCGCTGAGGGAGCAAATATTGCTCAAGAGGAACAACGGTTCATTACTTTTAAGGCCATTTTAGAGGTCAGGATGAAATGGAGACCAGCAGTAAGTCCTTGCAAACCAATGTCACTAAAATGAATTAAAATACAACTGGCTATCAAGTGTATGTGATCTAATCTTGAGTACTTTGAAAGCACAGAATCAAACAGCTTTACAGAGAGTGAGGAGAGGATACAAACAAGGATTAGAAAACAGAACAGGATTACCTCACTTTTCACTATTTAAACTGACATGCCTCCATATGAGCAGTTGAATACTCAAAACCAGTTCAAACTGAAAGGCATGTCTGTAAATTAAGCATCACACACATTAACACAAACGGTCTGTGGTTATTACTCTGAAGTATTGTTGCCTCTGTATGTATCATTATCATGGAAGGACAATATCCTTCATTGCAGGCTTTTTAGCTTCTGTGATACAAGCAATTTGTATGGAGGCATATATCCTTAAAAGTGAAAATGGTAAGTGAGAATAAGATAGCATTAAATTCCATTCATATTTATTTTATAATCAATCACTATTCAGTATTTTTTAAGATCTTGAGAAACATTTTCAGCTACAACTTTGTGTTGGATTTAACTTGCTGGCAATTCAGTGCCCAGCAGTGGCCAATTTTTCTCAAGGATTTGGCTTGGTACATTACTTGTTCTTAGAGAATACATATAAAGGTGAAAAATAAACAAAATTGTAAACAACAGGTAGATATGAAGTGGGGGGTGGAATGGTGACAAAACAGTAAACCTAAAACCATCAACCAGCCAGTTTGCTGGCCACAATTGAAGTCTTTCTTTGAGGCAGGTCCTGAGGTGTTGGGATGTGCCCCCCTGTGATCTCAGTCTTCTCCGTTGGGGCTGATGGCAACTGTTTATTCTTCATCTTTGCCTTGGCCATGTTGTAGTCACCAGAGTCAAAATACTTTGGCTGGAAAAACAAGCAGATATTAAGTGAGAATACTGTAAGGCTGAGTTTTGATTAAAATGCGAGGCTAGCCAAGTTTAGGTATGAAACGCACCCCCTTCTGAAGTCTTTTCCTGAGCAAGTCTGAGCCTCCAGGCTTGGCTCCCAGGTTAGGATACCTGGCCTTCAGTTTGGCCTCCTCTGCTTTCTCTGGGCTGATTACTTTGTCCTCCATTTCCTGCAGAAAGAGCACAGAGTGTATGGGTGTCAAAATGCCCCACTGAGCTGCCTTGATGCGGAACAAAATGTTAAATTAAAAGCGCGTATGGACGTAGTTATTAATGAAACTGCAATATAAATACTCTGACACGACAGTAGCTACAGCTAATATGGCAACAATTTACATTTCACAATATACATGCGCCGCCATGAGGGGAAACTCCAACTGTTGTTTGCACTAGCATTAATCCTGCCAATTAACTTAGCATGTTTAGCTACAGCCTTAACCCGTTTCAGCTAAGCTATCAATCAATCAATTTACAGGTTATTGTGGCCATCTAAAAAAACAATCTGCCTCTAAATAGCATGGTTTCTGCTTTGTTTTACCGATAAACGCTTCGAGCTAATTACTTGTCATAGCATCGTTGATGACACATTAGCCAATAGTAGCTACCGGCTAACTAGCTCGCTGCTAGCCGCCTGCTAATTCGTGCTAACAGCGCTGGCTTACTACTTAAATCAGCAGTTCGTCGTTTTTCGTTTTACCTGCTGTTCCTCCGAAGTCTTCGTTCCTTCCATCTCCTCGGACATATCTGTATTGGGTCCCTGCTTTGCTCACGAAACTGCGGATGTAATGCTTGCCGTTCAACCAGCTCTTGTGGAAGATAAAAGGTGGTACCGGGAGCGACAAGGCGGGCGAGGGTAGCAGCCTGTCAGGCAGCCTGTCCAGCAACAGGCCGGTGAGTCGATGCCAGAGAGGAAGATCGGAGACAGACTGGGACCGTCAAAATCATCATATCATCTGTGTCGAGCGACCAACAATTGTTTTATTCTAAATGTTAAATTATTAAATATTGTGCTAAGCAAAAGTAGATTTTACAATCCACACAATAGAAACGCCATAAAAAATGTTTTTAATTGCTTCGGAGCTGATAATGCAGATGTTGCGTAATTCATTCAAAATTAAGGTTTACAGAAAACAATCTCATCACAATAACAAAAAAATTTGAACAAATGCATACGTTTTTTTTTAATGCATGAACACAAAAGCTTCTTCCGTATAAATATTTTGATCTTATTTTTGCACAATAAAAAAAAAGATAAAGATTCATAGAAAAAAAAATACAAAAACTTTAATATAAAAGTCATGTTTTTCTCAAAATGTTGAAATCTAAAATAAAAATGTACTTCTTATATGAACATTTCATAGAAATATTACTATGGAATCCCATAGATTTATTTAGTATTTTGGCTTGGAAGAAGATTGTTTTTATTTTATTATATTCATAGTATTTATTGCCAATGCTCAGTTGTATTATATGTCTTATTTATCAATTGTAAATTAGTTCACCTGCTGTTAAAGGTGGGAAAGGCTAATCAGACTATACAGAACATTAGTCAAAGCATCTTAATTCTTATTTCTGTAGTAAAACAATTGTATTGGACAGAAGGCCAGAAAAAAGCAAATTTAAGTTACAAATATGATTTTTGTAATTTTCTTATACCCTCTCTCACTGGTATAGAATGGGCTGCAAGATAGTTTAACAAATGCTATCTTTTAAATTGTTTGAATGAATTACAGATGTGGAAATAGTGTGCATATGCTAAATTGTCTATACACTACACGAGTAGAGGTTATAATCCAATTCAATGAGGTGCTTACATTCTAGATGATATACAGTATATTTGTGTGCAGTGCAGCCAACCTTCTCTTCCTCCATAATGATCTTCATACCAACACAATGGCCACTGAAAATGGTTTGTCAGCAAAAATTCACCCACTAAAGTAAAAATGTTTTATAGTTTCTCATACTTGCATTTGTTTTGGCTACAACTATGGTTTAAATTAAGCCATTGTTACAGTGTGTACATGTCACACAAATTAAGACTCAAAGGAGAACATTATTGAAAAGTTGTTTATTTTTGTTAGTTACCTTTGAACGTTTTCTGCATTACTTTATTACATTTTACTATGCAACATGATAGAATAAATTCTTTACAGCATCAAATACCACACAGGAAAAAAAATTACTGGGAAGAAAGCGGTTAATTGCTGCTGTTTTGAAGGCAGATCTTTGTCAGATCAATGCTTTCAGTCCTCATCCAACTGTTTAAAACTGAATGCATTACTGTGTCCATCATCAGCCATTTGGACATTTTGTTTCCAGAACAGGTCAGCTGCTCACAAAAGTCAAAACAAAACCCCTTGGGTATGAGATTAGAGATCTTCATCCCCCATGTCCACGTCTTCTTGTAATTTCTGCACCATTTTGGCTTCCATTTGTTTGGCCTTTCCTGTGAAACACAAGAAAACAAACATGTTAACAATGGTTGAAATTATAGACTCATCTTCTGTACATTCGTTAGGCAGTGAAATGCTGACCTGCATGTGGAGCTTTGATAAGGTGAATGTTTTTCTTGACTTCCACGATGGCCTCTTCCTTCTCCAACTGCTTGCCCTTCTTTAATCTGTTAAGAGGAGAAAAGAATAGCAGAGATGAGGCAAACATTGCTTTGAAATCCTGTAATCCTGTAGATACAAAAAGATGAACTCCCAAAAATGAATGTTGTTCTCACCTGTTCATGATAAATCGTGCCTGTCTTTTCCGTTTTATCTCTTCCACCCTCTTCATTGCTTCCACTGTAGAAATTAAAAAGGACAGAACTCTTTAATTTAAAAAAATCTAATGACAAAACAAATCCACAGCAAACGTGTGTGAAACACATTTCTACATTACCTGTCTTGTCCCAGAGCCCCCTGTTGTATTTAACAGGTATATTTCTACGTTTCTCGAACTCTAGGGCGTTATCCTGAAAGAGAGAATGTTTGTTGGATAAGTAACAGTAAAACAAATGTATGCCACGGAGATAGTGCTCTGTGGAGAACCAACTCACCACTGTCAACTCCTTTCCTGATGCCTTTCTGAATGCTTTGGTCCATCTTGTTTTTCTTGGGTTACGCTTCTTCTTGAAGTTCTTGTGGCATTTTGATTTGCAGAATCTGAATTGCTACAAAAGAGACAGAAAAACAATTTATTTTAACTCCATAAGAAAGAAACCACAGGACTTGGAAAGGATTTGAACAGGTAGACCTGCAAGGGGCTTTCTTGCTAAGAGAGCAAAACGAGTTTGTGATTCGGGAATTATAAAGTTTTATAGCGATGAGGTGCAGTTGTGAAAAAAATTGCATTAAAGACATGACGCTAAATTAGTCAAAATTTACAATTGTGCTATTTTTATTCATATTTTTCAATATCAACCAGCATATCATCCTATGATCAGCTCATTACAGACACACCAGTATTACCATTCTTGTTGCCCAGTAAGTAATGGGAAACTAATGGGAATATCCCTGTTGACTACAATCGACATATCGGCAAATTAAGGGATATTAAGCAATGGCGGTGATCCATGTTTCTCTGATGTGCCGCATCAATTTTGCAATGTCAAAATGTTGAGTATGTTATTTGCTGTCAGATTTGTTCCTTTGAAACAATTAAATTATCTTTTTATGATGAGAGTAATTTTTTGTTTGAAAAATGGGTTACAAATAACAAAATAAATAATTTATATTTTAATCATAATACTGGTTCCCAATTTACAGACTGGTGTACTAGTTATGAGCTTAATGTGAAACATGATTTACTGAATCTAAAGTTTCCAATTCAGTTTCAGCTAATAAAATCTACACCATAAAAGCAGGCCATAAATATCTTGTTAAAAGCTATATTATTTGTTTTTGTGTTTAAAAAGTTTTCATTATAAAAAACAAAACAAATGTGCACCATTTTGAGATCAAATTAATTCATATTGATTATTATAACTATTATTTGAACTGAATTTTAGAAACCGTGCCAAAATAAAATTACATACATGACATACTACTAAGAAAGCAAAATAGATATGGAAATATTAGCCTTGAACATTGCCCTTGTGATGTTTTATCTTTTGACTGTCGGAATTAACAGAACCACACGTGATGCTGCGTGATACTGATTCAAGGTTTAAAATGATAGCTAATGCAATCTCAACAAACACTATAAGCTTCAAAATGAATTTCAGAGCGTATTTATGATCTGATCACAGGATAATGTTATCGCCTGTTCCCACAGTGTACCTTCAGGGGGCGCAGTTACTCCACAAGCCAAAGCTGAGGCCCTGCCAGTTAAATGTCCGGACACCTCATACAGTTATCAAAGGCTAAATTGATCTAACATTTCGAATTAAATTATTACATGAACGTTAATGGTTTACTTGGACGTTATAAATGACTGATCGTGGATATAAACGATCATCACGTTGAGTTTTTTAAGAGGTTGTCAGCTAACACTCGATCCCACGTGAGTCAGTACAGCACGTTATGTTCAAGCTAACACTAGCCAGATAGCTAACCGTCCGAGGCTGGCCGTCAAACACAAGCTTCTGTTAAAGTAACAGGATTATTTAGGCAGAGAGACAGTATCATACCTTGCAGTCGTTCCTTACAAACATCACCCCATGCCCGGGATACACTGGTCCCGAGCAAAAATAACACTTTTCGATGCGCATTTTCACAGCAGAGACGCTGCGTGCGACAGCGACAAAAACAAGACCGCCCCGGTTCTTCTTCTTCTCCTTCTGTAACTCCGGCAGCTGCAGTGCCTGCTGGAGCTCTGCTGCCCCCTGCTGGACTTTATGTGGCACTGCGTTTCTACTGTCAGAATCATGCTTAGCGTTTGTAAAAATTTCTTGCTGAAAAGTCCCACTTGTACTGGACTGGTGAGTATGGTGGAAAATTATTTATCTTTTATTATTTTATTATTTCTTCTAGAATTGCTGTACCACAGAATACTATTATTATAACTGTCCACTATGACACATCCATCTTTTCTTCTATGGAGGCCCAAAGATTAACATTTTATAAACAAATAATCACTGGTGGAAAAAGTATTCAGATCCCTTACTTAAGTTAATGTACTTAAACAAACACTTAAACACACGGTGCATTTAAACTGTACTTGAGTAAAAGTAAAAAAGTATCAGCATCAAATTCATAATAGAGAATTCAGAATATATTATTGTATTATTATTATTATTGATGCATTTATGTGAGTAGCATTTACATTTTCTCAAGGTAGGGCTCATTTTAACTACTTAATATACTGCTATGAGGTTGTTTAACCAAATAAGTTTCATCACTTCTTCTCTCATTATTCTTTTTTTTTTTTACATACCAACAAAAAATGAAAGGCAACATCTTCAAGAGTTTGGGTAAATGGAACATTTACACGAAACATGACACCAACAAGGAAAAGAACTGCTAAGTTAGGGAATAACTGAGAATGAGAGTGTATAAATGTCTGAACTGTCCCTGACAACAGTTTGTTGAATGTGGTGTTGTTTTGTGAAGTTTTGTTTGGATGCTTATGTCTACAGGTGGAAACGTGCTAAAAAACAAATTCAAACATTTCGTTTTTATATTTTAAAAATAAAAAAAACAAAACAAAATGTGAATTATTTGATATTTTCACTTGTGATTATTTCTATACCTCATTTCTTGCTTATAAATTGAATATTGAACATTTAAGGTCACCATATGTCCCAACTTAATATTCACAATCCCGGACACACAGGGTCAGCTGCTCTTTCTCTCCCTGCTCCCTTTGTTTGTCACACAGCTGCTGACCACAGTGGTCACACTTCACACGTGACTTAATACTGATCCTAGAGTAAAAACCACATATAAACACACTGGGAATTAGCTGACACATCATATATTTACTCAGAGTTGAGCATCTTGCCAACAGTTTCATTGCTGTCACCTGTTTTTAAAGCTTGTACTATTGTTTCTGACACGCTGTTAACACACTGTTATTCCACATATTCACTGTCATGTTAACTTTTCCATAAATATTTAAAAGGCTCACAAAAACACACATAAACCAGAGAAGACAAAGTGCAACACAAATTGTATTTTTCCAAGAACAATTTTATTATCTAGTATTCGCGATCATCTTGAGAGTATCAAAAAAGTCTGTTGCAACATTTCAACACTTAAAATACTTTTTTCTGTTGCTCACTTTGGATTAAAAGTT
Source organism: Serranus cabrilla (assembly GCA_903364295.1). Classification (NCBI taxonomy): domain Eukaryota; kingdom Metazoa; phylum Chordata; class Actinopteri; order Perciformes; family Serranidae; genus Serranus; species Serranus cabrilla. Next base: position 94,885 of record CAFUXE010000507.1, read on the forward strand.
GTATTTTGGTATTCAAAAGCAGAAATATAAAAAAAAAATAACTTAAATATTAACATTTAAGTCTACACTCTAAATCTACATTTGGCACCTGAGTTAAGTCAGCAAAATTATCTGTGGCTTTCAAATCAACCTTGTATAGCAATGAATTATTACACAGACGAACTTTGGACTTGAAACCAGCATTATTAATTTAGTAAAATGTCACATTCAAATTGGGAAGTGTTTTTTGTACGACATCATGCTAAAAAAAGACAATCTAAATCCAAATTTTCATTGTTATCTATGTAGGAATCATTCTGGTAAAATGTCATGGTGATAAAAAAAAGACAGCAGAACAGTTTGACATCTCAAGTAAAAAAAAAAACTATGTAAAAATGCCTTTCTATCAATCAAAACCATTGTAAAATTATATCACATTAAAATGTAAGTAATGTAAATGAAAACCAAAGAAAATCACTAAATAACAGAGACTTCAAATTTCTTTGGTTAGGATTATTTGTATTACAAAGATATAAAAATTGATTATGTTGCTCTTCACACATTGGGTTTCCATTTTGATAGTCAGAATCCTTCATTGTCACACCTGGACAGGAAATATTATGGAGGGAGAAAGAGAATTCTTCCCCCATTTAGCAATAATGGTGATCGGTAACAGATGATTCTCTAAACAATAAATATCATCATCTATCACTGGCAGGACAAACTGGATCTTTGGTGTTGTGTCAAATATTTCCACCTCACAGTACCAAGGATCAACTGAATGAAAAGCCATACCCATCTGAGGAAGAGACAACTCTTTGGATAATAGCATCGGCATCACCGCTGCCTTTAGCAATGGTCGAGAAGGCAAATGGAACACAAGCCGAGGAGACTTGTGCTAAAGCTTTCACCAGATTAAAGCATCAAGAAAATTTACACTGAGAAAAGCATTCAAACCACCGTTCTAAGGGAAATTTACATCATTGGCAAGAACAATATTTTGGCAAACGCACCCTTTATGTATATCTTCTATATTTTTTTGGTTGCCTTAGAATATCTTTTGTATTATCAAAAACTCTTTTGGTATAATTCTTCCCGTCTTTGGATCTCATCTTCTATAGTATGCAAAGCCCTTTTGGATATTAAGGCCATGTTAAAGCTTTGAGTTCAGTGCACTGGAAATGCCAAACGATATTGTATGATAAAGCTCAAATAGTTTGACAATATCTAATGCACTTATTTTCACATTTTCACAACATACATCATTCAAAGACAATAATGTGAAATAAAAGCGTTTTCAACCGTGAAAATAAAAGTTGAGAGAATTTAAAAAATGAGGACCTCCAAATAATAATGCCCCAAAAGAGGTAACAAGACACGGCAACAAAATGTTTCACCTTGTCCCCTGAGTCTGAGATAATACTGCACACAATGTGGTGAAAAGGAGGTAGTAATGTATACACAAGAACAGAACATGGAGGTAGATAATCCGTCAGAAGGGCCCCACTGCACCCTCTGCTCCAGTGGAAAGTAATTAAATATAACGAAAATGTATCACAATACATTTTTGACATTCTTTTTAACATTCATCATGGGTGAGCTTTGGTTTAGGACAGATAACGCCAAACACAGACAAACAGGTAGAAAGCTTAAAAAATGGAAATTAAATGTTTTAACAAACATTCATACAAAATCCTGAGGTAGATCCGAAGCAAAAGCACATTCCGTCCATCGCAGCAGCTGACTTCCTGATCCTTTGTGCCTCAGGAAATAACCGAGGAGGCTCAACTCAGGAAGCAAACGAGGTAGAAGTGGCATAGCTTCGGCTGCTGGAGAGCAGATCTAGGTCGACTGATGTCAGGAGCCGACCGTCTGGGACGTGTGCAGGGCAGGATGAGAGCCCTCTGAGGCGCAGCAGAGCCGGGCTGCCTCAGAGGCGGAGTGATGGAGGGGACGGCTCAGCATCTCCTCATTTTCCACTTTAAAAGACTGCTTCAGCTCAGCGGCAGCGGTGCCATCATCCGGGCCAAAAGATTCAGGCCTGGAGCTTTGGCTGGTCGAAGGGTTGCTCATCTCTTCATTGCTTTCTTCATTGGAGTAGTGTCCCGAGTCTCCCGTCTCTTGGCTGCCCTCGCTGGTCTGAGAGCTCTCCGCGTGATAAGGTCCAAAGATGATCTCCCGGGACGAAGCGGGCAGGGGTGCAGCACCTAACCGCTCCTCGTACCTCAGAACAGTTTTTCCAGCCTCATACAAGCTGGCTCTACGCTCAGCCTAATGGGATGGAGAAGAAAAAAATAAAATTAAGACAACATAATAAATCTGACTGAAAAGAAAGTTGAATGACAAGAATGTTACACCACTTACATCACTTTCAGGTACGCTCCTGATCTCCTTCTTAAAGAGCAGCCACCTCTTGCTCTGATTCTTGCTGCTCATTCGACCGGCACTACCTAAGACCATGTTAGATCCACCCTGGAACAAATGAGAATATATATATGAGGAAAAAGATTTTTTTTTTAAACAGTCCTGTGCTTTACCAAACATCAAACATGTAACTATGAACTTAAACTTCCAAAAAGGCCATCATCAGAAGCTTAATCACTCTGTTGTGTTTGTCTCACCTTGGAATCCAGAAAGTGGTGGCTTATCATGGGTATAAGGGCCTCGACATTCTCTGTATGGTGTTCAGTGGGCAGAGACAAACCAGCATGTGGACCTTCAGCAGCTCCCATAGCCATTACTTTATGACTGGAGGATTTTCTATTAGTCATACAAAGATAATAAAGTTAACAAATGTCAGAAAAAAATGCTGTATATGTTTAAATTATATCATACAGCAGTCTTTTATTATTGCAAATGATGGTAATCAGTACCTTGGTCTGCCTTTACTGATGAGGATTAAGGCACACATAACAATACAGGCCAAGGCGATGCACACACCAACAATGATCCCTGTCATAGACCTCTGGTCTATGTGGTAGAGACCATCAGAGTACACTGGAAGACAAACAACAGTGTTGTAGGACTTGAAGTAGCAAACTTTTATTAGAAAATTATGGAACTTTTCCAAATCCCTGCCTTAAATGTATATATTATAACTAAAGTAATAATAATCATTTCTAGAAAACAAAACACAAAACCTTGTGCTTTATCTTACCAACACTGAACACTATATTGGTCAATCATTTAATATGGCCAAATGTTGCTGACCTACGCCTCCTAGTGGTTTGTTTTCTAACAGACAGGAGGTTTTATTCATCCTCCATAGACTTTTTTTTCACTAAAGATTATTAATCCATACTGGTGTCAAAATGACACTCACTGTAAAACTATAAAACATCTATAAAAATTAACTTTTGTCAACACAAGAAACATGAATTTAATAAAGCTAAAAGCTAAGTAGCATCACAACCCTGATATTACAGCATGCTCCAGTATTTAATGATGCTTACCTGTAGTATCAGGGAAGCTGTCAGAGTGCCTGGGGTTCTTGTTTCCACGCTTCAGTGCCAGCTCCACAATGTCTGAAAAAGGCCCGTCACCAACCTGGTTGGAGGCAGAGATTTTCACCAGGTAGACATTCCCCGCCTCCAGCTTCTCCAGCAGCGCCATTGTGTGGCTTCCTGTAAACAAAAGCAGGGACATGCAGCAAGGGTGAGAAATAAAGAGAACAGATAACTGTTTACAGCATGTATCATTTTGCAGCTCCCTATGAAAGTTATATTTGAAGATTTCAGCTTATAAACAATAGCTAGTGATGAGAGAAGATTCCTATGTGGTATGTTGAAATGTTTCCATCGTCCAGTCCACTACTCACCCTCCCTCTGCAATATCTGCCAGCGTCCGTCCATCCAGGCCTGCTGAGAAGCGTACAGAATTGTGTAGCGTGTAACCACAACATTGGGCTCTGTGGGCTCCCTCCAGGACACCAGAGCAGTGTCATCCTCGATCAGAGTTACTCGCACTCCTGCAGGAGGTTGGCTAGGTGCTGCACACAGGAAAAACACTTTTACATTAAACAAAAGCTAAAGGAATTTACTTCCACAGTAAAGGAAATGATGGGACACACAGACACAGACAAAGTCATGACAAAATGATGTTACAGTAATTTACAGTAATGTTTTACCTGCTGGCAGAGTCTGATGGTAAACAACAGAACTCCAGGGACTCGACATCTGGTCCACATGGAGACGCACAACAAACTCATAGCGAGTGTTTGGATCCAAATTCTGAACCATCACACCCTGTCTGGTACTGTGGACAACATTTAAACATTATGGGCATTTGGCAGACAATGATCCAGAGCTATATGAAATGTGAAACTGTAGGTAATCATACATTTCTATATTATTGTTACAAACAGTAATAATAGCAATGATCATTAAACCATATCCACACATCAACTACTAACATGCACTGTACTAAAATGCAAATATATGCAACAGAACCAAAAGATCCCTTAGAGGCTTATCTGATCCTGCCTGAGGTGAAATGCTGAATATTTTAGGGGTTATAAGCTTACGTTTGCAGGTAGCGTATAGCAGAAGCGTTGTGTGTGCCCACGGGTGTAGATCGAACTGTATAGCTGACAGCTTTTCCAGAGGAAAAAGCAGGACGGCTCCAGCGTAGAGACACTGCAGATGAATTGTTGGCCAAAACAGTCACCTGATCGGGAGGTGGAGGGGCTGCTGCCAGTTGGTCTCTAGCCGCTGAATGATGCAAACAAAATGCATATTACCATCAAAAGTCTTAATTAAAGAAAAGGTCTGATTCCATTTCAAACAGAGAGAAGTGTACTTACACACACATCCTGGAGTGCTGACTGTTTGGTCTGTCTGATAACCATCTCCAGCTTGACTCACAGCCAGAATCTTGACATGATACTTTCTCCTTGGATCTGAAGCACAAATAATACAAGCTTAGTCATTTATAATCATATTAAACTAAAACCAAAGGTGGATCAAACTGGAAGTACAATAATTGGACAGAGCACCTTTTTTCATTGAATAGTGCAATAGGGAGCCTTAACTTAATAATTCCAACAGCTTGAAAAATGACCATATGCAAAAAATAGAGGATGTGTTGGTTCCCAAATAGAGCAGCATTTATTTTCTTTCCTAGAAAGGCAGACACTTTCACAATTAGCTGCAGGGGGGACGTTTGTAGGTCATAACTGGCCTTTCCCCTTGCATGGACAATGCGTGGTCTCCTGA
>CAFUXE010000507.1:100716-148174 GCA_903364295.1 Serranus cabrilla
AGCTTGAAAAATGACCATATGCAAAAAATAGAGGATGTGTTGGTTCCCAAATAGAGCAGCATCTATTTTCTTTCCTAGAAAGGCAGACACTTTCACAATTAGCTGCAGGGGGGACGTTTGTAGGTCATAACTGGCCTTTCCCCTTGCATGGACAATGCGTGGTCTCCTGAGTCACCCCAACCTCTCATTTATCATGACTTGTCATGCGTAAGGAGCATGAGAAAGATCAACCAGCCCCAAGGCCCGGTAAATATGGGGAGGTAATCAATAAGCTCTATGAAATGTATCACTAAATTAGATTGTCTTTCCCTTTTGAAGGCCTATTAAGATTTAACAACTATGAAACCCTATCAGCACTCGGTTGTGTTTTAGAGCACAATAGAAACAGATCACTACATTTAAGGGGTGAGATTAGGTAAAAAAAAAAGTGCAATTATGGGACAAACAGGGCTGTATCATCTACTGGGTAAATGACATCAGAAAGATAATTTTGTTCTGGGAGTGGGAAGCTTTTCCCTGAAAATATGCAATAAAAGTTCTTAAGTTAAAGCGCACATTTTTTACTTAAAAAGCCACCATTGCTTTAGCTCCTAAATCAGGACGTTTTTAGGGAGGGTTACGGTTTGTTTTATGCCTCCAGTGTGAAAGGTCAGCCTGTGGGTATTGACCAGTGAAGGCGGTGTGTCCAGGCCTGCTGTGGGGGCTGGGCCAGGGGCAGCGTTCAGCTGCTGGGATCCTAGGCCCTTGGGACGGGGGGGTTTGACTGGGGTCACCAGGTCAGGCCAAGATAGAACAGAAGGAATCTGGGCGCAGGACGGTGGGAGAGGAGCTGGGCCCCTTTTGTTCCCCCCTTTGACGTTCTTCCCACTGGCCTTGTGTTATAGCCTTAAACTTGGAGCAACGCAGAAAGAAACATGGCTCCAAAACACAACTAATATCGAAATAAGATATATTATGGAATATGGCAGCAGCTTGTGTGAATATCAGTACAGAATAATACTGAAGGGTTTTTACATTTTTCACAATTTACTACTACTGAAACATTTCAATTTAAAATTTAAACTGTTACTAACAATCTCCAGACTGCTATTTCAACTTTTAGGGTATGAACTGCATAGGAACCACACTGTGCTTCAACACTTACATCAGACAAAATTATATTGTTTAGAGTTTTGATCAGTATGGCTCTGATCACACTGCATATAGATTGTTGTGGGTTATTTACATGAAGAGCACAGATGACCGGTGGGGGCAGGGTCCTAATCTAGGACTGCTGTCTCACGGCTAGAGGTCAGTGGCTCGGTCCAGCTTTGACCAATCCCAAGGGTCTCTGTTTGTGTGTTTCAGTGTCCAGCTAAAGGGGGTAGTGGCCAGGGTCTTACTGGGCAGGTCTGGCCCTGGATAGAACACAATGGCCAGGGGTAATTATGCAAGCCTCGGGATGGGAAATGGTGGTGGGAGGGACATCTGGATCCTGACCTCTAACCCTGGGAGCCTGCTCTCACACAATACTGCAGCCAAACCGGAGGGTGCTACTGGTTAGGCAAGAGGGGTCAGCCCATATTGATCAGGACACAGGGTGAAAATGCAAATGTAGCTTCCAACTGCCCTCTGAATTAAATTGGGGTCCATTTGAGTGAGCCATCGGTCACTCTCTGTCGTCTTTACAAAATTTTACAGATCTAGATGATAGAAATGCACCAAAATAGTGAAATAAACATATAGGTTTTCATCCACTAGACTATCCCAACACCTCACATCTAGATAGCCATATCAAAACAAGAGTGCATCACTCACCAAGGCCACTGATGGTGTAGGTAAACGTTTGAGCCTGCAGCTGGATGATGGGCTGCTCTGGTTGGCCTTCCTCATGATAACACAGCCGGTAACCCTGGACAGCCACAGATTGTGGGGAGGTTTGCCAGCGTGCCACAATGGAGGTGCAGTTAAGCGGCTCAAGTTGAAGAGCAGGGGCTGAAGGCACTACAGGGCAGAGACAGCAGACATGGGATCAATACACACAAATTCAAAATATTGCTGAGCACAAAGGAGGACTAAACAAAAAAACAACAGGGCACTGGATATAGAAAAGGGGTGGATGAATGATAAATCTTATTAACACAAAGGTTTGGGTGTGACAGAATTATCATTTAAGCTGAATACTGCAAGAAAATGCACCAACACACATGACATTTGTGTTGAAGTTCTAGCACTGATTTCAAATGAAAAAAGCTAATTCTGCCATACTGTGCTGCTCTACAACACTTTAATAAATAACCAAACTTTTAAAAACAAGAAGTTCAACTTTAATGGACAAACAGCCTCCCCCAACGCACCAGGCCATGAAAAGAGGCTATTCTTCCCCCCACATAGACGCCCGAGGCCCTCTCTTTATGACCCGTGACTGAGGCCACTCTAACATCACTGACAGCGAAGGGCAAAGGTTCCTGGGTAACCAACACAAAGACTGTGGGACAATGCTGCAAGAGCAAACTCTAAGCCATAAGCTGGCCACTCTGCATGAGCTCTAATGATCCTCCTGGTATTCTTAGAGCAGCAAAACAGCAATGTAACAAAAGCAAAGCACAGTATCACATGATTCTTTCTACAACATGAACTTGTTAGTTTCATACCCTGTTGATCATTGTCTGCTTTTGACTCTAAGAATAACTACAGTAATGCATGAAAACTTACAAATGCAAATAAGTAAGTAAACAAAACTGGGCTGTACAAGCATGTGATCAGATTGCATGGACAAGAATAACACAGATTTACATCAGCAGCCTCCTGCAGGTTTACCTTTGCTGCTGGTAGTCTTAGGTGTGCGGTGCGAGGTCCATGCAGAGGGCTCACACCAGCCCACGCGGGTAGCGGCAGCCATGCGGAGCAGGTAGATGGTATCCGGCTGCAGGCCCTCCAGCAAATATTCGGTGCTGTTCTGAGGTAGCTCCACAGAGGTGACAGTGCTGTCCACAGCTGTACGATAGGATAGTCTGTATGCAGACAACCGACCGCGGCTCACCTTGGCAGGCAGCTGCTGCCAGGCCACCTGAATATCTGTGGAGCTCTGGCTGGTCAGAGTCAACTCTGGGGTTCGCAAAGGCACTGCGGAAAGACATAGAAATAGTTTATACTTCACTCTGATTTCTTCAGGATACAAACATCATGTACAAACAGAATGGCAAAAGGCTTAGCTGTTATATTCTTATTATCTTTCACCCAAACTTGTCATTGAAGTTAAAAACTTCTAACAACAGAATGCCCATCCCCCTTATCTCCCCTCAAGATGTGCTCTGTACACACATCAGTTGCATGCATGTTAGCTTAACTACCAGAGTGATTTATTGCAAGGAATGCTGGGAGGCTCAATGCTCTATGCTTACCATCCTCCAGGGTATGTTGACTGACTTGGTCTGACATACGACTGGCTCCCATTGGCATATACGCCACAATGTAAAATGTGTAGTTTCGAGCTGGCTCAAGGTCATCGATGATATAACTGGTCGTGTCGTTGCCAATAACAACTTGGTATTCTTCGTTGTTTAGACCTGACATGGAACAGATCAGAAAGTAGGTTAGGACATAGGTTAAGATTCTCCATAGAAGAAGAGACTTCCTTGAAAGGTTGTGATGGATGTACCACGTAAACAGTCAGTGTTTTGAAAGCCTTAATGCTTGCAGTTTCTGAATGTCACTCATGTTTTCTATAAACATGTGTAATTCAAGACAGAGCCACATAACTGTTTCCAGGCCTCTTAAAGCAAACCTAATCAAACATCTAAAAATGTGTTTACTACAAAGGCTGATTTGACTTAACAGAGTTACCTAACTCTCACTTTAATGGTTAAAGTTAAATATCCCCTCACGCTACTGGTCTGCACGACTGTGAGACTTTTGAAAAGATACCCTGTCCCTTTAACTGCAAGCAGAATGAGCTGGGGACCGGACAATGGGCTGGCTAAGCCTGTTGTTATTTCAGTGAAGTTGCCATTCGGAGTCCTCCTTGACCTCTGCTCTGTGCAGCAACAACAGATGGCCTTCACCAAAGAAAGTTGATCACATGTGAGAGAGTGAGATAGCTTTTTGTGGTTGTCTATCATCTTGCATCCTTTCACACCTTCATCTCGCCTATTTCACAACAGCTCAAATGAAAAACCTTGAACAGATTTAACTGGCTCTTTCTCTTGGTCTCACCTTCAGCCTTCATGTAATGGATGGAGTAGGCAATAACTTTGTCTGCATTGTAGAGAGGTCGGTCCCAGGCCAGTAAGATAGCAGAGCTTGAGATGGTCTCTGCATGGATGTTTCTTGGTGCACTAGGTCTGTCCTCGGACATGACAACAATAAGGCGAGCCAAGGACAGCACAGAACCCTGTTCGCTCTCTGCCATGCACTGATAGATGGCATCATCCTCGGGGATGATCTGGGTAATCACCAATTTACTGTGAAACAATAAACAAAATATTAACAATCAGTACTAACCTCAAGAAATTCAACTAGGCTTATTTAATATAATTCTATACTTATTCGATGGGGGTTGCAATACCTGTTGTACATCTTAATTCTCCCATTTAAGTGAACTTCTTCTCCATTCTTTAGCCAGCTGATGCGAGGCGTGGGCACTCCTTCTGCTTGGCACATAAACCGGGCAGTGCCTGCTCTTGGACGGGTCTGGCTCTCAGGCCTCTCGACGATGGATGGTGGCACTGAAGAGAGGTGTAAAAGAAAAGTGGTGAAAACACACTCTTGTTATGGCATATGGGATATAAGAAGCAGGCAGGAGATGCAGTCAGAGAACCAAAGCTGCAAAATGACTTAAGAGCTTAAATTACCTAGAACAGTGAGGTTGGCTGCAGCAATAGTGTAGTTGCGGGTGCCAGGGGTGGTGGCCCTGCAGAGGTAGACTCCACTGTGCTTGGAACTGACATCAGTAATAACCAGGTTTCCATTGCCCAGCACTTTGGCATTGTACACATCAATGGGTTTACTGTCAGCACGGCTCCAGGAGATGATGGGCCAGGGATTGCCTGTGGCCACACACTCCAGCACCACAGTTTGGTGAAGAGAAACTGTGACATTCTGAGGTCCAGCAATGATTCTGGGCCTCTGTCGTGGTTTAGGGCCTGCACCTTCACAAGAAATGGAAAATGTTAAATTCAATTCCCTATATTAGATGATGGTTTAATGCTCATTCCTGAAATCCAGTTAAAGCAGCCTCTGTACCTTGGTGGACTGTCAGTGTGGCCTCTCTACTCTTCAAACGGCTCCCGATGTTAGTTGCCACACATCGATACTGTCCAGCATCTTCCAACTGCACATTGTGGATCTGAAGGACTCCGTTGGGCAGAACGGTTATTCTGGGAATATACAAAGGTAACTTTAGAGTCAAAAGTAGACGGTTTATGTGGACAGCAACAGAATTTGGGAGCAGCTAATATCTACAAATACATTTATCCACAAAACAATAAAAAGAGAACTGTATGATGGAGTCTAAAATGACTAAGGGCATGTCTGTGGGTACCTGTCTGTTCTTAGTGGTAATGTGCTTTGGTTGAGCTCCCAAGTGATGGTGGCAGGAGGGCTGGAGGTGACAGCACAGGAGAATCTTGCCACTGAGCCCTCTGTCACCACCATAGGCACAGGTTGCAACACAAACTCGGAGATACCTGTGGAAAAAAACATATTATCAGTCAAAGCCAGAACTATCAGCAGCAACTAAAACAAATGTATAAGCTTATCATAAAATGATGAGAAATTAGAGTTTTTTGTTTGTCACTTACTAAATATGGAGTTTTCTTGCTATATTTGGTAGAACATTATACATTATGCATGCAAAGCCCTGACACTGATGGATGATAACTGTTTCTATGAAATGTATTGATCTTTTTAAGACACCATGATCTTGCTTGTGTGCAGATGAGCTACCAGGTCCCATACTGACCAGCTGGTCCAATCAATGGATCAATTGAAGAATGACACTGAATGATGCATTGTTATAGATAAAAACCAATCAATTCACTTTGCATAGGAAGGATTGCAAGCAGCCATTAGGAATATAAAAGTATCAAAACCAATGTTAAATGAAAATATTTCTTGCATAAGTCAGGGATACACACTACATGCTGAATACCTAAATGACAGTGATTAGGTATAAATAAAGTTGCTTTAAGTGATAGTCCAGCCCAGAGTCTCATATCTTTCTCTTACTGGTAACACTATTTATAAACCTTGTTTGGTTTGAGCTGCAGAGTGTTGGATATATCAGCTATAGATGTCTGCCTTCTCTTGGATATAATGGAACTATAGGACACTTTGCTCAACAGTGTTGTCTCTTTCCAAGAATCATGACCCGGTCACTCAAGATAATACACAGACCTTATTGTAAGCAGTTTCATATATATATCATATTATACTAGAAAGAAAATAGTTCTAATCTGCTAACAACATGGTTTGTGGATTATGCAATCTTGAGTAACCGTGTCATGAAAGAGACAGTTGAGTTACTGAGTTGCAGTTGAGTTTTTCAGTTGTATCTTTTGGTGCTTTGAGCACCCAAGGTGAAGTGTCATATAGGTCCAATATATTCAACAGAAGGCAGATGTCTCTACAACTGATATCTCCAAAACTCAGCAATTCACACCAAAACAATCTTGATTGATAAATAGCTGTTTTTGATTTTGGAGTGAACCCTTTAAAATGACTTAAACAGCTGTCAACTTGCTGAGAAACATTTTGTTTATGTGTATTTAGAAGGACTTTTAATAATCTCCACAAATAAGCAACCCCCAATCTGCATTTGTCACCAGAATACTCTGTAAAATATGACCAATGACCTTCATTCATTAAGGTGATAACTTTCACCCTTCCCCCTCACACACAGGAAGGAAGTCAATACCGTGTTAAAGAAAATCAATACCCTGTTCTCTCCCACTGAAGCCACACATTTAAATCCTGAGCTTTGGGACTTCAAAATTAAAGAGCAATCCTTTCATTCAAGATGTGATCTCATCAATATTACACACATAAACTGGCAACCCAGCTTATTTGAGGTGCATTATGGGGTTAGCCTAAACCACGGCCAGAAATAAATATCCTTGAGGGTTTGTTTGTGAATTCATCCTCTGAAATGGCAGTAGTTTTTAAATTAGGGTGAGCAAATGACAACCATAATACATTTAATTATCTTCCACTGGTCAGTATTATCAAGAGGTCTTGGATGTCAGTTTCTGTCTCCAGACCACATGGCTGACTGGTAAGCATCATAAGCATCAAAAGCCCTCAACACTTGGTAAGAAGTTAAAACAATATGTTGTTTATTCTCCACTGGGAGATAACAGACCATCTTCATCTGTGCTAGGATCAGTGATGTAGATGGTGGGTGTGGCCTGTGCAGACTGATCCGCTAATATGGTCACCTCTGTTGTAAAGAACAAATCAATGTCTAGGTCAAACAGCACAAAGGTTTCTCTATGGAGGTCAAAGTTCGCCTCAACCCCCTGTCCATTCAATTTTAGCCCAAACTGGGAGCCAGATCGAAGTCAGTTTACCATTAGTCTACAAAAGAAAACCTTGTGATTCATATGTGTTTATGTGCTTTGTCAAATATATACAGTAGTGTTGACTTATAACAGCAGAGCTCATGTTGTTATTTTGCATGTATTGTTAAATGTATGACAAATGTGTGACACCTTCTGTGAATCCATGTGGAGCTGAAACTAGTGATAAACCACAGGGAAAATACCTCCTGAAAGTAAACATGTTTTGAAAGGAAAGTCTCTATTTACTGGAATATCAGGCCACGTTCAATCACATGACAAACTGGCCTTTCTTTAACAAAAGGGCTCTGCTTGACAGGGCAACAGAGGGGCTGATCCAGTGAAAGGGATTGTGGGCTGGGAGAAAGAACAGCAGGGCAGCCCAGCCAGAGCAGGCCTGTGACATCACAAAGCCTTTCCCTGCGACCCCTGACCCTCAGGACCTCTGGACAGAAGGGGAGCACAGAGGAGGCCCATCCTCCACACCCCGCCTACAGCTGACCAGAAACCTTTAACCCTTTCACTGACAAAGGCTGGACACCAGGCCAAACTTGACTTTTGAAGGTTTTAACATCAATAGAAACCTGATTTTTTGGTGTTTTTAGTTTTTTTACCTTTTCATAAACTGACAGCAAGTGCAAAAAAAAATATCAGAGCAGAGTTATAGTCTCTAAAACCATAATATATTTGTTTTTACTTGTTATATTTCTATACTCATACATTTATTCCTCCTGTGTGGTGTTTGTATCCAGGCCTTAGTAGTTTTGTACTGCTGAGTACTGGGACATATTGCCTCAAAATTTTTATCCTCAGAGTCAGTGTCATTGTCAAAATCAGTATATTTCAGAGGTCCATGCAAGTTTCCATGACACCAGTCATGGAATATCCTATCTAAGACCTGTGAAAAGTGTCCATGCTAGACCAGGCCCATTGAATAGACACAGCTGTCCTGTCCACTGATATGTGGACAAACAAATGCCCTGAAACCTAGCCTTTTCTTCTGGGGCGGTCAGGGTTACTCCAAACAAAGGCTAAAAGGCAAATGGCCTTTCAGAGATTCCTCTGTGTAGCAGACCATTCAGCAATTACACAGAGCCACAGTCTGCAGTGACAATGCAACCCCACTAACATAAGTAGAGAGAGAAGGCTAATTTCTAACTTTTTTGCCAATGTTTCAAGAGTTTCTTGTGTGTGCAAGTTATATTTCCTGAAAACAGGTTAAAGAAAGTGAACGCAGAGTCATGCTGCCTGTTTATAGAGTATTTATGAGCTTTTAGATTGACTCTCCATCTACCTTTAACTGTCTCTTAAAATGATCCTATAACTGGACTGACAGCTTTAAACTCAAGCATGACCAAGTCTGAACAACTTCCAATAACATGGAAACCCAGACTTTAGTGGTTTTTCCCTCAGTAAAGAAAAAAAGAGTGGGGTGGGGTACATCTGCTTCCCATCTCCAGGTTAATAACCCATGAACTTGTCATTCTGATGCCTGCATGTTGACACCAAAAGTGGATATCACCAACAAGTTTAACTCATCCTCATCTTGGTCCCAATAGTGTCATACAGGAATAAGGTCCATGTCAGCTTCAGAGAATCCCTTTCACTCTGAGATCCATACTTACTTGCGATAGTCAGACGTGATCTTTGGCTTAGGATAGCTCCATATTTGTTCTGCGAGAGGCACTGGTAGAATCCTTCATCTGATTCCTCCTTGGTATGTTTTATCTTTGGTATGTACAAGGAGCCGTTGGGCAGAAAGTGTATGTGCTCACTTTCTGCCAACTTAACTCCATTCTTCAGCCACTTGATGGTGACTGGAGGCAGCCCATGGGCCTGACAGTCCAAAACAGCAGGGTCCTTTGGTAGTAAGGTAACATCACTGGGCTCTGTGATGAAGGATAACTCGCTGAAACATAAAACACCTAGAAGCAAAGAATGGAAATATTAGTAAAGAGAAGTTTATGTTTAAGAACAATGGGAGACTATGACTGCACAAAAGCAGCTCTTTAGTCACCATATCGCAGCATATAATTTCATATAACAAGAAAACTAGATTGATATTACAGAAAATTATTTTAAAGAAGCAGCATACACGATGGTGCTGTTGACTGTTTTTTCTGCATGTGAACTAAAAGCAGCTTTATATGTCTAACTAACTTAAATAGATCAAGTGTATTAACAGATCACATTTAAATACAGCATGTAACCAATTGCTTTTCAGAGAGATTAAATAAGACACAATGCTCAAATAATAATCACAGACATAAACAGATAATATAAGCAAATGAGTAAAAGCATATTTTATTAAAGTTAGTTTTATGGTAGTTATCACATGCTTATGTGCATAATGTGCTATTCTGATAAATAAAGAAAACACCATTCATCTTCTATAAACAGTGATTTGTTGAATGCTGTTAGAGTATTTGCTGTCATGAATATTATGCATGACGTTCGTCAGCATCCTAACGGACGTAACGTAAGGTTAACAAATAACTGATGTTAATGACAGAGAAACACAGGATAATATAAAGTATACAGTTAAAGTTTAACAACATTGTCCATTTCTCTCATCTTAGCCAGTGAAGTTAAAAAAACAACGTTGTGTTTTAGATATTGTCTTTTTCGGACGAACGATAGCTAGCTAACATTACACAGGCAGTTAACGTTATAAGCCATCAAGGGTCCGTACGTGGACCTCATATCAGGTCACTTATTATCAGCGATAACATCAGTAACACAAACAAAAACAAGACACTTACCTGATAAAGGAAGAAACAAAACAAAAAACAGCCAGTGCTGGTAGGGTTTCATCTTAAACTTCGCCATTTATCCGGATTTTTGTGTCATTTTCCAACACACCGCGAACCGCCGCTCTCGTGCGTGCTGTCCGTATGTCCCCAAATTCACTTCTGCCAGCAGCGGAGCACCAACGGCTCTACAGGGGTGCCGGGGGCCCCCACCCCCGCCTCCTCACGCATGCGCAGACAGTGCCGGCCAGAAGCAAGTGTGTACATCCAATGGTCTGTGTAAAGTGAGGTCTGGGGACCCCAGGGGCCTTCAGGAGGAACTGTCACAAAACAGGAACGAGAACATTTTTATTTGTTGAACCTACAGGATGATGTGATGGTTAGAGATGGTAATTCTTTCATACAAGATTCTCACCTGGAGTTGAAACTGGCTGCAGAGATCTCAAAGAGGGTCCTATGTATAAAACTAGGCTATAACAAAAAAAGGCATGTGTTTGCTTTCTTTACATTTAAACAACAACAACGACAATAATAATAAGAATGACTAGAAGAATAAGAATGACAACAATAATGTTGATAAAAGACTGAAAACTGGCAAGTGTAGAGAGACAAGAAATGCTTCAAAATTGCACTTTTAGGTGACTTTTAGTTTCTCAATGTGATGCTGCTGAGATTTTAGAAGTAACATTTCAATAAACACTCACTGAAGAAGTTCACTATCTGTTCACACTCTGTTGTAGGACTGTCACAATGTCATCGTATCATTTATATTTATTGTACATAAACATGATGTAAACATGATGTAATGCGTAGATGGTGATTCTTTGCCACAAGATCCTCATCTGGAGTTCAAACTGGCTGCAAAGATCTCCAAGTGGGTCATTTGCTTAACACCATACTATAGGAAAACAGGATCTGTGTTGGTTTCCTCACATTTAAAAAACAACAACAATAAGAAGAAGAATGGGAATAAGAATAAGTGTAAGAATGATAAGAATATGTTAATGAAAGACTGGAAACTTTGGCCAGTGCACAGAGACAAGAAACGCTTTTAGGCAGGTTGAGAAGAAACACTTCAATAATCCCTAATTAGATATGTTCACTGTCTACACTCTGCTGTATGGCTGTCACAATATCCCAGGAGGTGAACTGATACCTCCCCAGCTACACATCTACAATCCATGTCCATATAGTTATTGTGGGACTTGAATTGGTAATCCTCTGATTTCCAAGCCAAGTCTCTTGTGGAAGCTACTTGTGGAATTTGTCCTCTTTTGTCTTAATATAATAATATTTATATGTGTGTGTGTGTAGGTGTTAACTGCTTTATATGACTGAACTGTCTTGTTGTGAAGCTGTATACATTATTTGTTCAGAGGTCTCATTCATGAAACATATGTAATCTAAATCAGACTTCCTGAACAAATAAAGCTCCAAGACACAGTTTTTCTGGTCCTGCTTTACTGCACCTAAAAGTTGCTTGACGTCTTCTCTGAAACATATTTGTTATGTGTCTGCACTTTGTTTATCTAAACACATTGTCATTCTGTTTCTTCAGGTTGCTATTTAACAACTGCGAGGACATTTTTGCATGCCTGTCATCAAAGAGGGATCCCTGTTGCTCTTCTGTTCCTGAGGTTTCTCACCTTTTTCCTGTTGAAAAGGATTTTAGGGTGTTCTTTCCTTATCTAAATGAACAGTATAAGTAAGAAGGAAGAGGTTTGTAAATCGCTCTCAGAGAAATTTGTGATTTCTTGCTTTTTTATATATAAAATTCACCAGAAATTACTTGAAATTTTAAGCCAGAGTTTTTATTTATTCCGGTCAGACTGATAAAAAACTATGTAAGCTGAAATTAACATTCATGTCACACACAGATCAGGTGAAAACTGATCAGTAATCCACGATACTGACTTCCCATGTAGCATCTTAGCCTTGTAAGATCTTCTTTTCTATGTATCAAGTATTTAAGACAAACAAAATAAGATGAACATAGTAAATTATCAGTTACCAAGGGGCCACTGATAATAAGGTCACCCTGAACAGCATCTGCTGCTTCCACAAAACCTGGTAATTGTGAGCAGATATTGATGGCTGCAAGTTAGCTGCCTAATGAATTCAGATATTGATCCAGCGACCGTGCCTTTTGACAATGACCCTCCCGTCTCCCAGCCCTCATTCAACAGCAATACAATGGGCTCCAGCTGTGAGATCGGCCATGCTGGATCAGCAAAACACACATGCAGCGGTTCAGGTAAATGGAGTCGTCACATTCAAAAAGGCAAAGTGTTGTGCTCCGCCAAAAGATATGATATTACTCTTATTCTTAACCATATCTACTAAATTTTGTGTAATGATTTTAAGGGATTACTGCCATAAACATGCACCTCTGCACTTCAATATCCAATCAAATGAGGAGAGCGGAGTGTAATTATGTATTGATTAGAACTAACTATTGATTTAATCATCCAAAGCCATATAGTTATAATTCAAGACTTAAAACCAATGGTCGGGTTAATAGCATCCTGTAATGTGTTTACTCAATAGTTTAGATTTTTGAATGATTTTGTTAATGATTCTATATCAAAGAGAAACACATGCATCTGGTGCTATATATTTAAATAACCCTTTCCTGAGTTGTAGTTTATTAGACATGGATTAGTAGTTCACTGACATTAATGGTTATTGTTGTTATTATTGTGATCAGACAACAGTTATCAGCATCAATAGTTGGCGAATTGAAATAAGCTAATATTTTGTTGTTCCAAAAAAAATTTCTTCCTAAGAAAATCACAACTAATGGCTCTAATTTTATGAGGAAAACAAGATGTTAGTGCTTAAAATAAACAAAACATACGTCATCTGTTTTGCTGCAGCTTTACTTTTACATTCTTTGGTTTCTAACATGTTGTATACAAACAGGAAACATGATCCTGAAATCTGTCGACTCATGATGCCAAATGTTGTGGTGTGTAGGTGGAGGTTACCGCTGGACTCCACATGGCGAAAGGTTCGGCCATGATCAATAGGGTTAAGGTCATTAACATGTTATGAATATCATGAGGCCCTGGGAAAGCAGAGCAGGGGACCAATGGACTGGGCTCTGATTGGCTGGAGCGTGTCCCTCTCAGAGGCCACCCCCCACTGACCCAGGAGGTCATTTGAAGAGCCGATGACCTCTAACCTCGTGCCGAGAGCGTGATGAAAAGGTTTGCATAGAATTGAATGCTAGAATATTAAAAGTGTGTGGTTTGTGACCAAAAGCAAATAAACATCAGCATGTTTGGAGAAATCAATACCATTATCTCACAAGCTGGAGTCAGTCCAGTCAAAACTTTGCTTTTTTTTCTTGCAATGTTTGTATTGGATGCCCTAAAATATATATGTCAGTGCTGGGTGACAATGTACAATGACACCTAATGTAGGAGTTGTTAAGCTAATAGAGCAAGGGTTCACACAGAGTTTTTAGAGTAAAATTAAAGCACTTTTAAGGCATTTAAACAAAAATATAAACAGACTCTCAAAGCTTTTATCATCACACCTAAAGTGTGAAAATAAGTTTAAAGAATTAATTTATACCCACAGAAATCAATGTTATTTTAAGCAGCTGTAAATATTAACTTTGATTGTATGTTTTGATCATAGTTATTTAATGCTGGCTAATTTCCAGAATAAGTAATTAAAAGATTATTTATTTAGCTATGAATGATGAGTAAACAAAAGTAAAGAACTTTCCTAATCTGTTCAAACCACAAAGAGGATGAACAAAATGATCAGATAATCCTGGAGGAATATTTAGATTAGAAAATATCTTCATGTTTAAATTTAAAAAATGTAATGCTCAAGTCATTCAGTTCTTTTACATTCTCATTTGGGGTGAGGGACATGAGACAACAGACATGACCAGGGGATTGTTTGATTTTAAATATGAAAGAGATTTCTGGTTTAGATGAGTGATTGTCTTGATGAAATACAAGATTATGCTGAAAGTTGAGCATATTTCAAGGAGTATATTTGAATTCCTAACCTTGAAAACTGTTAAAAAAATATGCATTCAATTATACAAACCCTGGAAATTGACCAGTTAAACAATTATTTGCCACTTTTTTAAAACTACAATGACTACTAAGCAGTGTAAGGTTACTTTCTCTCATGCTTGAAGCATGTTTTTATTTACTGCAATAAAATACAAAATCATCAGCACATAAACACACAAGAACATTCTTTAAAAAAGTTTATTGGCTTTTAAAACCACTTTAAAAATCTCACCAGTGAGTACTTTCCATTGAAAAAAGAAACAACGCGTTTGCAATATTAACAAGCTACTGTACATTAAGCAGTACACCAGACAACACCACAGAGGAGGGTTTTTTTTTCTACTGGTAGAAATGGACAAGATAGTCAAACAGAGTTGGTTCTGGGTCAGTCAAAGGTAAAGAATCAGAGTCACTGCTTGATGGAGCTCCTGTACTCATAAAGAGGTGCATTTCCTTCATTCAAATTCAAATATCAGTGCCTTATTGTTAAAGAAAAAGAATTACGAGAAAATGTTAACTTTCTTCACAAATGCATTTTTGCAAAATAAGAATATGTAAAATCAACAGAAAACAGTCATCAACATAACATTTAGAACAACATTAACTTAGTAAACAGCACATAACAAAAGTAACTCATGAAACTAGCACTGCCAGTCTGGTTAACAGAACCTGCCCAAATCACAGAAGACAGTGGTTACCAAGAATACAAAGTACAACAGAAGTCATCACACATGCGTGCGTACAATCATTTATCAACATAATGAGCATGTAGGTTTGAAAAGGTTGTTTAACTTTTTTTTCCCTCTATGCTTTATATTCTCATGTATGAGAATGAGTAAGAAATGTGTATCTCACTGAGATTAATGCACATTTTGCTACAAGACAATTAGTCATTTTCTGACAGTTAATTTCCCTACTCATCTTGTCATAAAAAATATTTTTTGTCTTTTTTTTGTGGGCATCCATCATTACATTTGTCCATAAAGATGTGGCAAAGCCATGTGTCATAAAAATTTAGTGCAATAATGTGAACCTCCAAAGTTTGTTGAAACATGAGTAATCGTTTGTTTTTTTTCCAGTGTCTGCTGAAAGGCTTTGAGCACAATGTCTGTCACAGAGATGTTTGCAACCAGCTAACAGTATCACAACTTTTTTTCTCAATATACCATGCTATTGATCCTGCTCAAAGCACACATCACTTCTGCAACTGCAGAGACCTATTATCTTTGAATAGAAAAAAAGTAAAAGAAAATCAGCAAGCGAGACCAGACAGCATTACTTTTACGACACATTGAGCCAGAAATGTAACACACAACATACAGTATCTTGCCGACTATAGATCTGTTAAGCTTTTTTTTCTCTTTTAAATGGCACATACTTAGCTAGAATAATGGCCATAATATAGTGTCTTGATACATCAAATCTCTATGTATCTATCCTATTTACAGATGGAGCTTAAACATGACTTATACAACATTGACAATAGCCAAAAACTCAAGCAAGCATCCTACTGTATCACAGAGCCTACCTGGCTAGCAGTGATGGTTTCAACATGCTTTCAGGTCCATGGTTACCTATGAAACATAGGACAGTGACCATTTCACAAATTTACATACTGTACATAAGATTTACGCAATTAACCTTTTTTCCTCAAATGCAATAAAACTCTTTTATATCTCCGAGGCTGCCCGTTTCTCGTTGTTGTTAATGTTTACTAGGAGTGTCTATGTGTAATAATCTCTTATGTTATTCAAACAGATCATCTTTGGTATGGAAATAAGGCTGGATTCTCCACGAACATAATTTCTTTTCTTCTTGATCCCAAGATGACATCAAAACATAAATGTCAGCCTCTAGCTTTCTATGTAACTAAGCCTTCTCCATACCATTGATATTCTTATCCAAGCTGGGAGTATAGCATGCCAAAAAAACAAAGAAATCTCATGACTGAAAGTGTGCCTGCCATGGTTTATGGACAGCATATCAAATTCCTCTAAATCCATTACTGATAAGGGCACACACAGTGTAGTCGTTAGCCTATACAATACGCATCTATATTGTAACACTGCAAAACAAAAACAATAAGAAATAGTACTGAAAATATCAGAGTAACAGCTGCCTTGATATGATGAAGCTCTGGATGGTTCCGAAGTTTCTTAACATTATACTATATACAGTCTCTCTACAGATGGCATAAGGCCTTGGACTTTGGGAATAAGGCAGCCAGTTGTTGATTCCTTTCGATGTATAGTCCACAAAGTGGCCTGAATTCCCGTCTTCTCCCTACTGATTCATCTACTCCCTTTATAAGATATTAAACAGTACAAGAAGTATAGGCTTTAAGAAAATTTCACTCTTGGACAATGCTCAGATGTGAATCAGCGTTCCACTGATTTGGTATATGATAAAGTATAAAGATTATGTCATAAATTCAGCACCTGGCAGCACAAGATGCTACCCTTTTTTAATATTCAGATATGGCAGGCAAATGTACTACAACTATTATGTGCATATACTACAATCCCAATATTGTCTCCATTTGGTTGAACTTGAACTGCACACACTGAAAATAGTACACAACAGCATACTGTTTTTGGTCTTTTGTGCCAAATTTCCGACCCATCTCTTTCTTTCACTGCGTGTCCGTTAAATACAAATATTGCATTATTGATTGGTTATAACATGGAAGATTATGTTTCTCTTAATGTTCATACCATACAAACCTGCTCTTTGTAAGTGCATGCTGCCACCAAGTACTCACACTTTTTTTTTTTTACTTGAAATGCTTACATTTCTAATTTCAGATGAGGGAGAAAAAGTGGTGAAGTACTGAAAGTCGGGGTGACAAATGAAAAAGGAGAGAAGTAACTAAATGTCAGTAGGAGAGATTTTCTGGTAAGCCTGGCACTTTTAACAGAACGAATGGCAAAGTCCAGACAAATCCCAACAAACTATAGTTTAAAAACAGATAAACTACATACGCACCAAACGAACAACAGAGAACAGAAATCATACGGAGTAAAAGATAACATTAGCCCAGCATCTCTACTGTCGTAGGCTGGTCTTTGCTTTCTAGCCAGTCAAAACCAGAGTTCACAGTATCACTGCATATCTGCTGAAAAAGCGGGTCGTTCTTCAGTTCTTCCAGTGTTGAGTCTTCATATTGTTCCTGCTGCTGATTGGGATCAAACAGCAGGTTGGTGTCCAACGTGTTAAGGTCAGTGATGCTACTGGACAGATCTGAGGTCAGTCTGATGTCGTTTGAGAAGTCAGACGCCACAGCGTTGAGCTCCGAAGCTACCTGACCCACCAACTGGGAACTGGGGTTGAGGCCATCATCCCCCAACAAGTCCTTAACAGT
Source organism: Serranus cabrilla (assembly GCA_903364295.1). Classification (NCBI taxonomy): domain Eukaryota; kingdom Metazoa; phylum Chordata; class Actinopteri; order Perciformes; family Serranidae; genus Serranus; species Serranus cabrilla. The sequence goes on from CAFUXE010000507.1 coordinate 118,400, forward strand.
GTTGTTGAAATCCAGCTGTTGCTGCTCGTCCTCCGCCTCCTGCTGCTGTGTGCTCTGGAGGAGGAGCTGTGGTTGTGTCTGCACAGGATTCTCCTGGAGCTGCTGCTGCTGCTGGTCTTGCTCACCAGGACCTGCTTGTGCTTGGCTGTCCCCAGTGGAGAAACTCACCTGTTCTCCACTGCCAGTGGTGAGGTAGCCATGCTGCTGGAGCTCAAAGGCAGCAGGGCTGGAGCTGACAGGCAGCTGAGTCTGGTGAGAAGTTCCTCCAGCGAAGCCGGGAGTGGTCTCCAGGATCTGTGTGAGGTTCATACGGGCCGTGTAGTTAGAGGGGAGGTTGTTTATACCCAGGCCACGGACAGAATCATCCCCATCAGCCTCCATCTTGCTCAGAAGAACATTGGTGATTTTGGCGGTGTTACTCTGACCCTGCACAGGCAGCATCTCGCTCTGCATCATGATGTTCAGGGGCACAGACTGGCTGCGCTGCACCATGCTGTGGACAGAGCCGACCGTCTGGCTGTTGGACAGGATGCTGAGCACCTCGGAGGTGATGGGGGAGTTAAAGGGTGAAACAACGGTTCGGGTTGTGGTGGTGGCATTGGTGGTGGAGGTGGTTGGAGCGCCGGTGTTGCCACTGAAGTTTCTCTGGCGCACCGCAGGACTGACGCTGCGGCAACGGAAAGTACTGGACGCAGATGAGGTTGATGCCTTGCTGTCTAACGGTGCAGGCACAGCAAAACTTTCCTGTTTAGTGGGAGTAGTTACACCCGTTACCAGCTGCTGCTGCTGCTGCACCGGGGAAATGGGGGTCAAACGGCCAAAGTGAGCGCCATCCTGTCTCGACTGAGCCTGAAATGACTGGCCGGGAATTGCAAAGGCATGCGGTTTACGAAACTGGTCATCTACCAGGTCTTGGTAGCTGGGCAGAATGCCGATGCTGTGGTTGGGCAAAGGACCTGCAGAGTTGCTGTTGTAGCGGTTGTTGATCCACTCCAGTTTGGCCTTGTCAGGGTGCGTTGCCATTGGCCGCTGCATGGGCTTAACAGGGCTACTGGAGACAATACTGGCGTCATGATAACCTGTGATACTTGAGTTAATAGGAGTGAATGCAAAAGGGTTCCTGCACTCCACTGGGCTTGGGGGCACGCTGCTGCTGCAGTTGGACAGTGGTGTGCTGATGGGGGTGTGGCGACCCATGGCTCCATCCACAGGCGTGATGGTAGCCATGCGGGAGCAGGGGCTCTCTCTCGTCAGGCTGTGTCCAAGCGTCATTTCGGAGGTGGGGGTGGGTGTCGGGGTTGGAGTCGGTGTTGGTGTGGGAGTTTGGACAGGAGTGGTACTGCTGTGGGCAGAGTGGAAGAAGGTAGTGCCGGCCTGGTGAGCATTAAGGATAGAGCCCTGACCGCTGGCTGACTGGCCTTGTAAAGACACGTCGACACAGCTACCGAACAGACCCTTCAGCTTCATCTGCTCCTCCATCTGGACCAGCTCCTCCACGATGCTGTCCTGGGTCATGTCATCGTCATTGAACGGGAAGTAGTCCATGTTGGGCTGAGAACCTGCAAAGTCCACCATCTCCTGCGTGAGGGTGAGCTGGCCCGAGGCCTCGGAGGGTTGAGCTATAATGGAAAGCTGGTCAGTAGGGGCTTGTTTGTGATCTGCTGGTATCTGCTGCGCAAACGCCTGCTTCCGAAGCTCATCGAGCTGCCCCTCCTCCCATATTGTGCTCTTTAAGTCACTCATCACAGAGGCTTCGTGTGCTCCTGAGTTGGCTGGTATGGCATGAGGGTCCCCGGTGATCTCACGTAGCAATGCCTGATCCGATGTGTTGTTTCCAGCTGCTCCAGTGCTGGAATCAGTGCTGAGAGGATGGTCTTCGCGTTTCACCACCAAGGCCTGGGGTTTGACAACAGTCTGGGAGCCCTCAGTGTGTGTGATGGGGGAGTCGGAGAGTGCAAGGATCTGTGTGGGCCCTATGTGGTTGTGTTTCACAGTCACTTTGCAGGGGGCACTCTCCGGTCTGGCAGGTGTTCCCGGTCTGGGGATCCTCTTCAGTGCAGCACTGACTCCAGGTTTGGGATTGTCAATTACAGCCAGTGGCTGCTGGGAGATAAACACCCTCTTCACAGGAATCACATGGGACTCCCCGCCTGGGCCTGTGCGCTTCCTGGGGCTCTTGGCATCGAGGCAGGGATCCTTCGATGTCGGAGTAACAGCGGAGGAGCCATTGGATGACATGTTGCCATTGGAGTTCTGATTATCAACAGTCAAGTACAAAGTACTGTCATGGCAGTTACTGTTATTGCTGTCCTGAGTCCCAGCTGCAGCTATCGAGATGGGAGGGGATGTGGGGTCATTTTTTATCCTCACCCCTTTGTCCGGTCCTGGAGAACACTTGATCAGGAAGCTTGGCTCACTGGCAGCCCTGAACTTCGCCATTCTCTCCTCTTTGGCCCCAGCAGCAGTTTTATCTGTGCCAGAGGTGGGATTATTGTCATTTCCAGCTTCAGACACCATTTTGGAGTCGGTGGAGGGGTTGGGGGCGGAGACTAGGGCACTGGGTCTGATTGCAGGAGACAGAGAGGCAACCAAGCTCCCGCCTGGCTGCTGCTGGGAATCATCTGAAGCCGCGATGGTATTCAGACCCGCCGATGCAGGACGCACAGTTGTGCTGCTGCTGCTGGGAGCCAGAGCAATGGCCGTCATCTTCACCACGTTGACTGAGCTGACGTGGGGAGTTGGCATCACAGTTTTTATGGGGCTGTTGGTGATGAGCAGGGTGGGCGGCGAGCGCAGCGTGATGGCACTGGTGGCAGAGGGCTTGGGCAGAATTTGTGCGTACCGTGTCCCGTGTCGTGCCAGCCGGTCACCCACAGGACTAGCTGAGATGTTCTGGGGATGTTTGGGGGACTGTTTAAGAGACTGAGTGACCATTTGGAAGTTCACAGGCAACACTTTCCCCTCTGTTGTCCCGACAGGGCTGGGGGAGGTCATCAACTGCCGGCCTCTCTGTACCTGGGAGAAGAAAAGTGAGGATATTAATGAACGCTTGGGCACATTTGTAAATAACATATCTGAGCATAAAAAGTGGGGAAAAACTCAGCCACGTACCGTGACTGGGCTGGGGACAGCTGCTACCACGATGCCTATGGTGGGCTGAGGGGAGAGCAGAGCCGGGCTGCCACAGGGGATGGTGGGGCCGGGGGTACTGGCCTCGGCTCTCTTGACCTGGACTTCGGTGGGCAGGGGTGAGTGGAGCTTCTGCTCCTGCTGCTTCTTCTGGATCTTGCGCTGCAGTTGCTGCTTTGCATCGACAGAGGGAGAGGGCAGGGTCTTCACCTGGGGCTGGAAAGAGTTCGCCTCAGCTGTTGGCACAAACGCAGACGCTGGAGTCGGCGTCTTCATTCCTGTCGAGAGAAGAAAAGATGAACTCTAGCTCTGGACCTGCAGTGCCACATACTGTACAAGCACATTCATAGTTTCCAAGAGGTTCATATGAAACATGGTTAACAGACAGCTGAAGTAACCTTGGTACATTTTGAGCACCATGCTGACAGCTCACAACTGTCAAAACAAGCCAAACTGAAGCCTAAACCTGTAATATTTTTTATTCTAAATCACTGTCACTACACGCTTATTTATATTTTTTAACAAAAATAACCAGTTTGGACTAACAGGTTTAACAGATCCTGTGAAAAAACATTTCATCCTGCACTCCTCAGTGTAACTGTGAAGCCATGAATGACTCAGCTGAGACCAGCAGTCATGTGACAAAAATACAGTGAAACTGCAGCTTGTTTACACAGAGCAGAGAGATGTTTTAATATTAGTAACACTTGTGGGCACGTGGGAAAATGTTGTATATGTAGATTACATTTATTAAAATCTTTGTACACTCAATTATCAAAAAAAACAAGCTGCATTTTTTTCTTTTTCTAGGATTTATGGTATTATATCTGCTGTTATACTGCACAAAAGACATGTTTGAGTTCATGTCATGAATACACTGTTTCCACAGACGTGCACTACTTACATACTACAGTGAAAAATAAGGCCACTGTTACAGAAGCTAAAAAACATCCCAAAAGTGAGGGTTAACACAATCCTCCTCAAATAACACAACAATGTGATTCTGTTAACTATGATTCACAACAAACACAAAGATTGACAGCCCGACCCCAGCAGAGCAGAGGACATCTTTACCTGTGGGTGTTCCCGTCATAACAGTGAGTGCAGCCATGGACTTAGTACCAATGTAGTGGCTATTGAGCAGGAAGCGGGCCAAGTCCTCCACGTTGTCAAACTGACGACTCAGGACCTTTTGGGCCCACTCACACACCAGTCCACAGGCTGCAGATCTCATTTCATCCTCTGCGCTCGGGGACTGGCCTGTCGGCTCCATCAGCTCACACTACAGAGGAGAGCAGCAGGTGGATGAACATCAGGCTGCTTTATAAAAACTAATCTATAGATTTACTGCTTGTTTTATGCAGTGTTACTTACCCCATCACCAGATTTCTGCAGGTCCAGGTTGGGTAAGGACGGCATGTGAACAAAAGCTTTCTTCCTTAATCCGCTATAACAGTATGTGCGAAGGAGTTAAGGTGCCTGAAACACGATGATTGTGGAAACTGCATCAACTAACATGCTCAAAATATGAAGACTGTGAAGCCAGAAACCTTTTCAAAAATAATGACAAAGTATGTAAAAAAAACAATGACTTCCCATCTGAAAATACTGACTTAGTATCTCAATATCATGAGAAAATCTTTAAAATAATGAAAGAGCATCTCAATAGAATGAGAACATCTTCAAAATAATGACTTAGTACCTCAATATAATTAAAAACCTCCTCGAAACAATCACTTAAGTGCCTCACAATTATGAGAAACGTTCTCAAAATAACGACATTGTATCTTAAAATAATGAAAATTATGAGAAACCTTTTCAAAACACTGACTTAGTATAGGTCAAAATAATGAATTAGTACCTAAAAATGACAAAATGACAAATAATAATGACAAACTTCAAAATACTGACTCTTTTTAGTTCTTTTTTAACTTCTATTGTAGGAAAAGTTTCCTAGTTTCTAACCTGCTCACAATTTGAAGCCTGTGAAGCCAGAATAAAGTGAATCACGGACAAATAAAAGCACAAGAATACATAGGAAGACTTTGTTGATTAGAATGAAAGGATATTTGGATTTGCCCCTCATGCCCAGTCGACGTGCCTTCATGTTAGGAAAGACATTCTTCATGATCTTTCCAAAGTCTGCTGCACTCAGTGGATTGTAGCCGAGATTGTCACAATAGCTCCTGGAAGAGAAGAGAAGAGAATCCTCCGTGAGAGTTAAAGTGAAACACAGTACCGTTTTTATTCTCCTGACCCCACAGTGAAGCCACACACTCACTTGTATTCATCATACACCTCTTGCTTTGGGAGGGAAGTCTCTGGGTGCTCTTCTAGGTGATTCCGTATCCAGTTGAATGCATACATCTGTTGAGTACGGCTTGACGACATGGAACTCTGATCACTGAAATTGGTACAGAGGAAAGATAAATCTGGTGAGGCAGTGTCCTCCATTTGTATGCATCATTTCTTGTTAATACAGAAACTTTAATACCATAATCCAGGAGTGGAGGACCCCCTCTCATTCTCAGTCCAAATGGGCAGAATTGGGGGGTTGGGGTGATGAATAGATATGGGGAAACAAATGAAACACAGACAGCTAGGTATAGCAAAAGTCTACAGAGATCAGTGGTTTGCTTCATAATGATAATCAATCATACAGCGGAAAAATGAATGATAATTTTGCAGAAAAAAAAACTTACCAGTGACGAACAACCCCCCAAAAATGTCAAAAACTTCAGATTCAACTTTTGGGAGCTAGCAGCCTAAACTGTGTCAGCAGCCAGTGGATAGTGACTTGAATTTTTGACAAGCAATGAGACAACAGTGCCAATAATGCAATGAGAGCCACAACAAGCAGCCATGTGTGTGTGAGACAAAAAAAAAGCCAAAAGAGCAAAGAGGAAAATGTGTGTATGTGTGTGTGTATGTGTGTGTGTGACATACCTTTTGTCATTGCCACTGCTGGGACCAGAAGGCAACTTCAGGTAGAGGTAGAGTTTTTCGATGTCTGTAAACTTCTCAACATCTTGCTGTAAATATCAAATCATCACAAAACGGGGAAAAAGGAGATTATTCATATAAAACAAAGCAAAAAAAAAAGAACGTAATCTATAAATGTATGCTTCATAGAGAGTAAGGAGAAAAGGGGACAATTTCTACTGATGAGATTAAAAATGAAAAATCCTGGAAGCCATTTTAATACGAAACTTTCCTAAAATAATGACATTGTATCTTTAAATAATTACTTAATTTTGCTAAATAATTGACTTTTGAAAATATATGCCAGAATGAGAAATGTCAAAATACTGACTTATTATGCCAACAATAATGAATTAGTATCTAGAAATAATGAAAAACCTTCTCAAATCAATGATTACCCGTCTCAAATAATGACTAAGTACCTCAAAATACTGACTTGGTATCACAAAATAATGAGAAAGTATCTAAAAATTTTGAAAAAAAAAAAACATTCTCAAAACAATGCCTTAGTGTCTCCGAATTATAAGAAACCTTCCCACAATAATGGCATAGAATCTCAAAAATAATGCAAAATATCAGAATAATCTTAAGAATAATGAGAATTCTTTCAAAATAATGACTTCAGATCTCAAAAAAATTAAAACCCTTCACAAAACAATGAATTTGTGTCTCATAATATTGAGAAACATCAACAATAATGGCATAGTATCTCAAAATAATGAGAAATTGTTTCAGAATAATAATTATAATAATTATCATGAGAAACTTTCTCAAAAATAATGACAATAATAATGACAGTATGTCAATAATAATGGCTTTATATCTGGAAATACTTACTTAGTATCTCCTAATGAGAAACATCATAATAATGATAAAGGATCTTGAAATAATGAAAATGTTTTCAAAATTATGACAAAGTACCTCGAAAAAATGAGAATTCTTTAAAAAAAAATGACTTAGGATCTTGAAAAAAAATGAAAAACCTTCTCGAAAAATTGACTTAAGTGTCTCATAATAATGAGAAACATCAAAATAATGATACTGTATCTCAAAATAATGAGAAAATGTTTCAAAATAATGGCATAGTATGTGAAAATAATGAATAAGAACCTGAGCAACTATATCAAAAATAATGAGAAACCTTAAATTAATGACTTAACATCTCATAATAATGAGAAACTTTCTCAAAATGCTGACTGTGTCTTTTGAGAAAGTTTTGCATTATTTTGAGATACTAAGTGATTAGTTTAAAACAATTTCTCATTATAATGACTGACAGGATTTTAAACACAGCTTAGTTTTCACCTCATTGGCATTTTTTTTAACTGGCAGAAACGGACTTCCAAACTTCCGATCCCGGCGAGATAAATGAACACAATCTGGTTCAGACTTTAGCGCTGATTCTGAAACGTTAACTACCTCCTTACTATTGATTCCACCCCGACTGCTCTCCAACTGGTTGCTAAGAACGGACTCATCTCACCTCTTTGCTTTACTATTTGCCTCTTTGTTGCTAAGGGAACCAATACTTGAATGAATGAGGTGAGAGCTGTCAGCTAATGAGCAGTGAATGAAAACGCTATTTACTGCTCCCCGTCGCTACAAGCAAGAGTGAATTAGACGTTCTCTGCTCACACAATCCCTGGATCCTTTAACAACATGCCCTAAAATGCTTCCTTTTTAAATTTATTTTCTTATTTGACTTTTACACCTGATATCAAAACATGTATCAGTACACTAGAATGTTTGATTTAATTTTAATTTACAAAAATCTGCTACAGGAGCCGCCCGATGGCTACACGATGCAAGCACCACCAATGCCACAAACATGCAGTATATAAAGCAATAAAACAGACCTCTGATATAATATATTATGCCATTTTATTATACTATTGAATCTGTTTTGATTCTTCCTATGTTCATTTGATCCACACATTTATTTCTTTTATGAAAATTTCACTGATACATGCAGAAAACTGCTGCATTTTTATCATTTAGAGGAAGTCAAATCACCAAATTTAATTTAATTTTAGCCAATATGGCAATTTATTTTGTGGGATGGAATATAATATGGATTTTGGATCATTGCCTCTGTTAATACTGGCTTTATTTAATTCCTTGTATAAGTCATAACAGCCATGAGTTCAATAAAACATTCCCATAATGTATATTAGTATATTATTCCATACACTACCATTGAAACATTTGGAATTCCCTGTTATTGGGATGGTTTTCTTTTCTTTTTCAATAATGGCTATTTTAGATAAAAAACTTCATAATTCAGACACCAAAATGTGTAAGAAATATCAAAGGATTCAAACTTTCATTTACTGGAGAATAATTCCAGCAGGAGGGAAAACTGTCGGAACCATTTTCCCCCAAATAACCTTTGATTTAGATTTTTTTAACTTTCTAAACCCAAAGGAATTATAGTAGTAGTCATACCAAATTAAGGTTTTGTAGCAGGAGATTCCAAACTTTTAAATGGTAGTATTTCTAGGAATAAATATATAAATTTCACCCATCCGTATAAATAATTACCGTCAGTGTTTGTAGTATTTTGTCTTGTCACCTTCACATTCTGTGCACATATTACTGTTCAGTAAAGCTCCTGATATTCAACCCACAGCGCATGTGAAGCATGTAACATTAGCAGGTGTAAAGTGTCTCTTTTAGACATTTCTTGTGTGCAACAGTGTCCGTGTGTGAGCGTCTGAAGTGCTGCTTACACATAAAAGGGACTAAACCTGCCTGCTGGAATCTGTCAAACACCAGACACACGTATTGAAATTAAAATAGAAACTGTACACGCTCCGTATTCTCTAATAGTAAGAAACAAAACACGGACAAAGCTTTATCATGTTGCTTTGAAGTCACAGACATGGATTTGTTGCTGAGACACTTTTGCTCGGATAAACCCAAAACAAAATGTGCATAAATAGTTTTGACATATATTAAATGTAAATATACATATATAATCATGTTTTCATTGAGCTCATCCATTAATTGAATGCAGAAAACGGGGTCGCTTCAAAGGATTCACATACTTTGCTTTGCAACTTTACATATGTTAGGAAATAATTTTTGTATATGGCAATGTAGATTCCTTTGTATATTAGAATCTATGTGTATTTACAGGCCAATATAATAAACATTACTGTTACTATGATAAAAAAAACAACTTTAAACACATTTTATATTTCACTGTTAATATTAGATAACAAGGTTCCACTTGAGTCATTTATCTAAAGTAGAATAACTGAACAGGAAATACACATATATATTCTAAGCTGTTGTTATGATCAGTTACATATGACTTTCTGATCATAATAATAAGATAATAAGAAATAAAGTGTGTGGGTTGTTATGGATACTCACCAATATGCTGTCCACTTTTGATTGTACAGATTTGCTACAATGAGAAAGAAAGAAAAAGTCAGAAATGTCAGTAAATTACTTTTAGATGACAATAACATTGATAATTCAATCTTTATTAATTCTGCTAAGTTGATTTTTATTTACGGTCCCTGTTTTCTTTGTATGATAAGAGACTAGTGACCACAATGGGTCTTTAAATGAACAATCAGTGAGGCAATGTATTGATATTCCTCCTGTACCACTGTAGTTCTTGAGTATCATTTTCAAGTAATTATGATGAACAAAAGATGAATTAAGAGACTAAAATCTAGACAATGTGGCATTTTGGCATCTCCTCTGATATAATGATATGCAGTGGCTTTGGAAAGTATTCAGTCACTTTTTGAACATTTTGTGTTAAAGATTTAATTAAAAAGATGTATCTAATGTGCTGTATCAAAACAGCGAGAAACACCTTTCAGACTGTTTTGTGAGTTTATTTAAAATCTAAATCCCTCATTTGCATAAGAATCCAGACCCTTTATTCTGAATCAAACTCCGGCAGAAATCACAGCGTCAAGCCTTCTTCCTGGCAGATCCTCTAAAAATAAAATAGGAAGTGTGTGAACCGCCGTCTTTCCACAGATGTTTTTTGAGCTTCAGCTGGGTTATTCAAGGACATTTTAAGTCTCATCCCAGAGCTGCTCCAGCATTGTCCTGGCTGCCGTGCTGAAGGGTCAGCGGCTCTGTGCACAAGTTTACTTCAAGTTTGTTTTAGTATTTGGTTTATTCCTTCTTTTTTATCTATTTATTATCATTCCTGGTGTTATCTAGATGTGGCCTTGAGTTAAGCCCAAGTTACACCTCAAACTGATCACCAAGGACCTCACAGAGTTCCTGGGATATCATGGCCTGTAAACTGGGAATTTGCAACGACACAACTTTGTGTCCTTATTCACTGCTCCCTATGCAATAGCATCAAATTCTGTTTGTGATTTTACACTTCCTGTATGAATTATCAGAATTTTGCATCATCATTGGCAGGTGTGGTGAAGCACCACTGTATTTCACTGGGGGATCCATGCCTTGGTATTTTTTTTATTAATCTATAGTCCTTTTTCATATCAAACATTATAGCTTTTTGATACAAGTGTTAACATTAACATTACAATGGCTCTGTTGTATTTAAGAATGGACAAAAAATCCATATTTTCCCTCTTACCCATACTGCTAATTATCAATAGAGAGATGTAGAGATGTCTGCCTTCTCTCAAATATAATAAAAACTATATGGCACTTTGCAGGTGGTGCTCAAAGTGCCAAATAATACCCTTGACAAAATTAACAGTAATGTCTTTTTTTCCATAAATCAAGACCACAGACCTTGTGTGTGAATCATGCAAAAAATAAACTATTTTATACAAGAACCTGGTTATAACAAGGTCTGTGGATTGTCTTTAGTATCCGGGTTGTGATTTCTGGAAGGCGACATTACTGTCGAATTTTTTTGCAAATAGTTTAATTACAGAAAAATTCACTCAGAACACTATACAGTTCCCACGGTAACAATCTAGACTGATAAATAGCACTATATTTTAAAAATAAATACTAATAATAATTTTGATTTTGGGGTGATTTGTCCCTTTACATGTAGTAAAATAAGCTCCAGCAGTGTGACAGGGGACCAGCACGCACAATACCAGGACCCTGAAACTAAAGCAGCTAAATTAAATTCAACCATCATTAATTTCTTTATTTACACCTGTGCTTTTCTTTCTGTGAAATGGTGAAATGTCTTTTGCAAAAAAACAACAACAAAACAACAGAATGATTGTGGTTTGTTTTAAAGCCACTAGATATTTTCAGATTCAGAATTTGGCCACAAATAAAAAAATACAAAACTACTGCACCATGCAGTCGATGGTGTTAATATAGATCCTCAGAGGTTTCTGAAGGATGATCAAAGCAGTTGCACCAAAGAATGAATAACAGAGGCTCTTAAATCTCCTACAACAGCAATTTCCTTTTTTAAAAATGTAAAAAAAAATACATTTACCACATAAAAAACCCTCTTAAATCACGTTTCCACTTTGTCATTGCAGGTTATAGTGAAGCACATTTAATCCAATTCAAAATAAACCCATATGGTGTGCACAATGTGTAAGGAGTTTACAATATGTTATAACCTATTTACAGTTTCTGGCCCATTTTGCACCTTTAAACACACTCACATTGCAGTTCATGCACAGGCTCCATCATGCTTATTATGATAGATAATGATTATTATTCATCTCAGATTTTATATAATCATGGCGGTGTTTACTTTTAAACAGATTTTATATTAAAAATCTGTATTTAATTGATGTATCTTTTATAATTTTGTGTGCTTTACTGTACTGTTTCCTGCACAGTATGTTCTGTCTAATCTTCTGGATACCTGAATTTCCCCAGAGATGAATAAAGTATCTATCTTTCTATAATATCCAAGTAGATGAATACAATAAGATACCACATAGATTTTAATCACAATATACTGCACGTTGATTGGAAAATCCAACAGAAATAATTAAATAATTTCCAAAGCCACTGCAGAAACTGAACATGTCCGAGTTGGAGCATCATTATGAGGGTGCGCTGCATTGTTATTAGCAGCATTAAATCAGTGTGAGGCTGTGTCTCTGTGCGGAGCTGTCTGGTTTGACACCTGTCATCCCGAGCATCAGCACCACCGGTGGATGTGGTGTCATCTATCACATGGCCTCCTATGGCTCGATGCTAATCATTACAGCTACTACAGCTGTAAATAACCGCATGTTAACGTGTTATTAAAGCATAAACGGGCAGCAGGGAGCCGAGCTGTACTCGTTGTTGGTGCATTTCCGTTAAATATCTCGGGTTAGCACGGGAGCACTCGTGTTATTTTCAGCCGCTTTGTGCAGCCTCCCTGCCACTCCACAGCTAGATACGCTAATTACGAGGCTACGGCTAGCGAAAAGGACAGTGTGGCTGCTTGAGGATTATTTTCATCCTTACCAAATTGAATTCTTTATTTTGAACTGTAACGCGTTAGCCTCGGGCCCCTGGAGTCCTGGCACCAGCGCTGGAAGAGAGCCTAATCCCGAGGCAGGCTTCTGACCAGGTTGTTGTTGATCATCAGCCATCACGATGGAGGGGTGGTGGGGGAGCTTTAACAAGTAGGCCTCATCCCCGGCTGTGCACTGCACCGGACCCACCGCTGCTGGAGCGGCTCAGTCAGCTAGGACAGCCCGCTGAATCCACCACAGAGCATGGCTACAAACGCTGTGATCTGACCCTCGCGAAACACAAAACTAAACCAAAAAAAACACCCGGGAATACAAAAGGCATTTCGCAGAGGTCTCTCCGCTGCCGCAAATAGCACGCCTGCAGCAGCCAGCAGCAGCTACAGACGAGCTGCCTGCGTCAAGTCACACACAGGTGGCACGCGCCAGCCCGGAAGAGCGCTGGGGCTCGGCCTCCACAATAAAAGCATTGAATCAGAATCAGCATCTTTTTTATTATCAAGGAGGTTTTTTATATAGAAGGAATTTGCTGTGGTGTTTTGGGCAGTGGTGGGGGAACTATTCAGATCTTAACACACTGCAGAATTAACCCACTACAAATGAAAGTCTTGCATTCAAAAGTTACTTCAGTATCAGCCTCATAATATACTTAAAGTCTAAAAAATAAAAGTACTCGTTATGCAGAGTGGTCCCCCTCAGATTGTTATATATATTCCAAATGTATTTGTATTGATGCATTTATATAGGCAGGGTTTTAATTTCTTTCTTTCTTTCTTTCTTTCTTTCTTTCTTTCTTTCTTTCTTTCTATCTATCTATCTATCTATCTATCTATCTATCTATCTATCTATCCATCCATCCATCCATCCATCCATCCATCCATCCATCCAGGGTTGAGTCCCTCCCTCTTACCTTTGGAAAAAAAATATGTTTGATGTATGGTAGTTACTGGGGAGTGACAAATATTTTTAACCCTGTTTGAATCATATCATAAAATTATAGTGTGATTATTGTGAAAGGTCACACGAGTCATGCAGATAACAGAATTCCTATATATCCCAGCCCAGTGTTAAGCAAAATTGGGAAATAGTAAACATTTTTATGGCTTTAACTATTTAATCATGAAGGCAAAAAAGCAATTTGAATGCATCAGCATAGGTTATTAAATATTAAGTGATTAGTTGAAAATAATTCACTAAATCACCTCAAGCATTGCTTCCTGATTTATATGTTCAGTAAAAAAGTTTCCATATCGATGTATACCAGACAATATATGCAATGATAAGAACAGACACCAATATGTCTGTGAAGGCTCTGAAAAAGATCATTAGCCCTATTTGAAAGTAATTCTTGCTTGTCATGTATTTCCACTTCAATAAACAGGCCTACTTAGCATCCACTGCTAAAATAAAGGCTTCCCTGTCTTGTCATTTTAACAGTTTTAATTTAAAAACTCTGACGGGGATTTTTCACTGCGTTTCCTGTAACTTGACGCAGATCTGTGCGCTGCAGTTCCGCTGTCAGCCTGCGGGGGCGCTGCTGCAGGAAGCTTGCTGATCAGATAGTGACAATGACGGGTAAACAGCCAGGATGATATCACTTCAACATGTAAACCGGTCATTTACCAGCGCGTGTATTGATCAAATCATCCACCAATATGTTTCTATCGAGGGATAATCTGATCAGACTCCCGCTGAGGAAATGCACAAACACCAAACAGATTGTTCACAGATTTCTCTCTGCTCATCACACAGCTCACTATTTTTTCCTTCGGCTGAAATCTGAGACACAGCTGGCGGAAAAAATAACCCGAGAGGATGAATTGAATTGAGACTGTGTGTACCAGATATAAATAAAACGTTCACTTATGTCACACCAAAAAAACTGCTCTAAAATGACCTAAAATACGCACATGGCTCTTTAATTTGGTTATAAATACTGTATTTAAACCCATTAATCTTCAATAATGTTTTTATTTCTCATTCACGACACATATAAATGAGTCAAATTCAGAGGAATGAAGCCACCAGGTCAAGAAAAACAAGACCTAAATAAATTCTTTCATCATGACTTATTTTATGCTGCCATCTGTTGATGGAAACAAGTAATGTTACTCCACTGCTCCACTGACACCATGCTCATGAAACATAATGCAAGACAGCAATACACACACATACACAGACACACACACACATGGCAAAGGCATGTACGGACAAGTTTACAGTGACTCTTCAGATCAAGAACAACAGGAACAAGAGGCAACCACAGAGATGTTGCTATGTGGTTTCTGTTTGTTTGCAGGTGAAGCTGCTCTGCTCTAGTTCTGGTTTATTAACTAACAGATTGTTTTCAGTTTTCAGTGTACAAAAGTTTACAGACTTTGACCCGAGGCCCAGGTCAGACACCCAGGCAAACAAACCTAAAATAACCATTTATGAGGTACTTGGATTTTACTTGAGTAAGACGAGATACAATCTCCTAAAATAGTCTTCTTCTTTTTTAAAGATACACTCTCTTTAATACTGATTTCATTACATTTTTATGGGATCCTGTGCATTTTATGTATTCATTTTACAATTGTATGTGAAAATGCTTGTATTATGAAATTTGATTGTGAAATCTACTTTTGATAAAGGCAACATTGGTGATATTTACACATAATGCACCACAATTTATAACATAATGATGATAACAATAATATATATCCTTATAATTAAGATATAATTAATTTAAATATAATAAACATTCTTCTGAAATGGGTCATTCTGCATTATGCATACAGTTATGTTTGGTACTTTCAGTATATTTTGATGTATGTGTACAGATGTAACATGTTGAAGGCAGGACTTTAACTTGTAACAAAGTATTTTACATATTTGTATTGCTACCTTTACTTAATTAAAAAGAAAAAACAACAAAAAAACATCTTCCCCCACGTTTAAAATACCTGTTCTCACATTTTAGATGATTGTAAATAAGTCTGGAGAGATGCTGTTCAGAACGAAGCTGTAACTGTTTCCTGGAGAGCACAAAATAACCACAAATTAGAAGAAATATGAGGAGGGAGTCATTCGAGGTGAGGCGTGCAGTTGGCATGTAGCAGCTATAAATATGACATGTATTATGTATGATTTGGTATTCTGCTCTTCTGTGCAGGATGCAGAGTCTCGTTGAGCATTGCACCCCCTGCTGTACGACAGTCAAAAGAAACTTTCAGTTATCACAAGAAAGGCCGACAGGAACGACATCGCTGCTCTGGAAATTTATAAATGTTCTCATCTTCTCACCTTTGATGTGTGATCATGAAAATATGAATTCAAATAATACAGAAGATCAGCAATGTCAAGTTTTAATGTTTATATTTATCAGTCGACCCACATGGCTTTTTTAAATAGACGATAGTGCCAATGTCAGTTTTCTTTTTGTATCTGATAAATACAACAATTTAATGACAAATTAGACACAAAATCACTGAATTTAAATGAGAAATTATTTAATTTATTTAATTATTTATCTATTATCGTCTGCATTGTCACTGTTTGCTTAAGCAGATCTGCACTTTGTCTGCAGTCAAACTAGTTTGAATGAAAAAATACAGAGTAAATAAAGGTTCACAAGTACTCATCACCTACTTAAGAATAAATGAATAAATAAATGCCAGCATATGAATAAAAAAACAAAGTTTTAGTGCACTAAATACCAGCATTTACTAATAGACAGCAACTTGTTTCTAAGAGAACAAAAATGTGTAAAGTTGCATAAATAAAATTTAAAAAATATATATATAAACAATGTTATTGCAGTGGCCTTCCCAGTGAAATACTATAATAAATTAATAAATAAATAAATGAATATTATGAGCTAAGGCTAATGCAGATGATCTCAAAATTACCGTAATCTGCCCACTTCATTAACTCGTCTACCACTAATTACATTGTTGATTTATTTGTGGCGTGTGGGAACGACTGAGACGTCACTGGATGTTTTGGGAACATTTTCTCATTTACCTAACAGGCTTTAATTATAGATAGATGATCATTTTTATTGCTGCTTGCTTTAACATTTCTTGACAATTTCTGCCTCTCTCCGTCACACACACATCCATCAAACCTTGTTATTTGCCGGCTTGTTAACAACACCGGAGGTGTGGAGCAGTGACACTTCATCTAAATCTCAAGAAAATGTTGTTTCCTTGTTAGTCATTGTTTTCGCACTCTATTTTTGACCTTCGGTTGCTGGCTATTCTGGACTGATTTATTTTACTGTCAATCTCCTGTCACTTCTGATTTGGGCTGGAAGGTCTCATCTCTGCAGTCTTTGCCCTTGCTCATTCCTCCGAATGTTAAGATTTACACAGCACTCCTCCCAAAGTCGCTGCCATTTTTGTGACCCGGTAACCATTAACAACGTCTCCTCAGTGCACCCTGCTCAAGATAAAACAAGATATTCCCTTATTAATCCCACAACAGGGACATTTCCAGTGTTACAGCAGCAAAACGTGTAGAGCAAAAAAAGATAGAAGCATCAATAAAATAACAATAAATAGAAACATGTAATATCAACAAGATATATAAAAGCATTAACAGTTTAAACAAGAAGAAATAAAACATGAGGATCAACATATAAAATGCAGACAGACTCAGAAGTTGAAATTACACCATTAGATGGAGAAAAGTTTTGATATTGCACAATAAAATAATAATACACCCAAATGAAGTACTGGTAGGTTACATTGCTTTAAATTTTACACAAAATATAACTTTTTAGAGGAACTATTTCACATTCCTAATATTCAATTCTACTTTTTTAGGTTAAGTTTGAAAGATAAATTGAATTAAAACTAACATTGTGCACATTTTGCTGTATATTGTAGTTTAAAATACACACGACATGTTGGCACTCTTTATTAATTTACTTATTTTGTTACTTGGAAAGTTTTGATGTCATGAGCTGTTCCTTGGAAACCAAGCAGGTCACGCATCAGACTGGCACTGACCTAAAGCCACCCGCTTCTCCTGCCGAATGTGGGACAGTGAGGTCACGGTGTTACAGAGGTCGGTGAGTCTGGCTCGCACGTGCACCGTGCAGCCACGGCTGCTCCAATCCTCTTACAACCCCCACGTCTTCCAGCACTCAGGCCAGACTATAAGATCAGCCTGCCGTGCTCAGGTTTATCCTGAAGATACAGTAGATCCTCCACACAGAGTCACGCCAGCAGGTATCAAACACCACAGAAACACGCGTCCCTCTGCACGCCTGCAGGCCCGCTTCGAGATGCATTCACTGACATGTCCACTGAAGGGAAATCATCACACACATTTACTGAATTAATAGCTTTAGTGGAAACAAAATGCTGTTTAAATAACAAACTTTTTTTTATTTGTCTGGCAAAATCAGCATTAGTTGATGGTAACCTACTTCTTATTGAAGTTAAAGTAACCGTAAAATAACAACAATTGAAAGGGTTTAGTGAATAAATTGATTAATCCATTAAAAGAAAAATGATTGGCAAGTATCTTGATAATAGATTAATTGTTTCAATTATGTTTTAACCTATTTTGTCCTATGCATATATATCTAAATCTATATCTAAATTGATAAAAAATGGACAAACTCTATGAAAAAGTATGTTTTATGGCAGGGAATTGTCCTGTGCAGATAGGAAAATATTATATATATCAGCTCAGTTATTAAGCAATATTGGTATCATTTGATGGTTTCAGCTTTCTAATTGTGAAGATTTGCTTTTTTAGGAGACAAAGGGATCTTTTAAAGAAACTGAATGAATCAGCATTGGTTATGGCAAATGACGAGAATTTGTATTTTCTATTTAATAGACAAAATATTAAGTGATTAGTTGAAAAAAACAGTCTGCAGATTAGTGAATAATTGAAATAATTGTGGGTTACATCACTGAAAGTAACCAAAGTGAAACCTAAACATCAGGAGTGGGAAGTTTCCTTGTTGTTCCTGCAGATTTTTTGCCATTTCACCCCTCAAATCCAGTCATCATATCCCCCTGAAACAACACTGTTAATTATTAAACGCATGTTCCTTTTATCAGTTCAGCACCCGGGTGAAATATGGGAGTCCCTGGCTTTGACGTCACTTACACAACCTATCCCGGGCCGGCCTGTTATTGCAGATTTTATACGGCGTTTTTTTTCCCCCTGCTCCTTTTTTCTTGGCGTCCTGTGGAAGAGCGGATGGGAAATTCTGATGTCATCAACCTTGGCACAGCGGGACAGAGGAGCATGCAGACCCTCAGGGTGCCAAGATTGGTGCCCATGTGTTTGTGCCCCGTAGATGGTGAAATAGATGGTGTGGTGCTGCCCGCCTGTGCTGCACCTGCGTCCCAGCATGCTGATTGATCAGTTTGGTCATGTGGAATGTCACCATCTGCTCCCCAGTCCCACTCACCCCTTCTTGTGTGAATGCCAATCACTGGCAGGAAGATAGTTATTTAAGCCATGTCAAATCAGGCGCATGACGATGAGCAATATGCCAGCAACACTTGAAATGTGTGTTGCAGGCGTAGTATGCACAACAACGTTTCTTACAGTAAAAGACCAACCACAGAGGGCTATATGTTTGCTTTTTGTTCTCACAGGTTTGGCACATCAGCGTGTTTTCCTTTTACAGAATATAATCAGATGTCAGCGCTTTTATATTCTGCAGAATTTTAATTTAATAACTAAGGGCTGCGGCTGTGCTGCACATGTGTTTTTATTTGTTTGCATATAAAACTCTTCATTTCCTTTCCTTTATTTCGAGCAGCGCTCCTTGTTTATTTCTCCTCCGTCTCCTTCAGTTGCTCTTTTTTTGGCCTCTTAATGGCCAACAACCTATCAGGGGGCCATCAGGAGTGACATTCTTCATTGTAGAGCGTCATAACCAATGACATTTCAACCATGGGAAAATAAAGATATGCAAATTTGAACTCATTAACATTTGCATTACCTGTTTGAATAATCGCACTCCTGACAAGACTGCAATTAACTAAGATTGATGCAAAGTTCAGGGTTAGGGGACTGTATATATTTGCTCTTGGATCATTTACCCGAGATGTGTGTGTGTGTGTGTGTGTGTGTGTGTGTCTGTGTGTGTGTTATGCATGCTCAGTGTGTCAGATAGGAGAACTGATCTCTGTCAGAGGAAAAGGTCATTCAGCAGCCACTGGTGTTCCTGGATTATTTGTAAGAAATCATGAATTTTGTTCTGGACTATTGGCTGCTTTAAGAATATTTCCTCTCTAGAACCTGCAGCGTGACTTAAAAAATAATTGCATGACAGATGCGCCTCCTAAAAAAGGAAAGGTCCACAAACGATTGCTGGAAATAAGATGACGAGCCTGACCTGCTAACCCAGTTAACACTAGCGTGGACAGTCAGGATTACAGCACAGCTCACCTTCAGACAGATTGAAACCAGCAATACTTTGTTTTTCTATTCTGGGATCAGTTTGTTTGCAGTTTCTTCAGTAGTAAACACTTCAGTAGTAAACACAGGGCTCCTTGTTATGGTCTTGCTGTTTAGTCCGATCCTGACAACTGGAGACCCAGAGGTACAATCTGAGGTGATTTATTCTGTCATTACAAATTTTCATGATGCTGTTAATTAATTTGTTCCCCAATCACAAATCATTGTTTTCTGTTTCAACATATTGGGGTTCCACATATTTTCACCTTAATAGCCCCAGTCAATTAAAAAAAAAATAAAATATCATATATTCAATATTTGGTTCATTTTTTTTGTGTCTTATGAAAAACCTGAAAAAATGACTTGGCCCATTATTTTAAGAGGATGTCGATATACAGCTTTAATTGATGGAATTGTTTAATGAGTTTATGTTTACTTAACTTTACTGAAATATAAACAGCACCATAATTAAATCATAGTAAATAATTGTACTGATGTGGAAAGAAACCTGCAATTTGTATAAAAGAAAGGTACATTTTTGTGTTGCACAATTTGCAAATGAACTGAGACTTTTCTTTGTTTTTTTTGCTTTACATCAATTTCAAAAATAATACTACTAATAATAATTTAGTATAGAAACAGAATTCACAAACATGCACATTAAAAACAAACAAATGATAAAAGCAAAGGCAATAAAAACAATAAAATCCAAAGCCACAAGATAGAAACATAGAAGACAAACACAAAAGTAATAGAAGACACAAACAGAAGAAACAAAGAGCTGAACTTTCTGAGGGTGAGAAAAAGGTTCAGTTTCAGATGTGATCACGATGTTTTGAGGAAGAAATAATGTAACATTTTGCTATGATGGTTGTTTTTGCAGCAGTTTCTTCTCAGTTGGTCATCCTTGTATATTAAATATGTTGGCAGGATGAGGTCTAAAAAACAGTTTTGTACTTATTTATGGTTGGTACTGTCTTCAACAATATCAGATCTTTAAATACAAAAAAAAATAGGAGTTGCCAATTTTTTAATCTTTTAAAAAAAATGTCATAAATTGTGGTGGCACAGATCGATTTTGCTATAACTTACATTGAAATGATCCACATTACAGTCAGTGTAAACACAGTAACACAATGAGTGCAAGATAAAGACTGTGCTGCTGTATTTGATTGGATTCTTGTGAGGTCTCTTTAGGACGAAAAGCCTTGCCAGGACAGTGTGGCACACGGCAGGTCGGAGCATCACGCCAACTGCTCTGCTTTTTTTCTCCTCTCTGGTGAATCTTATTTATGCAACATACAGAGAAACTGCAAAAAAGACATATTTGCACCCTCTCTTTTGTGACTGTTCAGGTATTTTAGCTTGGAAAGTGTATTCCCTAATAGAGCTTTCTGCAGAAAGCACCTGGTTTGTCTGCACCTGCAGTAGGTCACTGTCAGTTTCAGCACCAGGGCAGCAGACAGCCTCACAGGAAGTCTGAATGTTTAAGTGTTTAACGCTAACCGATCACCCAGACAGACTGAACTAGTGTATAAATAACTTTTAACCCAGCCGCTGGAGGAGGTGAGCACGCCACACGTGCCTACAAACTGAAGATTTGGATCTATTTGTACATGTAGGTCAGACAGAGCTGTGGTAGGCTCTGTTTACTGAAAACCTCTACCTGTCTAACAGGAGATAATCTTCATGCCGTCATCGCTGCTTACGGGGATTTCTGAGCTTGCTTGCATATGATTTTACACCAACACAGAATGTCATCGGTAAAGGATGACAGCTGAACAACAAACTGCTCACTGCTTTTAGCTTTTTTTCTCTCTGGTGTGGTCAAGGTGTTTGATCATGCGTGGGTGGGGAATTCCCTGATTATTTTAAGTTATTTTCATGCTGGAAATTTGCACAAATAAACTCCTTAACAGTCAGTACGCTAAACACTACAGCCTGATTATAATTTATCGTGTATTCTTCTTAAATAAAATACAGAAAGAGAGCTTTTATCATTCTGGACAGGGCTTGTAGTACAGTATTAGCATCAACCCTTGGCCACCCCTCCCTGCTGCCTGGAATGGTCCAGCCCTTATTTGCATAAGTTGTCTGCGGGTAGCTGCATGACCAGCAGGGGTAGGTTAGGGGAAGGAGTGCATGTGGACTACATACACATGAGTAAAGACACAGACAGACGAGCTGCTTGTGGACTGTACTGAGAGCTTGGAGTCTTGCACTGAACCACACGGAGTTATGTACTGTGCTCATCCTGTCTCTGGCACAGGCAACAACTCATTGATGTATTGCTACAACATGAAACCAGTGAGTACAGTTCTTATTTATATTCCTGTTTTCATTTTTCAGAGGATGCATGACACTGTCAGTGTGTTTGCTGATGATGCTGTTGCTCTCTTTAACTGTCTTATCACATGTTTGTTGACTTGCATGATGAAGTTTCCAGCTGTATTTTTAAATAGTGGGTGAAAAGAGAGTTTTGTATGACATCCAAAAATGTTTGCATCAGTAAGAAATGGATTCACAAGCAACCTGGATGAAAGTTAACAGAATTATAACTTAACGTTTTGTCATTTGCATGAGCCTTTTTGTGAGGGATTACAGAATTGTTGGGGATGTTTCCTGCTCTGCACAGAACATTTGTTGGGATATCAGGTTGTTTTTAATCTCGGCTGGTTTGCATATGTGTGTGTGTGAGTGAGTGAGAAACAGAGGGAGAGAGGGTTTTATGTTTTGGGGAGGTCATGTCTACAGTTTGTGCTGAATGTCTTGAAGAGTTGTGTGCATTGAATGAAGCTTATTCTTGTTTTAACTTCAGTGGTTATAACTTGTTAATGCAAGAAAGTTTGTTCAACATTATAATGTAAAAATCTCTTTTATCCACTTGTTTGGTTCCCCATTAACAGCCTTCAAACCAAAGTTCACATAAGAATGTAATTTAATCACAATAATCATCATAATTACGCACAAAACATGCAACCATGCAGCACCTTAAGCACCCAGTAACACCTCAGTCACTTGTGGTTTTAACGAACTCGTGTTAAAAAGCACCGGTGAGACTCAAGCTTCCTGTTAGCTAAGCACCATGTAGTCAAGCCTAGCAGCAGAAAACATCTTGACATGAAGCAGATTGCTGCTATTTCTATTTGATTTAACCCCGCTACGTTGGAGCAGTCCCTCCACCACTGCTGCCATTATCAAAGGCAGCTTTGATCTCTGTGAGACTAACCATATCCAGACATCGTGGATCACAGAGGCAGAAAATTGGTTGCATGTGGCTGGAGTTGGCCATGGTGGAGCACAGCATAGGCCCTGAATAGCAAGTTGATATTTCACTCATCTAGCATGGTAATGCTGTGTGCATTTACAAAGGGGGAAATAATGTAGCTGTTTCTTTTATGCAACATATTTTTATATTAAAATAACTTTGGAAATGTGACTTATGCACCTCCAAAAAGGGGCACATGCTCAAAATGATTATTTCAAGCAAATATGAAGGTTTTAGGATATTTAAATTCTCTCTTATTTGCTTTAAAAAAAAAAGTCCCTTATCATTTGTGATGCCGTGATTGATGGTTCCTAAATCAATGCTATGCTAAAAGAGGATGCCATGGTGACGGCCCCTCTCCAGCGGGGGCCAGAGAGGGCGTGCTGGGGCGGGGGTGTGACCATTATTAACGGGTCGCCTGCTATGCTGATGGTAAGGAGGACAATTGGCTTTATCCTCCGCCATATGCTGCCCATGGCGGCTCAGACGGGCCCAGTGTCGGCAGGGGCTCCTCTGTTTGGCCTAGCCCACAATCACCATGGGACTCATGCCAGCCAGGGTCACGGCTGCGTGTGTGTGTGTGCGTGCTTAAGAGCGTGTGTCTTTGTGTGTGTGTGTGTGTGCGTGTGTGAGCCTGCTTGCACAAGCATACTCAAGAGAGTCTTTAATAGCCTGCTTTACAGAACTTGTCGTCCGGGTAACTGACACCCCATTGATGCTGTGCAGGGAGGTTTATTTTCATTTCCTGGGGCACATCAAAGCAATCGAGGGAGGTGCAGGTGCAGCCCAGACCTCTTGGTGTGTTTGAGTGAGTGAGCATGTGTTGGTGTGTTTTTTTGTGCATATGTGTGGTTTCTAGCCTTGTGCTTTACAATTAAAATAAAAAAAACATTATTTATAGGTAAATTCTCAGATCTGTTTCCTTTTACCCATATTCTTATTTTCCTACCAACGGAGATCATTATAATGTGACTCAGTTTCTTTCTGACGACAAAATATGAGAAGGCCTGTAATTAAATTTTATTATAGAGGGAATTGTATCCCAGTCTTCTGAAGCCAGCCGAACCTGATCATGATTAGGGCAGGGATTTCTCATGGTGAATGGTTCCTAAATCCGGATGAGGAGGTGCATGGATCTGCAGCTTATGGATTATCGCAATAGCTCTAAGTGTGCATCAGCTCCCTGCTTTGTTTTTATAATACTGCTGCTTCAGCTCACGCTCACAGTATTCACACTGTGTGTCAGTAAGATATGTTACAGACACATGGAAAGTCAGTGTTTGTGTACATTGTGTTGTGGTTCAATGCCTTAAACAAGGTCTTCTCTTTAGGTTTATGGGCAGTCTCCCACTAATGACGACATCAACCAGAACCCATCTTCACATCCGTCCACCAAGGCGCACAACAATGTGTTCGCAAGCACCTTCTTTGGTAAGCTCACGCAATCCTTAATGATCGTGATTAATCCAGCAGAGTGGAAATCACTGTAGTAAGAACATTTTGCTTCACTCAAACAGTGGGAGGACATATAGTACAAACAGGAGTTTTCAGAGATGCCTGATTATGAATCTCACTCCTTTTTGTTGAGGCATTAACCTTGAGAAGTTAAGGTTCGGGTAACTCATTGTCATCGGTTAGTACTTGAACAAAGAGGCACCGGTACCTCGTTTGAGCAAGAATACCGGCCAATCCCAGCGCTCCAATGCTACACACTTTCCTACACAACTTTCCAAAAAAGTAGGACTTCAAGAATACCAAAACAGATCTTATTATTATTTTACCATATATTTTTCTTTCATTTATCATCACTCACAATCTATATTTGGCTTTTTATTTATTTATTTCCATAATGTTTTATTTCTTATTTCTTATTAATGTCTCTAAGTTTGTATTTTTCTGGTGTTATTGAGCTTAATCATGTCATAATTTTGTTTGCTCATAAAGCATGGAATATTATTTTTTTTTACCTGATTATAGTGCTAGAGAAAAAGTCAGATGATCAACAAACTTCTAAAAAATTTGTTCGAATGTGTACCATTTTGAATGCAAAAAGCAGCCAAAAGCAGCGAGACATTTCCTTTTAAAATACAAATGTTGACCTCTTGGTGGCGCTACAGGGAAAAGTCAGAGAAGCACTAAAGTCAGTTTGATTTTTATTTATATTTAATTTTCTGGGAACCATGAATCTTTTTTTTTTATCAAGTTAAAAATAAGGACTAGAAAAACGTGTTAAAATGACGCTCTAGTGCTGCAAGATGTCCCGACTTGCAAATAATATTTTACAGACTTAACAAAACCTTTGTAAACAAAAAAATAACAATGATTTTCCTAATATATTTTTATATGACGCAGAAATTATCATTTACTGTGATCGTGTTGTTTAATTTGGCCCTAATGGCCATCCAATCGTTAGCTTTTGAGATATTCAATATATTCTAAGAACTATTCAGGAAATAGAATAATATATTATATTGAAATTAGATCTTTAAAGGGCCCTTTGAGAGCGATTCTCAGTTATATAAATCAACATCGTGTAGCCGCTGATTAACTGATAGGACTTCATTGTTTCCACTGGGCTGCAGTAAAACTTCACGACTCGTCTGGCTGCTTGAGATGCTGCTCCTGTGCAGGCTATAACATATTGTTATTCATTTTAGAGGGGACGAGCAATTCGCCCGACATCTGGAACGCTGTAAATGGGCTGAACCAGCAGGGCTATGAAGGGGCACTGGGAGCAGCCACAACCCACCAAACACAGCCGGGGAGCTACAGCAGCCTGCAGCCGCCACATCACAGTCACCTGGTGAGATTCACCCCCAGGACCGCGGACAGCAGATAGCGCTTTCTAACCCCTGCTGATTGTAATGTGTGTGTGCTTCTCACTGTTCAGGACTACTCTCCACACTCAGTGATGGCTGTAGACATGAACAGGGGTCTCCCACCAATGTCCACTTTCCACCGCCACAATACAGCGCCACGCACCTCGTCAATGAACACCTCAGAGAGCTCAACAGGTGAGGAGAAACAGGAGAAAATAATCAGCACTGCTCTGGTTTCTCTGCTCGCCACTGTACTATTTTACAATGTGTGTTTTTCTTCTTAGTCTCAGGGAGCAAAGGACATGTGTCAGGAGGGTCACAGACAGGCGATACCTTGGGCAAAGCTCTGGCCTCTGTAAGTATGCACCACCTCAATCCCATTAGAGCGGCTCATCTCTGCCGTATTATGTTCAAACAGTCCGAGCAAAGCATAAAACCGAGCCCCGAGAGCCCCAGCGGTGTAATGCAAAGGAAAAATAGTGGTTTGTCCCTGGCAGTAACAGACTAGTGCATATTAACGAAGGGCCGCTCTCGTGCTGCTGGACTTTTTATTGGCTGCCGACTAGTAAAATGACCAGAATTGATGAGTTTAGTTCGGGTTACGAGCCTCCTCCAAAGGCTGTGGCAGCAGCTGTAAAACCTTACGCAGAAATGACAAGTTGTGCTTTTAAAATGATCCATGCCCTGCTCACACCGCTCCCCCTCCTCCTCTCTCTCCCTGTCGGCTGCCAGATTTATTCCCCCGATCACACCAGCAGCAGCTTCCCCTCCAGCTCGTCCACGCCGGTGAGGTCTCCGTCCCCGCTGCCCAACGCAGCCGAACCTGCAGGTAAACTGGAGTAACACATGCTGCTCTAACTGCTGCCCAGAGTGTGATAATGTTTACATGCTGTGATTTCCAGCCTCTTCGTGGTCTAATGTGGTTGTTTTCTTCCTCTCAGGTACCAACATGTGGCCCCGGAGTTCAGTTCAGGCACCAGTCTCACCGCACTACGAGTCTTCACTCATATCACTGGTAAAGACCTAAATAAATGTCTGAAGGTCAAACAATTGTTTCATATAGAGATGATTAATTAATATGTATGTATATATATTATTACACTTTACTGCCACTAGTGGATGTAGTGTCTTTGTTTGTTTGTTTATGTGGTATAGCTTTTTTTAGTTTTTATTTTATCTGTATTTCACTTTATTTCATTAATCTACTCTGTTTTAAGGATCTTAATCTGTTTTACTCTGCACTGAATTTCCCCCATGGGGCTCAATAAAGGATTATCTTTATCTTAAATGAAACTCATGAGAGCATTGCAGCAAATGTAACATGGAGGAAAATGTTATAAATCAAGAAAGACATGCAGAATATATTCAGTACTAGAAGGGCACTCAGAGAAAGCAGACTTATCATACAATGTTAACGGAAGTGAAAAATAATTCACAAATCTTTCATGTAATTCGGTTCTGCTCCAAAGTTTAAGGGGTTCTTCCTTTGCCAATGTTACTCCGTCTCACCATGTTTTAGGAAAATTAAGCCAGTAGTTTTTATGTTATACTGCTGACAAACAAACAAACCAGATCAAAAACATAACCTCCTCGGCAGAGGAATCTGTGTTTGTTTAATGTACCGGCTCAAGGCTCACAGCAGAAGAGAAGAGAAAAGACAACAAATGGCCACATGAGGGAAAACTGGAAAAGTTTGCTGTGTGCATAAAGTGTGCAGGCTGAGCTTTCACTGCAACGTTCAAAACCATGAAAATTATATCAATCATATTTTAACAAATGGGCCTATTTACTTTCTTGCTGAGAGTCCAGTTCAAATAAAGCTTCAACCAGCAGCTAGTTAGCTTAGCTTAGCATAAAGACTGGAAACAGCAGACCTGGCTCTGGCAATAAAATATGTACAACAACAAAAGTTTAAAAAGAGAAGTTTACAGGAGTAAAGTGGGTGCTGTCTGTCTGGTAACCTCAAAATCATAATGACAGAGGAAAATGATGAGGTCACATTATAAAATAATGAAAAAAATTACAACGTATTAACTCATAATCCACTGAAACATGAACTTCCTCTGCTATTTCTGCCACACACAAGAACTCTGAGCTTTAAGAACATTTTCCAAGGTCGTGAAAACCACAAGTTCATTCTGTATGAATTTACTGTAAACATGGTCAACGTGACCCCAAACGAATGATCTCATCCATACCAAACTCTTGAAAACTGCTCTTCCAAGTGCTACAAAAACCCTCTCTGTCTCTCTGTGTCTGCAGTCTCAGGTGGAGGACCGACTGGACAGACTGGACGATGTGATCCACGTCCTGAGGAACCACGCTGTGGGCCCCACGGCCGGCCTGCCCACCGACATCCACGGCCTGCTGAACCAGAACCTCCACGGCCACCCGGGATCTGCCAGCACTCTCCCGCTCACCTGTCACACTCCAGCCATGGTGTGGTTAACAACCATTTCTTTGTAGTAGTATTTAAGGAACGACAGGGCAGCGTGTGTTGAAATCCCATGTTGTGTGCGTGTGTGTGTGTGTGTGCTGGTATTCAGTTTCAGGAATTTTCCACCCGCTATGTCTGCATGTTTTCCTCATGTACAGGTTGTTGTCCTTGAAATAGGAAACTGAGCACAATGGGAGAGCGCGGTCGCCCTTGTATGGAGAGCGTACAGTATGTGCAGACTCTAATTCCACTGTGGGGTGATGGGGGACGTCTGCGTCCAGCAGTTCCCATTCCAGCATGTTTCCCTTCCAGCAGACCAGGGGATTTTGGCCCAGCTGGAGTGGAAGTATATGCAGGGAAAAGGGGTTTTTAGTCTAATCCTTTGGGGGAGGGGGTATTAAATTCTCTCACTTTTATTTTTCCAAATGATGTGTCTGTCAGAATTGTTCCTGGAGAGAATTAGTGGTATGTGTAGGGAGTGTATAGTAGTTTTAAGGGAAGGATTAAGATTGTCCGAGATTAAATTAATTCTGTAGAGCGAGAGATCGAGCCAGAGTTACGGCGGAGATGAGGAGGCAGATGTTGGGTTTGTGACTTACTCGTCATTGGTTGGATCTAAAAGTTGTATGTGCCTGAACACATGAATATTGCCCTGATCTCATCCCTTTCTTTGTGTGTGCCGTAAAGGTTGAAGCTATCAATATGAACAACAACCACTCAGCCTTCCAGAGCCGCATGCAAAATGGCCGCCCGTACCCAGCCAGACAGAGGGCGACTCTCCAGCCCATGCAGAGTGGAGGTAGAGCCGCTCCTCCTTCAGATGAACTATTGAACCTTTGAGCCATAAGGGCTTAAGGGCTCTCACAGTTCTAATATATATATACTTTTTTTTTAAAATGTTGTTTGATCTCCTGCAGGAGGTCTGGGAGTTCAGGGAAATCTGGAGCTGAAGATGGAGAGCGGGGACCGGGAAGAGATGATGCACACCAATCACAGCCACAGCTCTGACAGCCAGAGATCAGACGAGGAGAGCGAACTCAAAACACAGGGAGAAAACAGCGGGAATAACAGGTAACCACTCCCACTTTCCGTCTGATGAAATGGCAGCTTACTCAGAACTTTGCTGCTTTACTTTTAGCCAAAAAAAGGAAAAGAGAATATAACAGTTTTAGATTCACGTTACTGACTCCCAGCATCTTTTAGGTTAATTTTTAAAGCTCTTAAAGGTTTGGGACCAGCCTACATTACAGACTCTGTTATTAAAAATTAATAATAATAAAAATATAAAAAGAAAAAGGAAATAGGCAGTTTTTTTGTTTTATTTTT
>CAFUXE010000507.1:148831-183320 GCA_903364295.1 Serranus cabrilla
CGAGGAGAGCGAACTCAAAACACAGGGAGAGAACAGCGGGAATAACAGGTAGCCGCTCCCACTTTCCGTCTGAAATAGTTCACTGAAAAATGGCAGCTTAACTCAGAACTTTGCTGCTTTACTTTTAGCCAAAAAAAGGAAAAGAGAATATAACAGTTTAAGATTCACGATACTGACTCCCAGCATCTTTTAGGTTAATTTTTAAAGCTCTTAATGGTTTGGGACCAGCCTACATTACAGACTCTGTTATTAAAAATTAATAATAATAAAAATATAAAAAGAAAAAGGAAATAGGCAGTTTTTTTGTTTTATTTTTTTTAAACTGTGCTGCAAAATGATGAAACCCACCACTAGAAGCTATAAGAGTTGAGGGCTCTGTAAACATTTTTTAAACAGTAGCTTAAAACCTACTTATTCAATATGGCTTTGAAGTAATTTCATTGTTATTATTTTTTTACTTAATGATCTCTGTTTTTAAATTTCACTTATATATTTTATGATCTACTTTTTTATTTTTTTATTTAATTTAATTTAATTTGTTTTATTGTGAAGCACTTTGCCTTTATACCCCTAATAATAATTTAAAAAATAAATAAATAAAAATAAATAATAATTATTATTATTATGTGGCTACCACTCTGGTTTGAAAAGCATTCTTTACATTATTTTTCTAAAAAAAAAACACCATCACTCGGTCCTAAACACTAGTTTGGTGTTTAATACTTGGTGTTGAGTGACTCTTGAAAACTCTTTGTTCTTAAATAATCGTGGTGTGCATGATTTATGAGCTGCAATGACAAAACTGAACTAAAATGAAAAACAGAACGTGTTTGTGACAGTGAGATAGCGCAGAAGATTTAAAGAACAAAAGTCCCTCACACTAAGGCAAGTATCAGAGGCTTCTTGCCTTTCGGTTCCTCTAATTTAAAACACTGTGAGACCTCCTGCTGTGAAGGGCAGCTGTGTCCGAGCGAGCCCATTTAGCTCGGCCTCATATTTCTTCTTCATGTTGCATTAAGTTGCAGTGAATTAAATGGGGAAGAAAGAGGAGCTGGCAGGACGTACAGTAAATGGTAAAGACATCAGTACAGATACAAAGGTGTATTTCAGTGGCGAGGTAATAATAAATCTCCAATACACAAAGGGTGCCAAGATAAGTCTTTTTATACTATATTATGGCGCCTGTATTACTTGTAACCAGAACAACGATTAGTCTGCTGATTATTTTGCTCAATTAATCATTAAGAGGCCAGCCTATATCAACAAATTACTTTTTTTTTGTCTGAAAAAGTGTCCCAAAGCCCAAATTTATGTATTAGAAACAACAAAAACATATAAAACTGAAAATAAAAAACATTTGTGAATCTAGAAACAGGGAGTGTTTTGCTTTTTTCCCCCCAATAAATTGATTAAATGATAAATTGTGTGTCAACATAGTTGTAGGTTAATTATCTGTTGATTAACTATACATTAAACAACATATTTTCAACTCTATTTCTGAATTTAGACGTGATCACTGATGATGAAGGATGACATTTTAGCTTCATTAACATGCTTTTGGTATTAAATGAGCCGCCGGTGATCTAAAAACAGTGTGTACATCTTGAAAAGCTCACAGATTAATCTGAGTGTTCGTCCTGGTGTCTCGAGTTTCAGAGGTCACTTCAGGACAAACCTCCTCATGACATCAGCTCTGATGCCCGAGCGCATGTTTCCTTTTTATTTAGATCTATAATCTAGTTGAGCGGAATTGATGTTGACATATGTGGAAGATCCTCCAGCAGCAATTTCTCTACAGGACATTTTTTCTTTGTGTGTTTTTTTTGTACAAATGTCTCATTCAGTTTGAATGAGACAATAATTGGAAACAAAGGAATTATTAAACTAAAAGTGCAGCTTTTGATCATCTGTTGTTATTGACCGAGGAGAGATTTTCTGAAAGGAACGCTGTCATGGATTAATTATAAATCAATGTGCACCTGATCACATGAGCACGTTGTCAATATAGTATGTAGGCCCTGTGAGGGGCTCAGATGACCTCAGGAGACACAATAACATGCTGTCAGCTCAGTGACCAGCAGAGGGCGGAGAGCTCCACAGAATAACTCCACACAGTCCTCTTAAACATGAATCTCTTTGAAAGATCCAGACAGTAAATAAAAGTTCCTTACCAGCGTTTGTGTCTCACTGATGCTGCAGTATCCATGAGGACGAGGACCTGAGCCCGGAGCAGAAGGCCGAACGTGAGCGCGACCGGAGGATGGCCAACAACGCCCGTGAACGCCTGCGCGTGCGGGACATCAACGAGGCCTTCAAGGAGCTGGGCCACATGTGTCAGCTGCACCTGAAGAGCGAGAAGCCCCAGACCAAACTGCTGGTGCTGCACCAGGCCGTGGCGGTGATCCTCAGCCTGGAACAACAAGTCAGAGGTCAGTTTATGGCTGAGATGGATCCTTGTGTCTCTGTAGTAAAGCAGAGAGTGAGAATAAATACAAGTGGGGGGCGGTTACAGATTCTCAAACATGATTTTAGCTGCTGTTCATCCAGAGTCACCAAAATCAGCTCAAAAACTACCTCACTTTGCTTAAATTAGCACCACTAGCGAGACATTCAGCTTTTACACCATTAACAGACAAGACAGGCAACATAATCATTTCAATGTATTTTTAGCTGTTTCGGCATCCAACGACCCTTGAGCGAAATATGTTCATCAGAAAATTTAGCTTTGTTTCCTCTGTCAAGGTTATGACTACAGTTTTTTAGTTTTGCTGCTTAAATGTGTAACAAAAAAGTTCAACTTGCAAACAAAACAAACTTCTACAGGCATTTTGAACATAACAAATTACTTTTTAATATGCATTTTAAAACTATCGCCGGGGCAACAAGAGAAATGCAAACTTGCATTCAAAACAATGAGCTGAAAAATGCTAAAATGCTCCACAGAAGCTGAGAGGAACTGCAGTTTGGTGGATATAGTGACATACGAGTGACATATTTTGCAATGCATGTGGTCACATTAATCAGTAATATAAGAGCAGATTTAAAACCACTAATGCACTGAATTTGCCACAATAATTCGTGATGCACTGCAGTAATAATGACAGAAAAGTCAACAACCAAAGCATAACTCCTGAGATATTTTCCAATATTTTCCCCAAAACTAAAATACATAAAGCTGCATCACACAGGGGACAGAAATGAATAACACTGACGTACTGCCGCGCGTCTTCAGCTTCTTTATTTAGTCAAACACTAACCGATTGTTATTTGAATCCTGCAGAGAGAAACCTGAACCCGAAGGCAGCGTGTCTGCGGAGGAGAGAGGAAGAGAAGGCGCCAGCAGTCATGACGGATCCACAGTCCATGCATCTCGCTTTCCACCCGAGTCTGACGGACCCAACAAACCCCATGGGCCACCTCTGAGCGTCTGACTACATCCACTCCAGCATCAAAGTAGTTAACATTCACTTCGCTACAGTTACACATCTGTGATAATTATGCATGTTTTCTATGTATTTTGCTGGCAAATCCATGTATTTAATTTTGTCATCATCTCTGTGTCTTTGATGTCCAGATGTTGAGAGCAAACCCAGGAAGCGTCCAGCTGTTTTGAACGTCCAGCTTCTAAATTCGGACCAGAGTGGAGAGGTCGACCTCTCGGTTGAACAATCATCTCTTCGTTCCCCAAACGGACTTCTAACTTTGTGCCTAAACTTTACTTGTAACAGACGAAATGCATTGTAAGCCGCGGATGTTTTGTACATATTTTGTATATTTATTGTCTGTTTTGAATATATCTGAAATGATGAAACCCAGTAGTGATGAGGCGTCATCTTTTTGATTTTTGGCAGAGCCAGATATGTTACTGACTGACTTTTACAATGTGTCACTATTTCCCACTCGTGGTTTCCACCGAGCTCAGAGGACCGACATTCCCACATGTGTGTGTTCAGACAACGGATTTCATTTGTCCTGTGGTGTGTGTGTGTGTGTGTGGGTGAGTGTGTGTGAGTATTGCAGGAGTTTGACCATTCTGTGAATGAACAGATCTCCGAGAATGTTCTTTAACGCGTGGACATCATCTGTTATTTGTATATTTGTTACAAATTTGTGTTATAGCACTGTTAACAGGATACACTTATTGATGCACTGGTGGACCAAATCTTCTCAGTGTGAATTATTAGTCGAAGCTCTTTGCATGTTTGAGTTTTTAAATAGAACATTACCTTTTTTCTAAGTTATGTAACTTATCTTTTATACAAATATTGTGAATTTCATAATGTCCCTATTTACTTTTACATGAGAAAACCCTTTTTTGTGCAGTCTTACTAGATGTAGCCACATGTCATGCTCTGAGCAATACAGTATTACAGGAAAATGGATGTCTTGTTTGCTTATCACACTGCTGAACAAATAATAAATAATAATCAAAAAATAATCTGAAATACTCCTATCATAACATGTACAGTATGTGTACAGTTTGAAGTAGCCTACAGGCATGTGTCGAAACAACAATGTAGCAATAAATGTCTTTTTTCAAATAGTTTGTGTCTGTATGTTCTGTAATATATTTTAGTAAAACACACGCACAATCACAAAATGTATATAAAGTTTAGCACAGTGTCAGAAAAAGCACTAAAAGTGTTTACTTAAGTGAAGGGAACCAATACAGCAATGTAAAAATTGCATTCAAAAGTCTACTTAAAGAAAAGTACTTATCATAATTAGCAACAACACTTTAGAAAAGTTATTAAACATTTAACTCACCTGACTCATCAGCTGTTTCCGCTCTGTCAGAAAACCCAGAATAACAATTATAAGTTGCCCATTTAAAGCCAATTCCTGCAAATGACAAAGAGAAGTCATCTGAAAAGCTGGCAACCTATTACATCTTTATCAGTTACTTTGCAGCGATGGTCTTAAAAAACCTATAATGATTATGAAATGCAGTGCATTGTAATACAGTGAATTAAATTACCAAACAGTATGAAAATTAAATGAATTAAAATGCATCTTACATGTTACTGCATTAACAATAATAATCAAAAAAGTCACATTGCTGCATTTGAGTACTTTTACTTTTATACTTGTAAGTATATTTTCTTGATTATAGGGCCATCATTGGGTGATTCACCTTTAACATTAATTTAAAAAATGATTGCATTCTCATGATAATGACTGTTCATCATAAAAATATGACTCATTCAAACAGTAATGATGTAGTTAGCGTTAACTCTATGGAAGACACAGACAAGCTAACGCTACAAGCTAGCACACCTTTACATTATGCTAAACATTGCTAATGCTAACGTTCACTAAAGCACCACTTACCCTTTCAGTGAGTCATTTTCAGCCGGTAAACGACAAAGCTGAATATTATTCACAAATCCAGGTTTCTCCTTGTATATCCCTCCAGGTGTTTGTGGACTTTTAACGACAAAATTGACCGAGTAGCTGTTGATGTCAGGATACTGCAGGTGTAAAGTATATCTGCTCCGGCTTCGCCACCAGGGAAATATAGGAGCCATTTATGTTTTATCCCACTAGTTTTGCAATATAATTTAATGTAGTTTGACTTAAAGTTGACCATAAAATTGAAATTAAGGCTCACACTTTTCTGCCAACATGGCGGCTTAAACGAAACCAGTCACGTGACGTCCGGAGCTTTATATTACTAAACTCGAAACATCTGCTTTTTGTCCCTCCAGGTGGGAACTTTAACCCCTCTATCAGTCATATTTCCCACTACAAACAGTCCAGTTGGTTATTTATTACAACATTACAGTGTGATAAATGGTCATATTGTTCTAACCATTATTACATTTCCTTTAAGTGAATATTTCATCATCAATTTCATCAAATTACGCCCTTGGCAGCAGGGGGAGAGTCGTATGGTTTTAATATGACACGGAGCAGGCAGTGAACGCCTCTCCGAGCGGGACACGGAGCTCGTGTCCGGGCGGAGGCAGGACAGTGAGCGGACAGAGGAGGAGGACTCAGTTCAACACTCAGACTGGACACAGCTGGTAAGTTTAAGCTCAGATCGATGTCTTTATAACGCACGTTTATCTAAAATAACAACACGATATCGTTTCTACTGCGACTTTTAGTGTTTCTGCGGGTCTCAGTGGTGGGTTCAGGGATTTTAATGTGGTTTAAGGTGTTTTAATGTTATTTCCTCATCTGTCAGTATAAAGCTTTGTGTTTGTGATAGACTTTTTTGATTGATGTTTCTCAAATGTTCCTTTATATAATGCATCAGTAGAGCCTGTGTGTTAACAAACTGTACACTTTGTTTATGTTGTTTGTTTAAGTGTTAAGTAAAGTTCATAAAGTGGCTAAAACCGGATAAACGCAGATCCGCAGTACATTTCCACCACCTACCTGTATGAGATTCACTCATTACCAGGGAAAGTTACACGTTTAGGTTGATTAACAAGTTAAAAAGTGTGATGCAGAAACACAAATAATAGATAATTACCATTAATGTATTGAACAAAAGCAGGACTTGAATTTGACACATATTTTCCCTCTTTTTAATAAAGCATACTTTATAAAGAGTCTATATAGTGTGTATAGAAAGTATATAAGTTGTAATTAGTGGCGGTATAAAAGAGTAGTACATAGTTTAATTACATTTCTTGGAACAGTTATATGATATTAATAAAAATAACATTTGATTTGCTGGGTTTTAATAAATCATGTCCAGAGCATTTTGGTTTGTCCTTTTAAATGAACTGTGACTGTGCGTTGAATGTTAATTACTTAATATAATTACATTTGGTCCATTTGAGGTGACTGTCTCTTTCATTTTAGAGTTTGCTACAAAGATTAAGCAAGTGTAATTGCTACAATAATTGTAATTGGCAACCTAAAAGTTGTTAATATTAGCTCACAACTAGGGCTGCACAATTTTGAGAAAAATGTCTAACTGCAATTATTTTTGACTGGTATTGTGATATAATTGACAATATTGGAGGGAATTATACTTTTGTATGATGCTCTGAACATATGTGATATAAGTCTGTAGAATATCATTTTTTGAGTGACACATCTCTGCTGCAACAGACTAATTAAAACTATATTATGACAAATATTTTGCCTTTAACATTTTGCTCCTATTGCACAATTTTGATCAAATTCAGATTTATGTGCAGCCTTTTTACAACTGGTCTAATGAGTATTTTTTATCAACACTGTTTTTAAAGGGTGCTTTTCATAGATTCATTTCTGAACTTGTTTATTATTATACATAAGCTGCTGAGTTATTGATTAAAGCGACTGGATGGTGCTCTTAAGAAGATGCCGTTTTGTCTGCTGCACAACACCCTCTGTGTTCTTGTGTTTCAGCCTCACAGTAACATATTTGTTGACACACATTTTCCTCAAGTGTCATACCATGAAGTGGATGACGGCACCTCGGAGACCCCGGCCAGTTGCAGTCGTCATGCAGTTGTACAATAGTAGACTGTCGTGAACACACAGAAGGAGCTGTTTCCATTGCACAGCATTATCAGGCTCTTGTCAGTGTCCATTTATTCTGTCTTTATGTCCGCTAAGTGCAGCTGTGTGAGGAGCTCCCTGCATGTCAGTCATTGTGTCCCAGTGCGGCTGTGACCCTGCTCCAATGTTGTGTAAACACCGACAGCAGCTTCTCCAGCCCTGATGCATCACTCTCCGGTTCCCATGCAGGCTCCTTCAACGTCCCTTTTAACATGCTGGTTTGTTTGTGTTTCACCAGTTCTGAGTCACGATGGAGTCTCACAGACTGAGCGGCTCTCCGGACGTCAGGATACAGAGGAGCTACGTGCAGCCACACAGTCCCAGAGGCAGCCAGGACAACCTGTTTGGAGTCCGGGTGCAGATCCAAGGGATCAAAGGTCAACCCTACGTGGTGCTGAACAGTTCTGGGCAGGAGATCCACCGGGACGTCTCAGTCATCACTCACCAGGCGGGGTACAACCCCGGCATGGTGAGGAGGTCTGTGGATGAGAGACACTCCCCCTCTGAGGCACAGAGGACTGCAGCCTCCTCCGTGTTAAATTATCAGAAACACCCAGAGATTCTGAGACCTTATGACCCTGAGAGTAACAACCTGAGCGTTGTGCTTCCTTCAGGCGCTCGACCTGAACTGAAAACCGGCCTTCTGCCTGAGACTGTTAATGGAAAAAAACCCAGGATCCCTCTGCCTTCTGAAGGCCACGTAGGAGACCAGAACAAGACAGTCCCTGCAAGGTCCCCAAACTCAGTGGACTCAGACCCCTTCATATCTGTAGGCAAGCTAATAAGCCAGTTCAACAGCAGCCAGCGGAGGGGAAGGGGGGGCCCGAGGAACCGGCTGGACCCGGAGCAGTGTCGAAGGTCACGCAGCGTGGACAGCTGTCGAACCTCGGACTCCTCTTCATCCTCCTCTTCCTCCAGCAGAGCCTCGTCTCTGAAGGCCGCCAGGGGCGAGACGCCGGGTGGGATTTATCCTCCGGGGTCAGCCAGGGCTCGACTCCTCGGAGGAGAAGCCTCTCTGCCAAAGGAGGAGAACAAGTCCAGCACGCTGCCTAAAGGTCATCATGGCAGAGACACGATGTCCCCACATGCTGTTAAACTGCTTCACAGGGCAGAGAAACCCGTCCGCTCCAGGTCGTGCAGTGACCAGACGGATGAATCTGATGAAAGAGACACACAGGTAAAGAGATTTATGCACGGCGCAGTTTTTATTTAAAGGGTGTATTTATTTGGTGTATATTTCCTAACCAGGTCACTCCTGATCTTCTGAAAGGACAGCAAGAACTCTCAGTAGACCCACCTGAGGACACAGCAAAACAAATACTGTTCTCCTACCTCAAGGACGGGTGAGTGCCGCCCAGCACTGAGCACTTTCAGGTTTCACATTTTGGGAAAAATGTTCTTGGCTTGAGTTAGATGAGAAGACTGACGTTTTCCTCATTCTGCAACCAAAACATGAAGCTCCAGCCAGCAGCAAGCTTAGGACTGAAGCAAAGCAACTTTCTATCATCTTCTATCATCTTTTTAAGTCCTGGACACAAGTCACAGGACTTGGATATGAGTCAGTCACAAATTTCAGCACTTTAGACTTGACAAAAGCAAAAAAGACTCCACTTGAACTTTAATACCAATGACTCATGACTTCAAGTGTGCTTGAAGCCTTTTAAGCTCACTTGTTAACACACTGAATTTCGTTTAATTTGTACAGAAAACAAAGGTTAGAAATTATCTGTTGTGGTTTTATGAGGGGTTGGACTCAAACAAAGGACATAAAACGTATAAATTCATACTAGTATATAAGTTAGCTTTGAACTGAGCCATGCTAGCTGTTTCACCCTTTGTCCAGCCTATATGCTAAGCTAAGCTTGCTGCTGTCTTTAGCTTCATATTTATCATTTTATTCATCTTCATCATCTTCTCATCGAACTCTTTGCAGGGACGTGAATAAAAAGTAAATATAACATCCCACAATATCCAACCTTTTCTTTGAAACACCTCAGTAAATTAGCTTGTATTTGCACGTTCACTGATTCTGCTGTAAAAAATGTGGCCTTTCTTCACCTTTAGGTGATTAGCTGGTGGTTGTGATCATGTAGTGTAGTGAGATAAGGGGGCTCTGCTCCAGCTGTGTGTGCTCACGCAGCAGTCAGGAATGCAGAGCATGTACTTGTTTCCCCTGATAAAATAACTTCTGCACATGGAAAGTTTTTACAACCCATCAGTGGCTTTTTTTTTTATAAATATGTGCAGGAGTAGAGATGTTATTTTAAAAACTGCAGTGGACCTATTGCAGGTTGAGTGATAAGAGTTACACCTCTTCCTTTCACACCACAGAGAGATCCTGCACTTCAATGTCTTTGTTAAGCTACTGACTGAATGTAAATTTATCTTTACACCCTGTTAGAGTGTTTGTGAAATATGTTCTTCGCTCCTCAGGACGACCGACGATGACTCCACCACTCAGAAGAAAGTCACCCTGCTGCTGGAAAAGATCAACCAGGTCAAGTGGAAGACTGCTGAAAATGTGGAGGAGGAGGAGAAAGTGTGCTGGGATTTGCTGTTTGCCAGTGTCCAGCATGATTTAATGTTTTTATCTGACACTAACAATGTTGTCGGGCCTCTCCCTTTTCACATAATGTAGGATTATTCAGCTGAGGTGAAGTTTTTGCAGGTCAAACAGGCGTCGCTGGAGAAAGAAATGTCTGAATTA
The DNA here is from genome assembly GCA_903364295.1 of Serranus cabrilla. Classification (NCBI taxonomy): domain Eukaryota; kingdom Metazoa; phylum Chordata; class Actinopteri; order Perciformes; family Serranidae; genus Serranus; species Serranus cabrilla. The sequence goes on from CAFUXE010000507.1 coordinate 159,042, forward strand.
CAGCAAAAACTGGAGACAGAGATCAAGGTGTCGTGCATTCCCATCCTGCTTATTCACCTCTAAATGACTCACTTCCTGCTCCTGAGACTGATGATGTTGTTTTGTTGTGCAGAATGAAAAGACTCTCGCCATCGCTTGTGAAAAGGCGAGGACGGAGAAGAAGAAACTTCAGGAGGAGTTGGCAAGAAGTCAGAAGGAGCTGTACACACTCAGCGTCAGACTGGCTGACGTCGAAGCCCAACTTCAGTCCACCAAACAGGAGTAAGGATCGGACCTGAACTGTGCTATGAGAAAATATACAAGTCTTATCAGTCGGCCTGCAGCTTCTTCGGCATTTAGTCGACTAATCAGTTTGTTTGTTCATTTTTTATGCTCTTTTTACACTAAATAACTTCCAGGAAATTGAGCATATATTTGGTGAACATAAGATTTAAAGTGGTTCCTTTGGAGGATTTAACAGATTTTACTGATCTGTTGATTAAAGGAACCAATCAGTTATTTAACAAAATCTATGCGTGTAATACCACCAATGATGTGTAGTTGAGGAAGCTAAATGTCAGCTTCCAGAGAGAAAAATGTCTCATTTTAAACCAAATTGTATCCAAAAAAGACCAGAAAAAGGAGGAAACAGCTGCTACTGGCTAGCTGGTTCTTGGCTACCTGAAGTCTATGCTAGCAGCTAAGGAAATTTTAGGAACATTCTTGAATGCATTTTTTCAATGAGTTAAATCAGTGAGCTTTAGATATGCTGGTACGCTGATTTTATGCTAAGCTAAACTAACCTGCTGCTAGCTGTAGCTTAATTTTATTGTATAAACATGAGTGGTACCTAAACTCCTCCTCTGACTATTGGCAAGAAATGCAAATAAGCACACTCCTCAAAATATTGAATTATTTCTTTAAATGATCCCAACAGGCGTCCTGTTTCGCAAAACAAAGTGCATCATATAAAGTTGGATCTTGTTCACAGACAGCAGATGAAACTGATTTGAAATGCAGGACTAAATAGTATCACAATGCCCTTCAGCTCAATGCTATGCTCCACTTTCTTTAACTAAGCTTCTGCTAACACTCTGAGGTCATTCAAGTGAACTGTGATGTATGATCTGAAGATCATTTGACCGAACGCTGGGTCAAATACCATTTGGATTAAGTGTGCAGAGATTATTTTTGTTATCTAGTCCTATCAAGCACTTTTTTCTGAAACTTTAAAGCTCAATAAGAAGCCGCCTTTCCTTGATATAAGACTGAACTAAAACATATCTGGCATATATCTGCCTTCCCTGCATATTTTGTGCGTGTTGTCAGGCTGACTCAGATGAAGGCAGAGAGAGACAGATCTAAGACGGAGATGAAAGACCTTCAGCAGCAGCTCTCCGAGATGCACGATGAGCTGGACCAAGCTAAGAAGGCCGAGGTAATAAATACAGCGAAACAAGTCCTTCTGGAGGTAAATGAAACCACATGAGCACAATAAGCAGCAGCTGCAGAGCTTCTTCACTGGACTGCAGGTGGTGACGCTGTATTTCGTTGGATGTCTGCAGGAGATGGCGCAGCTGCGTGAGGACTTTCAGGAGATGCTGCAGGTGAAGGAGGAGCAGGAGGTGGTGCTGCACCGCAGGGAGAGGGAGCTCAGCGCCCTGAAGGGGGCGCTCAAAGAGGAGGTGGAGACTCATGACACATACATGGCTGCTCTGAAGGAGGAATATGAAAATGAGCTTGAAAGGCTGCTCCAGGATTTAGAGCTGGCCAAAGAGGTAAAAGCAAAGACATTCCTACCATTTCTTATTGTTTCCAAAAGCTAATAAAGGGTTTCATTTATTTCTTCCTGTGCTACAGGGCAGCACTCTGCTGGGTCAAGAGAAGGTGGAAGCAGAGAAGGAGAGAGTTGCAGCAAAGGTGCAGCTAAAGGAGCTGAGCCAGGACAGAGATCAGCTGAGAGGGAAGCTGCAGGAGCTGAACAACAAGGTGGATCAGCTGAGTCAGACCATCCAGGAGTGCAAGACCACAGAGAGGCTGCTGGAGCAGAGAGCAAAGCAGCTGGAGGTGAGGAACTCCGAGCAAAGTATCCGATTAGCTTTCTGTTTGTTCTTTTTGTAAAAATGTATCTTACTGGTGTGATATATCCTGAGGGTTTCCTTGTTTTCCAGAGAGAGAAGCTGCAGGTTGAGGATGCGCTGAAAGACGTGAGGAGGAACGAGGAGGAGATGTGTCAGTCTAACCAGTCGCTGCTCACCCGCTTGGAGGACGTGCAGGTAAATCATTGTTTCTGTTAACTTCAGAGAAAAGCTCAGCGGCCTTGTGGTCCAACCATACCACCGCCATGCATGGAAGCTCACAGTTTCCTGTTTCCTTTTCCTATTTTTTTTCCAGAGTAAGTTGACCAAGCTGAATCACGAGCACAGGGACCTGAAGGAGAAGCTGAAGGAGGAGAGGAAACAGATCGAGGAGCTGTGGAAGACAAAAACTGAGCTGGAGGATGAGCGGCGTCTGCAGGACAGGACTGTGGAGCAACTGCAGAGGAAGGTGAGAGGTGGACCTTGGCTATTTATTGGGCCCTGTGGCAACGTTGCAGCCAAATGAGACCTGAAACTATGTCGAAGAGGCCCACTTATCTCACTGTGGAAGCTCTTTGTTTACCTCAGATGAACAGCATCATGGAGGAGTGCGAGGCGTCCACAGATGTGCTTCAGAACCAGGTCGACGAGGCCAGAGAGAGGAGTCAGAGGGAGTTGGACGAGCTGCGCAGACAGCTGCAGGAAAAGGGAGCAGAGCTGGAGAAATCCCGACAGGCAGCCAAAAAACTTCAGGAAGAGGTGTGGTGCGCTTTGTCTCTCTGATTCATCCGCATGAGGCTTCAACTGCCTGAGTCACCAATAAAAGAAAATGAAAAGAAAACATTGGAGGGGAGTTAGGCCCCTTTGTTTAAATATTTTTCTTCTGATTAGGTGGATTTTTAATTCATTTTGTGTGTCAGATTAGACAGAAATAAATAAAAAAGTCCCAGATTTGAATAATTCTGCATTTATTTAATAATCTCTGACTGACTGACCATTGACGGTGCGTGTTACCTTATCTGACAGCGTGTGTTTGCTCTGTGCTCTGTTATATGTTCAGCTGCTTCCTCTGGAGGAGGATCTGCGGCGGTGCTGCGTAGAGCAGCAGGAGGCCCAGCTGAGGGGCCGGCAGCTGGAGCAGAGGGTGGAGGAGCTGGAGGAGAGGAACTCAGCCACGCTGGGAGATCGAGAGCGGCAGGTCAAACTCATGGAGGTAAACGTCTCAGAAACCATAAAGGCAGACTCAGTAGGAGGAGCTGCACTGTGTAAACATTCAAAGTCGGCCCCTCCTGACATCTAATTAAACAGTGAGTTTAGCGGTCTGAATATTTGTGTGCAGACGGGAGAATTTAGTGTAGCTTCCTGAGATTCTGACTCAGACCACAAGGATTACAGCGTCGGCCTGGTCACACCCAGAAATGTCCCCAACACAGCAAAATAATAGGAAACAGAAAATGCAGGCAGGGGACAGATTCCCTGCAGATACAACACACACTTCTAGTTTTAAATCTCTTGTTAAAACTTCCTTTTGTGAAAGCATTTGGTAATGTTTGATGCGTGTTAAAGGCATGGTATTTTTTGAAATTCTGTTTTTATTTTTGCACTTATGTCCATTTTATCTGCCTTGTTGAATTTATATGTCCAAATTAATTTAACTTTTTTGTAAAGCACTTTTTTAACATTGTTAGGAAAAGTACTATATAAATAGGTTTATTATTATTAATATTATTTATTTATTTATTTAATCTTGTGTCTGAAAGATAAACTTTAATGTTCAGGGGTATTGTTTTTTCTTTAGGGTTACAGTTAAACACACTCTTAGCATTGTGAAACAGTCACAGTTTGCTTAGGTTTAGGCAACAAAACTACATGGTTAGATTAAGGGTTTTGGTTCAAATTAGTACATTTAATTACGTAAATATGTCAGCGTTGACTTTTTGTTTTAAGGAGGTAAAACACTGTAGCATCTAGGACATAAAATGAAGCTAGTTGATCATAAAAACTATTGAATTAATGTTAAAAATACTTCATACTACTCATACTTTAGTCACACTTTTAGAATAACTCTCCTCCTAAAGTGGAGCGACGAGGTGTTTTAGATGAAAACAGTAATGTTCCCTGGCACAAAAACAAACTCTCTAACATGTTTATAAGTTTTAAACTGATGATCACCTGAAGCTCTCAATTACAAACTGACCTCACTCGGTCCAACGTGCTTCGGTTTATCACATGTTTTGAAGTGTTTATCTGTTCAGGTGCCAGTATTTGCGCTCACTTGTTCCTGTGAACTATGAGGGTGCAGAAAAGAGCCGCAGCAACAACAGCTAACAGCTCAGCACTGTTTGTCCTGCTGATGACAAAACATCACACGGTGACAGCAGTGTGATCACTGTTGACACTGCGTATCGACCGAGGAAGCTGGTGTTTACTGTACAAAGTTATCAGACCTGTCTGGGTGTTCTCAGGAATCTCCTTTCACTCTTTCTCCAAACACTCACAGCCACTCAGCAGCCGACTAATATACAATATCTTCATGCTGTTATTCACTTTATTCCTCCAGCTCTCTTCATGTATTATTTCTCAATATTCTTTTTTTAAAAAGTCAGAGCGAGTTTTCTAACCACCGCCTCAGGAGAGAGATTAATCACGTCCTCTGTGCTTGTAAACATTACAGCCCAATGCAATATAAATTAACTTTTTTCATGTGCTCCTCTCCTCTTTAGGGACGTATCGCCACACTAGAAGAAGACCTTAATGATGAGCGCTGCAGTGCTGACCGCATGATGGAGCGATTAGACAAAACCAAAGAGCAGGCAGGTTTACTCCCTCATTTTATCTTTGCTGTCATTCATAAATTTCCCCCCTTTATACCTCATTAGTGTGAGCACCCAGCCCTACATCTGTTTCTATTAAGACTCAGAGTTCCCCTCTGTTTTACTGTGTCACAGCCCTGAAACAGGCGCTGACTCCATATACGTTTCTTCATCTCTGACGTCGTCATAAGAGCCTCACGTCCTCGCAGCGCCTGTAAAGTAGGCCACCATTCATGGGAGCAAAGTGGTGCAGACTAATTGACACAAAACACAGCGCAAAGACAAAAAAAACAGCAAACTATTGTGAGCTGCAGCTATTCACACTCCCTTCACTGGGCCTCTGGATGTTATTAGAGAGGAGAGAGCCTTTAGATCTGATGGGGCTGCTCAGACCAGACAGCATTTCCTCTCGTTTCAGGAATTAAGCTGGAAACTTTTCATTTAACCTGAAAGTTCTTGTCAGGCGGTGATGCTCTTTTTAAAAAAATAAAGTACGGCTTTGTTTTCAGTCAATAAGGACGGCATTACATATAAAGTGCAAGCCCATATTTAAGTCTAAGTTGTGAATGCCAGTGATAGAAGAACTCAGATCCTCTACCAACACAGTCCCAAAACAGCACTGTGAAAATTCTTAATTTCAAGTATGAAACCCTGCTTAATTCAATTTAATGTACTTTATTTGTCCTTGAGGGGGGACAATTTGCAGATGCATGTAGAGTAGAAGAGCACGATGTCTTTGAGCTTCAAAAGTTACTTGAATTTAAACCATGTGGAAGTTTAGATGGAAAATGTATCCAACAACTCACGAAAAAACATCTGAAACAGGCTGTAGTTTGTTTTTTTTAAGAGCTGACAAAACAAAAACTGTTGGAAACACTGTTTTAATCTTAAAGAATGTGTTGAATCGATTTTTCTTTATCTAATCTGTTCAGAAAATAACTAAATGTAGTGGATTAAAAAGTGCAACATTCCCCTCTAAAATGTACTAGAGTAGAAGTTAAAATCGCTTCAAAATACTTCAAAACACTTCAAAACAAGAAAAAAAGTATCAAGTTTTCTGCATTTATTTGTCAAACTATTAAAGTTTAACAGATGTGTTGAATAAAAACATGAAATATTATAATTGTTTATGTGGTATTAGGTTAATCACATTGTTTTTGTCTGTACTTGGGACTCCAATGCAGATAAGATCACATTTTTAAGCAGAAAACTAGATCATTTCAAAGGGTTCACATACTTTTCTTACAGTACTTCGTTACTTTCCACCATTGCTGAATGCTAAAGCTAAATGTTCCTCTGTGTGACAGATGGATCAGATGAGGAGTGAGCTGATGCAGGAGAGAGCAGTCAGGCAGGACCTGGAGTGTGACAAGATGAGCCTGGAGAGACAGGTACTGACCTTTGACCCCAGGCAACCTGGACAGTTTATCTTTATAATAATAATGATTATTATCATCTACCATTCCGATCCGGTGTGTAACTCAACAAACCTCCTCGATATCAGACCTGCAGGACATTCAACAGCACAGATAATCCAGCATAATTACTCCCTGCTGACGTCTAAATCTTCGTGTAAACCTACTTAAAGGTGCTCGCCGGAGTTTATATGTAAACAAACAAAACGTCTGTTTACATTCTCACAAAAACGTATTATGAGTACCTGTAACTCCAATAAACATTTTGAATGCGTTTCATAAAACATTTGCAAAGCCGACTGTTATAAAGCTTGTGAAACCTGAGTTGTTTACATCCATGTTTGCTTGCTTGCACTTTTCTTCTTCCATGCCTTTTTTGGCACCATGTTGTGGATCAGTGGAGCAAAATAAAACTGTGAACTGCATATCGTGCAGAGTTCTTTAACATTCCTCCGTAGCACTACAAGTACTCAAACGCTCCTCCAGAGTACCTTTAAATTTAGCTGAATTTAAGACATTCTTGTGTTTCATTTCCTGTCAGAATAAAGACCTGAAGAGCCGAGTGACTCACCTGGAAGGATCTCAGAGGACCAATCAGGATTCTCTCGTCTCCAAACTGAACAGTCGCATCCAGGAGCTGGAGGAGAGGCTGCAGGGAGAGGAGAGGTGAGAGCCCGCACAATAAAAAATACGCCATGTAGCTCTTTATACACATGAATGTGTACAGAGTTTGTATTTACCAGTGCAGGATAACGCTTTGGATACATTAGATGGTAGCCGTCGAGCACTGAACCCACTCAGATCACTTTCCCTGCGGTTGTGAGAGTGAGAGGATCTCTGGTCCGAAACACACTTAGGTGGAAGGTGTTGAGTTACAGGAAGCCGCAGCGGCGATGTGATCTCTTGGTCCCTTTTTGTGCTCTCAGAGACAACAACAGCTTGCAACAAGCAAACCGCAAGCTGGAGCGCAAGGTGAAGGAGATGAAGATGCAGACGGACGAGGAACACGTCAACCTGCAGAGCCAGAGAGATCAGGTACGCGTCTTTAACCACAAAGGGAGAAAAAAAAGTTACACTCAGGAGCTGCAGACTTGACTCGTGACTCAGTATCTCACTTTTGTGAACTCTGCAGCTGACTCAGAGACTGAAGACGGCGAAGAGGCAGATGGATGAGGCGGAGGAGGAGATCGAGCGTCTGGAACACGCGAAGAAGAAGCTGCAGAGAGAAGTGGACGAGCAGATCGAGGCCAACGAGCAGCTTCACGGCCAACTGAGCTCCCTGAGGAACGAGATGAGGTGACTGTCTGACTCCGAGCTTCTGCATCTTCAGTGTTGAATTAAATCCTTTTTTAACTCGAGTCACTTTATTTCTTTTGCATTAACAGGCGTAAGAGGAAATCACCTCCTCTCATTAAGGTCGTGGAGGGCGACGGGAACGACTTGGATGAGTTCGGATCTGATTGACAGACAAACAAAATGCTGTCCAACAACAGTTTCTGGACTTTATTAAGAAATGTTGGACTCACTGTGAAGAAGCCTTAAATATCATAATTCAACATATTTACATTAACAAACTCAGGTGTGATTTCATGATGTTTCCAGTTGTGGCTCCTCTCCAAGGCTGACCTCTTGTGGCAACATGTTTAACTACAACACTTGACAAACTCATGTTTGTTTTTTTTACAATGCAACAGACAAACTGACTTATTTACACAAACTCAACTTGATTCATTTGTTCTCTAAGTTATTCCTTTATTGTGTGAGTTAATAAGATGCAAACTGCAAAACTTAAACTAATAAATAAATGTGTGAAAGATACCAGGGCTGCTTGATTATGGCAAAAATCATAATCCGGATTATTTTGCGTTTACGTATTTCTTTTAAACAGTGGATTTTCTTGAACTTTAAATACAATTAAACTAAAAAAAAAACATGTGAAAAATTAAGAAAAATAAAGATATTATACAACTATGCATTTACATTTAAATAAATAATTTGAAATTCTAAAAAATAATATTGACTATTTTGTAACTGCATTTCCACAACCAGCAACTCCTAAATATATATATTAAATACATAAAAACATTTAATTAAAACAAATAAGACCAAAATAAATCAGGTTAAAAATGTTGTAACGCACTGCCACAATCTACTAAAAACTCCAAAACATATATTCGACATTTAGGTAAACTGTAATCAACATATTGCTGTCAGTAAAAACAGCAAAATTGCATATTTTTGTGACAGGGAATGGAGCACAATGATATTTTTTATACGATTATCTTGTTTGGAGACCACAATCGTAACAGCGAATAAAAATCTATTCTAAATCTAAATCAACATCACTATAAGAAACATTCCCAACATCCACTCGTGTTTATTTTCCTCCAGAAACTCTTAAAATAAATAAACCCAGCTGTATGTTTGCCCTGTGTTGACACACACAAGTGAAGACAAATAACGCCTGATGAAAATTTGTGTTGATGATGAGAGAGTGTGAGGGGTTTGGATCAATGGTCCGTGCTGAATGGCTGGGGTCGGGTGGAGGTGGAGATCCGACAGCTCCAGAGGTTCACACTGCTGGACGTCCGGTGGTTTTTAACAGCAGTTGGCACAGAGGTGTGTGGAAATACAACACAACAACAGAAGCATGAGGAAACACTGTGCTATCAAACATGGAATACTCAAGGAATTCCTGGCAGAATTCCTGGGGACGTTTGTCTTGGTTGTAAGTAGAATTTTGTGGTTTTTTACTCTGATATTCAAATTTAACTCTTTAGAAGTTGTTTCCATTCTGAGATGTTGCTTGTTTCGGTGTTGTGTTGAGCTCCAGAGTGCAGGAAACTTGTTGTCTCTTTGTGATGTTTGTGACACTTTGCTCTCCTCTTCCTGTCTCGTTTGTCAGTTGTTCGGCTGCGGCTCCGTCGCTCAGACCGTCCTCAGTCGAAACAGCCTGGGCGAACCTCTCACCGTCCACATCGGCTTCTCTGTGGGGCTCATGATGGCGGCGTACGTGGCCGGCGGAGTGTCAGGTAAACGTGGTTACATGTTGCTGCAGGAACTTCACCGAAATGTTTTTTATTTCACACGAGCTTCCACATCCCATTAGTCTGATATGGTACTTTAATTAATGCACATGTAGTAAGATTAAATGAATAATTGTTATTTGATGTTACTGAGATAGAGTTCCTACTTTATATCCTTTAGTATAGTTTGTTGTTTGCATGTTCAGCCTCTTTGCTGCATTCAATCTTCTCTTCAGCTCTGCAGGCTGCATTAAAAATAATTCACAGTTAATACAAACAACCTGTCACAGCTCGCTTGTGCACGCTGTAATGGAAACACTGTTACTCATGAGGCTTTAGCTTGTAATAATATGACTTTATGACTTCCTGTGCCACCTCCACGGCTCCAGTGTCAGCAGGAACGTGCCAGCTCTCCATCCAGATCCGATGAATGTGCACTGACCATTGATTTGTTGGTGCGAGTGCACAGCCTCTCTGGGGTCATACATAACCCTGGGCGCTAAATGTCCTGCTAACTGCATTGATCATAGGTTCATGTGCCCATGACAGAGAGCAGACTCGAGCTGCAGCTACGTCCAAAAGGCCCAATTCATGGAAACAAACACATGACAGGTGTTTTTTAAAAATCAGAAATTGGCGGGATGTGAGAGCAGCTTGATTAAAAGAGGAACCGAATAATGCTGCCTTTTGTTTTTTGACTTATTGGTTGAATTTCTAATATGAGACCATTATTGTGCCTCTTTGCTTGTGAGCATACATAACAAAACCCCGCACCGCCCCGGGGCTGCTCCCCTTCTGCTGCCCCTCGTAAATGTGACGGCCTCACTAATGATGGAGAGGATATCATGCCAGACACCCCCACCCACTGCACCCCTCTTTTACGCTCTGCTTTGTGCTCCGTCCCAGGGGGCCATGTGAACCCTGCTGTGTCCCTGGCCATGGTTATTCTGGGCAAACTGAAGATCTGGAAGTTTCCCTTCTACGTCATTGCTCAGTTTCTCGGTGCTTTTGCTGGAGCTGCTGCAGTCTTTGGATTATACTACGGTGAACACACCCGCCTTACACATGCATATTTAACCATAACAGTTGGTAATGACTGGGAGTGTCATCGTCCAGCTGTCACTGTTAAAAACCTCAGCTTCATGTTCATCAATATGAGGCACTAATGGCTCCCTGTGCACAGTAACAACTCTCTGTCTGTCCTCCTCACAGATGCTTTCATGGACTTCACCAGTGGGATTCTGTCAGTGACAGGAATCAATGCAACAGGTCACATTTTTGCGTCCTACCCCGCGAGACACCTGTCAATCCTCGGCGGCTTCATTGATCAGGTGAACTCCGGTCCTTGTGACCCAATGACCTCCCCTCTATTGTGCACCGCCGCTCCCATTCGGGGCTCTAAATCCTGCAAAGTCTGGCAAATGTGGCTAATGCAGAATTGATTGCCCCATTTAGTCTGAGAACACCCCCTCTTTTGCTTCAGTTTTGGGTCTAATGACCCATTTCCTGGCATTCACTGGCAGGTCAAATCTATACTTAACAACATTTTCCGCCTTTTTAGACGGTGCAGCGATCCAAAAATAACACGTCTAGCAGTTTAAAACTTTTAAAACTCACATCAGGTGAACCGAGATAAGTCCAATCAGTGTGGCTGTGCTGTGGAAATGTTTCCTTTTGAAGAAATAACAGTGGTGCTGTACAGGATGCAGCCCCTTAAAAACTAAATAATTAACAACAGTTTGTTGAACCATTAAGATTAAACTTGTTTCAGTGATGCAGATTAAACATTACACTGTTAGAAGGAATCACAAGCTGCATGATTAAAGTAAACATGATTTTAATGGACCCAGTAAAGGTTTTAAATTACTGATACACAGATATTCTGTTTTGCAGCACTGTATCCATTTTTAATTCATAGTTTATATGCTGAGATTTATAGCACACAGATTGCAGACAGTAGTGCTATATGTGGGGGATGTTATAGAAAATGCAAATGCATTTCCAACAGCTCTGACTGCATAAATAAATAAAATAAGACTTTATGTATATAATGGTGTGTTCTTCAGACTATGAAAGTTTTCTGTGAAATTAGAGAATTGCAAAAATATCCCCTTGCATAACGTTATACAATATATCACAACATATTTAATTGTAACCCCTGTATCATGATCTGTATTATATGTCCAGTTTCTTCCCAATACACAGCCGTAGTGCCAAATATAGGTTAACCATTATTATAGCACACATATGTGCAAAAACTCGCACTAAACATTTTACCTCTGCTGCAGGTGGTGGGGACAGGTATGCTGGTCCTGTGCATCCTGGCTATTATTGACGGTGGAAACATTGGCGCTCCCAAAGGCGTGGAGCCGCTGGCCATCGGTCTGATCATCATGGCCATCGGAGTGTCCATGGGGCTGAACTGTGGCTACCCGCTGAACCCCGCCAGAGACCTGGGACCCCGACTGTTCACAGCTGTAGCCGGATGGGGGATGGAGGTCTTCAGGTAACTGTACAGAGACACGTGTGAAGTTTAATGGGATTTTTCTTTTATAACTTTGCTACTTAAAGTGACACTGTGTGATGTTTAAGTATTTCATTACCTCAAATAAACGTATTCATTCAAAAATAGTTCCCCATTGGTGTAAAGTAACCATGCCAACGGTCTGACAATCCTCCGGGCGGAGAATCACTTTTGTTTTTATATAGCGCGCGCCGCTCCACGGAGGCTACCATGTCCTTCCGGTCTATAAAAAACACTACGAACTGCCGAGAGGGACAAAAAGCACGACCTTACGCGTTTTCGCTTAGTCGCGGAGAAGCGATACTAGTGCGAGAAGCAGCGAGACGGTCTTGTTACTTTCCCAACATGTTTGAGAACCCGCAGTGCATTTTTGGTCATAATGGAAGACCAACGAATCCTTATCGCCGAAAAAGCGCGAAAGAGAATTAAAAACACAACAGGACCGGCGAAATCTTGAATCTCGACCCATTCCGCTTACCGTAGTTCCAAATAGGTTGCAACTGCAATATCAAATTCGTATCAAACATGTTTAAATAAATACAGGCAGCTATATTTATGTCCAAATATGAAAAAAGAATTAATAAGAGCAACACCATGTAAGACAATGATGAAAAAAAGAACCAGGAACATTTTTTAACTAATATGGTTTAATGAATATAATAATATAGATATGTATAATAATTGTTTTATATTTAAAAATACACATTATTTTATAGAGAAATAGAGAAATTAGTTTGTGTATACATATATAAATTGTTTATTATATATACACACATTTTGTATATAAATATATTATAAATTATTTTATAGATATAGAAATTACTGTAAAAATAGTTTAACATAAATACATTTATATGGAAATATATAGATTGTTTTGTATAGAAATATTGATATTATTTTGTATATAAATATATTAAGTGTCTATATAGAAATACAGAAATTATTTATTTATTTCTCATTAGATTATTTCATTTATAATTAATCAACCGTCCTCCTGATGACTTGTTTTGGCTGGAGCTGCTGTTAGGATCCACAGTGTTACATAATGTCACATGCACTGGACAGATGCAGTCGATACTCGTGAATGATCCAGTGATGAAACTCGACCTACAGTTGACTCTGTCGTTTAACTCTTTCTGTCTCTTTATACTTGCAGCACTGCGGATTACTGGTGGTGGATCCCCGTGGCGGGGCCCATGGTGGGCGGCGTGGTCGCAGCCGTCATCTACTACCTGTTCATCGAGCTGCACCACCACCACGAGGAGCCCGAGAAGCCCCACGAGGAGGAGGAGGAGGACGAGGAAGACGAGGACGACGAGGACAGCAGTCTGAAGGACAAATATGAGATGATCACCATGAGCTAAAAACAGAACAGACATTAACCTCCAGGACCAACTGGTCCGATTGTTTTACTGTCAGTCAGGTGAAGAACACGGAGCAGCCGTCTCCTTTAACTTTTTATGTTCTATGTTTGATAAACACATGAAAATCTCAGTCCTGTGTGTTTCACATTCTCATGACTTTTCATATATATGTTGTAAATATTGTATCATAGATATTAGACCCTTTATTCATTTGGCTTGATTCTTTTAGGAACAATTGGTGCAATAGTTTTACACGCCTGCTCGTCTCCATGTGATGATATTCTCTATATATTCACTTCAGACATTGTTTTTTTGTTTTCTTCTTTTGCAAACCACAAGAAATGATCCCTCCTGTTCTTTATTAATATATATTAATATTTGTATTTTACTCTGTGTTGTTTTGCCTAAATTAAAGTTTCTACAAATATTGATTTCACAAGAGATGTTTCACTTCAGGGATGACACAACATCGTTACATTTTATCACTGAAAACTGCAGTTTAGTGCAGCAGATTACCACATATGGGGGAAGGTATTGTGCATTTTATTTAGTTTTTTATACTCTCCTTTTTATTTTTATTAGAACAGATTAGGGCAATGACATAACGAATAATCCTAGTGTGAAGCTTACAATTCGTTCATGTAATTTCCATCTCAGCATTTACACCATTACCCATAAATCCTCATACATCTCAGACGTGAATCTTTGCAGCAGACGAGAACATTTATTAGTCTCAGACTGAACACCTTCAGCTGTAATTGGACCGATGTGAGATGGATCATTTGTTATTAGTCGTGATGATTGCAGAGGATCATTACGCCTCTCAGCGTCAGCTCAGAGCGTTATGCTGTGAAATATTTCCTGCATGAGCTGATTACTCCACTTAATGTCCAATAAACATATCAAATATGATCTGAGGCACGGTGGGAGGCCTGGTCTGAACCTCAGGCAGAGTTAAAGTCCAGGGCCCTGTGCTGACCTGGCTTTGAGACGTGTTCTGGGCAAAAACTTCCAACCTCCTACTAGAAAAAAGTCTCAAAGTCAGAGTTTCTAAATGTTAACTCAGGGCAAATCCGTTGACCCCGACTTCCCGAAGGAGATATCTGGCTTCACACAATGTCAGCACTCAATAAAGCTTGCATTAAATCGTCACACTGTTAAAATAATCGCCTAAGTCATTTTTTGTCAAATGTTTTTTTCTTTTTGTTTTTTTTTTCCTAAATCATCTCCTCATGGCGTCGGCCACCTATGGTAAAATCGCCTACATCCTCAGTTGATCAGATCATGTGATTTTATCCCTTTAAGATAATGACCTACCGTCAAGTGTGTGTTGCTTTTGGTGACGTTTTTTGTGTTTGCTGAAAAACTTAGTAAGGCGATTATTTTAACCGGGGGACGAAATGGTAAACCATCAACTAGAATATAGTTTCCTGTATTGAATTAAAACAATACATAGTAAAACCTGCATATTTTTCAAAATACAGAAGTGATGTAAAACCTGATGTATAATGGCATCTGTTAGCTCAATCATCAGTTTGTCGCAGTCAGCCATGTGTTTTTTTGTTTACGTTTGACTAGCCTTTATAGGACCGATATTGTTCAACTATGACTAGAATGCAGCATAAGACCAGTGGTGGAAAAAGTGTTCAGATCCCTTATTTAAGTAATAGTACGAATGCAACACTGTAAAACTCTCCACAAGTGAAAGTCCTGCATTCAAAACTTACTTAAAAGTACTCATTATGCAGAATGGACCCACTCAGATTTTGTATATTCTAAATATAATTATTTTTATTTTATTGATGCATTTATGTAAGCAGCATTTAAATTCTGGAGGTAGGCCTCATTTTAGCTACTTAACATACTGTTACGAGGTTTAATTAAAATTGATCATGTTTTCATGTTAAATCTCGACCTGAAAAGTAACTAAAGCTTGCAGCTAAATGTAGTGGAGTAAAAACTACAACATTTGCCTCAAAATGTAGTGGGGTAAAAGTATAAAATTACATAAAATAGAAATACTAAAGTAAAGTACACGTACCTTAAAATTGTGGCTAACTAACTTCCAACTAGCAGAGTGATAAGGAGCGACAGGTGAAACTAATCAGGGCCAAGGTGAGTAACAAAATAAAAGCATGACTGAATAACTGAGATGCAACAGATGAAAATCATGCGGGTGAAGCTGCAGGATGAGTTTCTGTGACAGCAGCCTGAGGGTCTGAGCACAGATCACGTTACTGTTGGTGTCACTTTGTCGTGTATACATTGCACGGTTGCATACATGCAGCAGAGAGGAAAATCAGTTTGTATAGACCGACCGGCAGCTCAATAACGCTGCATGTGCAGGTGCATGTGATTGTTCCTTTTTCATGTCTCACCTGGTTCTGAATGATGGAAGACCATGTCGCTGTGCTGATTCAGCACCTTGTCTTTGTAAAAACACATAATATGTTCAATATGAGGGATGGTTTTTCTCCAAACCAGCTGTTCCCTCCAACTAAACTCACATAATCATTTATTTTTGAACACTTTGTTGTGTGATCAGAATAAAATAAAAGATAATATTCAGTGTTTTATTGTAACTAAATACATTAAAATAGTTTTTATGAGGCATTCTGAGGTTCTTCTCATGCCTCTTTTTATGTCTCCTTCACTACAATGCAGGAGGAAACTTTACAAACTAAAAACAAATAGAGACTCCTTTAACACGCAGCATATTTTAACAATTAGTCACTCTATTTCTTGCAACTTTTAATGTTTTCATCAACTAAATTGATGCCTTAAAACCTAGAGAGCATTATCTGATCCTGGACAATGAACTGGGAGTTATATTGTTCTGCAGTTTTCAGGGTCAGCTGCTCATTGCAGCGAGTGTCAGCTGCCACCCACTTCAGTCTGGGTGACACTCTGCAGGCCGGTGCCACTTTCACAATCATGCTTTGTCACTGCAAGGAGAGACAAAAGGTGCAGCTCGCTCGTGGGCCGTGACGTCAGCTCCTCGCACAGGACTGAGAGCTCTAAATGTAGAATATCGACCAGTAGCTCCATCCTCTCTGCAGGGACTTTGTTTAATAAAGGCGCTTCAGTTTGAGGAGAGCTGTGGGAAAACTGTCCGCAGCAACACTAAAAAAATAAATAAACCCAGTGCAATACAACTCACCGCCTGCATTATCCAGAAAATATTGAACCTAAACGTTGTTGTGGGAGCTCGTTCATGTCACAGCCAGCCACTGCAGCTGCATTGAAAATCAATAGCGGGCCACATTGCACTGCATGTGCAAACACGTGCTTCCACATACACTTTCCTATGGCTGTTACATCATCGCTCATGAGGAGAAAGTCATCAATAAGTTTATAAGTAAACATAGAGTGAGACAAGCACGTGGACTTTACTATGAATAATAAAAGTGACATGGGATTCCTTCTGTAAACTCTCAGTCGAGTTGCAGTTTTAAGGCTGTAGAGAAGATCTGAGTCATCCACTGTGTCATGATATCATGTCAGGAAAGGGTGAAATAACTGGGTGTGTTGTTGTAATATTCTGGAGGGGTTTTAACTATTTTTATCCATTCACTTATTTAAAAAAAAGCCTGATTCAGCACCGATCGTGTGTATCGACAACAAATTGCTGCAACAGCTTATGGGACATAGTTGAGCAAGGAAAAGAAAGCCATAAATAATGTTCTGAACCCTTATATTTCTGACTGAATTTCCCTGCTGCGGGTTAAAAAAAAGTCTTATTTTATCTTATCTTACTGAATTGAGTAATTAAGTCGTGTTTATTAGAGATTCAGGAAGAGAACAACTTGACACACAGTGCTGAGCTGCGTCAAATAAATCAGATCTCCAGCTTTTTACATTATGTTCACTACTGTTTGTTGTTGACCTGCTATCTCCCCCTAAAAATCCACTGCACAATAATAATGGATTTCACATCAATGGAGCTACATTACTGAGCCCACAGCATGTTCAGAGCTCCTCAGTGGAAGCTGAAGTCCTCTCAGACGGATCAGAGGGGATGAGAAGCTGTAAAGCTGCTGTTGGTGACTCAGAGGACATCAGCACTTCAGCATCTGACGAGCAGCTGCTCCCTCTGCTGCCGGACAGCCCTCCACTGCACACAGCTGCAGGCTGCAGTCACTTTACAGTGTGGAGGAACTGAACGGATAAATACAGGATACAGATTACTGAGCCCAGAACAAGCAAATGTGCCATTTTTATCATTTATTGGTCATTTAATTTCAACTGAATACAATATAATTTATCCTAAGATCTGATCGTTTAACCCATTTGTGCTCATAGACTATATTTAGTACAATAAGGACACATTTGTTCTGATTGAAATCTGGTCATGTAGCAGAACAACTTTGACATTTTTTAGATCACATGAAAAATCAAATTTTTAATCATAGTCAAAGTCTGGATCACCGACACTGACATCAATTGTCTAACATGGGAAATATATACTTTTTTACACTTAAGATTTGTGCATTTCTTTGATATTTCAGCTTGTTATGAGCGCAAACATATCAAATACTTTATTGTGCTTCTTGTGGTTTCTGAGACATTTTGTTATCATACTATATTTATTCTCTAGGCACAAGATTAATCACATTTTTTTCCTAAAACATAATAAATTATATATAGAAGACCAAATATACTATGATAAGAAAAACTCACCTTTTAGTCAAACACAAAGAAAATTCTGATTACACTTCCACCAAAAAAAATTCAGTTTTTTTATTAACATTAATGAAACATGATGATGGTATAAATCTGACCAATACTCAGCATTAATCACATTTGATGGATTCTTTAGTCATTTTGCAAAAAGATATTATCTCTTACACATTCATACACTCATACAAGAGGACAGCAGTGCAGGTCAGGGTCTAAAAACATTGAAACTTTTACTTCCATAATGCATCTTAATCTTTAAACTTCACAACAGTTTTTTAATGCAGCATTGTGTTATAAGTGGAGCTTCAGAGGCCGATATACAACTGTGTTTTCAGGCTGAGTGGTTCTTTGTGATGAGTAAACTCTTCTCCATTTGTTAAATTAGTTCCCTTTTAAAATTCCTCTGCATTAAACTTCTGCATACACACACAATAAAAACTGCACCAACAGAATAGAAAACGAGGGCACACATCACAGACAGTAAACAGGGGTCTATTTTATTTTGAACAAGTCTTTTAATTAATGCATTTCAAGTACTCCAAAAATTACATCTCTTTGCACAATACAATTTGAAATTTTTTTTTTTTGTAAAAATGTTCAAAGTGAACAAAAATTTCCAATACTGTATAAAACACAGTGAACATTAAAATCAGACAGTAGTATTACTTTTTAATCTTGTGTTCTTTCGGCCTACATCACCTACAACATTTCAACTCAATTTGGACATTTTCAGTGCACGTTTATCTAAAAACTTTTACCAAGACTACGAAATTAAAAAGAAAGTAAATTTACAGGCATTATTCTTCTGCTCTTCTACCCAAACCATGCCACAGGAGAACGAAGACAAAAATGAGAATGTAACATTAACTCCATCACCCTGAATTGTTTTTAACCACTGATGATGGTGGAGAAAAGTATCATAAGCAAACTCCAGTTCAACTAGCACATATAAGAACATAAATAACTTAGAGGAGAGGAAAGTTTGTCACATATGAACATCTTTGAACAACTTACTCTGGAATTAGAATACAAAAAATGAAACGGATGTATCAAAATGTAATTTTTCATTTTTCAAATGAAATGCAAATTTTCGAAGTACTGTACAAGTTTACATGTAAATTCTCCAGGCGTAACAGGCGTAATCCAGCCTGGAAGATGAAATTTAAAAAGAGCTCCATTTTGTACAGACATGAGAAGTTATAGTGACCGCCGACCTGCCTAATTCATCTGCCATGTGAAATAAACTGTTAACTGTGAGACACTGTTTTTTATGTCCCCTCCAGAGCACATGTGTGATTATTACAACCATCAGGACAGTGTTGTAAGATTAGTCGTGAGTAGTATTGCATGCGTTTAAAAATAATGCCAGAATCAAATAAAGTCAGAGCGAAAAAAACGTCCATAGCCGAATATATAATGCAAAATTCCCGACTTATATTTTGCTTGTGCCAAACGTTTCACCCACATGACAAATCCCTTTACAGGGTTCGTACAGAGTAAAATTCAAGCACTTTTCAAGGTACCCACACCAAAAACTCCCAAAGCCCTGAAAGCCAACGGGATACTTCCATTTAAAATATTAAAATATTTTGGGTTTATATGAGTGATTGTGTAGATAAAACACCACATTATTCTGAAAATCAAGCATTCTTCAAGGATATTCAAGCGTATTGCTGACCTTAAAAACAACATTTAAAAGTAAGATTTTGTACGAACCCTGCTGTTAGTGGGTCAAACGTCTGCACAGTAAACAAATCAGGAAATTTTGCACAACATATCACGACCACATTTAAAATCCTTTTGGTTAGTGTTTGTTGCAGTTCTGCAGTGAGAGAAGGAAGAAAACACCTGAGGTCAAACAATCCAACAAAAAAACAATCACATCTCCTTCATTTCTTCCATTTAAAGTGGCTCCAGAAACTTCCTCTGTTAGTATAAAACCTGCGCACACAAAGATCAGCTGTATCAAGTTTTATGGCACGCTAGGGCTGCACGATTGATACTTGTTTTTCAGAATTGTGCAGCCCTGTGGCTCGCTGATGTCCACTGACACTGAGGCCTGCACTCATGAGCTCCTAAGGGGATTCAGTCTGTGATTTGATGTGACCAGGAGATAACTGCAGGTGAGTTTGTAAAAAAATAAAAAATTAAACAGCAGCTTGTGATACTAGTGAACACACTGAGGAAATGTGTGAATAGTGTGAAAATACTGCTGCGTTACACTGCTCCTTCCACTTGTTTTAAGACTAACATTAATAGCTGTCAAAGTAAATAATGTTGCGTGACATACAAATATTACAGACCTTGGTCAATTAATAGTCACATTTAAGAAATGTGTCTGCATGCCCACATTGAAAAGTTCTTAGATTCGCTATCTGAAGAATAATAGAATGATTTAATCTTACATTTTTTTTGTACATCCACACCGGAGTCATTTTTAAATTTATTTCCACACTCATGTAAACTAACTCTGTAACATGATACACTCTCATTTCTAAACTACGCCACAGCAGCCTTCACGTTCCCTCGTCTTCATATCTGAACAGGTAGAATCATCATCATCAGCTTCAGTTAGTGGTTATTTCATTCTTCATTATCAAAAACAAAATAGGTAAAGACAAAAAAAAAGGTGTACCAAACTAGGTGATCTTCCCTTTCTGTTCCCATGAGGCTTTACCGCATCTAGCTTGTTACACAACATGAGCAACACATGATGTTAGCAAGACAATAATAAAAAAAAAAGATGAAAAAAGGGACCTTGAACAGAGAAGGCCTGAAAAGTGGGATATGGTGACCTTGTTGTTCAAATTCAAAATCTAGCAATCAAAAGTGAAAGAGATCCACCTGACTGGACGACTGCGAGGAGGACTTGATGGCGCCAAATCCTCAACAGCAACGTCCAAGGAACTCATCACAACCGTCATTCCTTCAATTATGTGTTAAGAGTCCTGAGAGCACTAACCGAAAAATTAAAAAAAAAAAGTGAAGAATTACACATTTACAGTAGAAGAAATAGTTTGTTTTCACTTATGATACACTAAATATGTACAGTCACATGCAGAAGACGGTCTGCACGAGAGACCGGAGCCTGTGTCTTTTGCCGTTTGACATGTGTAAATCACAAAAGTGCCGCAAATCCCCACTGAGTGTCTCTCATTCCTGGCTAGAATGGCGAAAGAAAAAAATCACGGAACAATTCACCAGCAGCCACGGGCGTGTCACTCAAGAAGACGTTGCAATAGAACAAAAAAACACATCACAGAATGTACTAAAGCTACACATGATTCCTTAACTCCTTGGCACTCCTTTGAAAAGAAAAAAAATGGTGGAAAAGGATGCTAGATCGCACTGCATTGGAAATGGCTGATGGTCGAGTCCACTCCGCAAAGAGCCAATCGAGTTGCTAGATAGTGTTTTCTCTTTTTCACGTGTCTGTAAATGGAGGATATGATGATGACTAACAACCATGTCAGGCTTTTCTTTGGATGGAGTGACGCTTTTGTTTCCCACTGTAGGCACAAGGAGGAGCCAAGGCATTGGGGGGACGAGGGGGGGCGGGGCGGGTGCAGGGTCTCAGCGTCTCATCTGGCCCATCTGATAGTTCTCTCTGGGCTGACGGTGGTGCCTCTGGGGCTGCGCCTGCCGTTGAGGCTGCCTCTGGGGTTGCCGCTGGCCGCCGTGTCCCCCGTGTCCGTGCTGGTGGGCGTGCGGGTGCTGAGACTGGTGCTGCACCTGGGAGTTAGCATGCTGCTGCGCTCGCCGCCTCTTCAACGTGCCTGTCGGGAGGAAAGGAAGTTATTTGAGCTTGTTGAAAGACAGACTGTGGGTTTATTCCGAACAACACGGCACCTACTGACTCTGCTGCTGAAGCTTTCACTGCAATAACAACGTTCCTGCAAGTTCACTGCATGTCACACTGTGAGAGATGAGCCTAATAAAATGATGGCTGCAGTCCGTGTCAGACCGTACAATATCAATTTGGAGGCATGTCAGACGATGTGATGAAAGAATGGTGAACTGAAGCGCTACAGCAACAACAGAAGAAATAAACAGTTTCAAGCACACGTCATTTCTCCGCACTGCTCTCGAGTTCTGCTGCCACTTTACCAAAAAGCTGCAACATCTCAAAAGATCTTTGCAAAGCTACAAACTGTTTTTCACTGCCTTCCAAATATGCATTTAGATACTTTCAAACAAGACAATATGCAAAGGCAATATAAAAAATAAAAAACTTGCCCTCTTTTATTCCTTTTTTCTTGCTTGAGCTGTTTCCTTGAACTCATGTTTAAGCTTCGTATAAGATCAATTTATTAATTAAATACTAAATAAAATTTGTAAAAAAGAAAGAAAGCAAGAAAGACCTCAAAAGAGGAGAGTGTGGACCCATCCATGGAAGAGAAAAAGTGACACATAATTCTGCAAAGTGGTTGGTTTGCAAATGTCGGTTATAGCAGCACATTGTGGGACTTTGGTCCGACACTCAAAATTTTGGTGCAGCTGTTTTTAGTTGTGAAGCTTTAAACTGTCGAGTAGACTTGTGTGTGTCTCACAGTGTGACCCAGGAACACTGTTTTTGTTTGATGACCAAACATTTCAACACATTTCTTTCTCTCTTGTCATCTTTCCTCTGAGACAGCCCGAACACAGTGTGATCTTTACAAGAAAGAATAACAGAAAACACTATGAGGCGATAAAAGCCACTGCTCTTCAGCATGTGCAAAAGTGATTCAGTTTACTTTACAGTACAATCTGGGTCCTATTTAAGAGATTAAGTTTAATGCTGAAACGGAAAGAGATTCACAAACATTGTGACCACTGTAATCCTTGTTATTAAAAATGGGAGAATTTGAGCTTTTCCACCGCATCATCAGAAATGTGAACAATTTGACCATATGTCTATTAAGGAAAAAAACTGCAAAGATTATTTACATTTTTGGTGTAAAACCTGGTTGACATACCTGTAATTCTGCATGTTAAGGTTTCTTATATATTTTATCTCTTTTCAAACTAACTGGCATTTCCATCTTGTTCTTCTTCAAAAAGATATGTTAAATTGTTTATAGTACAAATCGGGACACCCCTCACACTTACACATGCATTATAAATACTCATAAATAAATATATAAAGCTTAGATTTTCTGTGGTGTCATTAACTTTCTTTGTGAATCTCTGGACTCACCTGGAAGTGGTTTGGGAGGGGGAAGTTTGGGGTTACTGCTCGGTGTGTGTACGCTACAGATCTTAATGAAGCCAGCCATGAGCATGATGAGAGCGATGCCCATCAACAGAACTGCCCACCAATGGGCCTGGAGGAGAGAATGAGATAAAAAAAATCAAGAACAATCAATAGAAAAACAATAAATAATCATCCAGTTGGAATCAAAGAAGTTGATACGTACCACAATCCACTCTGCAATGTTTTCATAGAGCTCGGGGTTGAAGATGGCCTTCTTCAGCCTGGCCAGCGGTCCATCTGCGTCCACCAGACGGCACTTCATGAACACGTCGCAGTAGCCCTTGAAGTCATTGCACGGCGAGCCGGCTGGCAGCGTGGTCACTTTCTTATTGAAGAAACGAGCCAGACGCTCCGACCCTGTGCTGCTGCACGTGTTGGGATTCACTGTGGAGATGAATCACAGACAGTCAAGACAATTCTAAAGAAAAAAACTCCAGCACAAAGAAGTTCTCAAGGCAGGAGAAAGGTAAATGACTCACTCTTCTCCATGCAGCACACATGGCAAAGCTCAGTCTCGTCCTTGCCATCTTGGCTGGCACAGGTGCACGCCTCGAGCCCATACTTCTCACAGATGGAGCCGGAGCAGCCCTGCGGGGGAGGAGCATGAGGACAGGCGAGATCAGACGCAGACTGGTATGAATATGAAGTTGCTATAACGACCAGTTCTCCCAGGTGTGACGTCTTCAGCCACTTACCCCGTTGAGGCAGACTTGAGTCTCTCCGTGGCAGGCGGTGAAGTTGGCCTTGGGCTCAGACGTGGGACACTGGGCTCCGACTCCGTTACACATGCCCTGGTGAGCGCACTCCGACTCCTCTCTGCACTTCTCGTTACGACCCTTGTAAGAGCACTCGGGAGTACAGCAGGGACCCTGGCTGGGACTGGCGGGGGAGAGAAGAGTTTGGTCAAGAATGATAGAAACAATGAGTTGCTTTTGATTATTAAAACGGTCAGGCGAACAAAAACACAAAGACAACTTCCACATTTACCTGCAGACTTTGTTGGGCTTTAATTTGCACTTCTTGTTGTCAGGCTGGTTGGCGTCATAGCAGCACTGGTCTCTGCACTGATCACTATAGCCACAGTCACACTCCTCCCCTGGCTCCACCAAACCGTTACCACAGATGGGCTGACCAGACTCTGTTTGGTGAAGGGAAAATAAACAC